>NW_024121321.1:9879571-10266295 GCF_016745375.1 Pimephales promelas
AGCCCAGCGGTCTTCCAGGCACTTGTCAATGACGTGTTGCGAGACATGGTCGATCAGTTCATATATGTCTACCTGGATGACATATTGATTTTTTCTTCGTCTCTCCAGGAACATGTGCAACACGTGCGACGAGTGCTTCAGAGGTTGCTGGAGAATGGGCTTTTTGTCAAGGCGGAGAAATGCGTGTTTCATGCACAGTCTGTTCCTTTCCTAGGTCACATCATCTCGGTTGAGGGAGTGCGCATGGATCCTGACAAGGTGAAGGCTGTGGTGGATTGGCCAAGTCCAGATTCCCGTAAGGCCCTACTGAGGTTTCTGGGGTTCGCCAATTTTTACCGACGTTTTATTCGCAATTTCAGCCGACTAGCCGCGCCTCTGACCGCCTTGACCTCCCCAGAACGACGTTCAGGTGGTCAGACGCAGCAGAAGCTGCGTTTGCCAAACTGAAGGGTTGTTTTTGTTTCAGCCCCCATCCTGATAACCCCTGATCCATCACGTCAGTTCGTGGTGGAGGTCGATGCGTCAGAGTGGGGTAGGTGCAGTGTTATCCAGCGCTCTCCTTCAGACGACAAGATGCACCCTTGCGCGTTTTTTCTCCATCGTTTATCCCCTGCCGAAAGCAATTATGACATTGGCAACAGAGAGTTGTTGGCGGTCAAGTTAGCATTGGAGGAGTGGCGCCACTGGTTAGAAGGTCGGGGTACCTTTTATCGTCTGGACCGATCACAAGAATTTGGAATACATTCGTACGGCTAAAAGACTCAATTCCAGGCAGGCTCGGTGGGCTCTTTTTTTCGGACGTTTTGACTTTACTATCTCGTACCGCCCGGGTTCCAAAAACATCAAACCCGATTCTTTATCGCGCATTTTTGACCGTTCCGATCGCCCGTCCACTCCCGAGTGCATTTTACCTGAGAATCTATTCATCTCTACACTCACATGGGAGGTCGAATCGAAGGTCAAGAAGGCCTTAGAAGGGGTAACGCCTCCGACTCGTTGCCCACCGAACCGTTTGTTTGTACCGGAGAGTTTACGGTCCAGCGTTATTCAGTGGGGTCATTGTTCCAATGTGGCTTGTCATCCGGGAGTAAATCGCACTATGTTTTTAGTCAAGCAACGATTCTGGTGGCCTCTCATGGCTCGTGATGTTCGCAGTTTTGTATTGGCTTGCTCAGTTTGTGCCACGGGTAAGACTTCCAATCGACCTCCGGACGGGTTACTCCAACCGCTGCCGGTGCCTTCGAGACCCTGGTCCCATATCGCACTAGATTTTATCACCGCCCTCCCACCCTCCCAGGGTCACACGGTAGTTTTGACCGTGGTGGACCGGTTCTCGAAGGCGGCCCATTTCATTCCCTTGCCCAAATTACCCTCAGCCAAGGAGACAGCGGTGACTGTCATTGACCACGTCTTTCGGATTCATGGCCTCCCGACGACGTGGTCTCTGACAGGGGACCCCAATTTATATCCAAATTTTGGAAAGAGTTTTGTAAACTTCTGGGGGCGACGGTTAGTCTGTCCTCTGGGTTCCATCCCCAGAGCAATGGTCAAACTGAGCGGGCCAACCAGGATTTGGAGCGAACACTGCGATGCTTGGTGTCCAAGAATCCTTCCTCTTGGAGTCAGCGACTTTCTATGGTGGAGTACGCCCACAATACGTTGCCAGTGTCAGCCACGGGCCTCTCACCATTTGAATGTAGTATAGGTTACCAGCCACCTATTTTTCCCAGTCTGGAATCCGAAGTCGCGGTCCCCTCCGCCCACGCCTTTGTCCAGAGGTGTCACCGCACTTGGACTAGAGCCCGTGAGACTCTACTCCAAGCGGGGGTGCGCACCAAGGCCAAAGCCGATCGCCACCGGCGGAAGCCTCCCGTATACGTCGTCGGTTCTAAAGTGTGGCTTTCTACTAAGGATATTCCTCTCCGCTCCGTTTCTAATAAACTCGCACCTAAATTCATTGGCCCGTTCGCTGTCACCAAAATCATTAGTCCGGTGACAGTCCGTCTGAATCTTTCTCCAGCGTACAGGAGAATCCATCCCGTCTTTCATGTTTCTAAAATTAAGCCCGTCTTTTATGCTCGCATTAATCCGCCAGTCCCGGTTCCCCCCCGCCGCGTCTCGTAGATGGGGAACCCACATATTCGGTTAATCGTATTCTGGACTCGAGACGGAGGGGACGCGGAGTACAGTACTTGGTGGACTGGGAAGGTTACGGTCCGGAGGAGAGAAGTTGGGTCCCAGCTAGAGACATCCTGGATCACTCCCTTATTGATGATTACAATCGACAGGTAAGGGAGTCTGGGAACGCCAGGAGGCGTTCCTAGGGAAGGGGTACTGTCACGGTTGGTAAATCCTATGTCTTCTTCAGGTCTCGTGTTTCTGTTGTTTTGTGTGTGTGTGTGATTATTAGAGGGGCGTGGCCGCTCATCAGAGCTCACTCATTCATCACTCACCACCAGCTGCAGTCTATCACCCCGGTCTATTTAATCTCACCCATTTCTCATCTCCATTGTCAGATCGTTGTTTGTGATGTCCGGTGTCAGATCCCCTGCGTTCCAGTATCCTTCATTGTTCCCGTTTGTGTTCCCGTGGATGTTCTGGATTGTCTGTCGTTCGTCACCCCGCTTCACCTGCACTCATCCATCTGACCATCGAGTCCCTGCGTCACTACCCTGCTGGTCTGCGACCGTGGAAGGAGTTACTGTAGTCCCAGGACTGTGAACAGAGTTTCATTCTGCTTGTCTTTGGACAGTGTACTGAGTGTTAAATAAACATTTTTACTTGCTATTGCTTCCTAAGTCTTTACGTAACAATGACATAGAAACAACTGATATATTAGATTAAAAAACAAATTGGATTATTAGAAACATTGGTAGGGATTCACTAATAACTTTAGCGTCTACCAATACTATATTTATCACCTAGAAAGAATGAAGAGAAAAAAGCTTTCACAATACATGACTACAGGCAGATGGAAACATCCCAAATTAGAGCAATTAGCTCTCTACCAAAAAGTGAACACATGCTAATTGTTCCTCACAGCCATATGCACTTTTAGCCAGGGTCAGTGCTATCCTCACGAGGACATCGTGTGTCGATATCCTGCTGGCCTGCGATTCAAAAACGTCAGCATCACTAGTTAAAGAAGTGCGTCATCACTACTTCGAGACATGCAATCCCCTACACTTAAAATGCTCATCCTTCCCATCTACTGTTCTGAAACCAGCGTGTGACTCATGGATGCTAAATTGGAAAGGGTGCAAGAAAACAACTCTCCCCATCTATCTTGGGCTGGCTTAAACGGTCAGGAAGATGTACGGGGGAGGGTGTCACTTTTTCTTTTCCCACAGTAATGATGATACACTACATGCCCACAGAAAGCATGCTCCTGTCTCTTCATCTGCTTTAATGACTGGTCTGCCTGCCGAGGATGGCTCATATGCACATGCCGTCGTGTATGTGCAGCTAGAATGTGTGCGAGTATGTGTTTGATTAGTTGCGCGCATAATTAGCATGCAGAAGCTTTGTCGTGGGCGACAATAAATTGAGCAAATATGTCTGCGTGTGAGCATGCAATTTGGTTTTTAACCTCGGCTGCGACTCTATTGATTGGCTGCTTGAAAGTCTTCAGCATTGGGGACTACTGTAACGTGATTGGTGGAAGGGGAGAGTGTTTCTCGGTTTAATTAAATTGACATTAATTAATGAGCCCTGTGACCCAAAACCATGAAGATCATAAATAACTTGCGGGGGCAAAAATGAGCGCTGTGACGATGATCTCAATGACTACCAATTTTTGGTGCTTTTAAGTCTGCCAGTGCCAATAATCATTAGTGTTTTGGGATTTATATGTTGTTTGAAACTCTCTGAGGAGCCTTTGTGTTTATCCTGCATACATTGCACTTTGCCTTTTCAACATATATGTGTTGAGACGAGCTTCTTGTTTTTATTACACGCTCATGTTGCTTGATTACAAGCAATAAGTAGAAGTTTAAAAAACTCTTTGGGGAGCATACTGTAATAATCTGTTCAGGTTACACGAACAATAACCTCCATTAACACTTGAACAATCATTGATGCTGTTTATAAAATAAAAAGAGATGCAGATAATTAGCCCTGCTAATATGAAGTATGAATCATCTAGCACTGCATGCAAAAGTCATTTTGATTCAGAGTGCTTGAAGCTCAAATTGTCAAGTGGATTCACAGCTAATTCATGCCAAGCTAGTAATGGATATAGCAAATTATGAATCTTGCATCAAGGCCATAATCATGGGAACGGACCGATGGCGGATGAAAGAGAACTTTATTATGGCTGACTAACACCAGAGGAACTCTGTTGGTGTTCATTTTGGAAACTATTTGTGGAATAACATGGCAGTGATCACGGACTCCTACAGGATTTATGTGGAATTATCAATGCCCATGGGGTGTCAATGCCGTCCCCCATCAACCAATTTAGCCTAAAAAAAAAAAAAAGATAAAAAAGAAACAATACTATTTTTATCAACAATAATTTATTCCATCAGAAAGACTGTCAGTGCAAAAAAGGATGTCTAATCAACTAAATCCAACAATGTAATAATTAATTGTGTTTTTTATTGCCTATGAAATGTGTTTTATTATTTTCCACAAATTCTGTATTGTCTGTTTTAATGTTTTTGGATTCTGTGATTTGTGATTTAACACAAAGTCATTACCAAACATGTTGGCAATCGATTGTATAAAACGTTAAACAATTCCCTTTTTTTTTTTTTTTGGAAAACAAAGTGTTAGACAACAAGTTTACTATTTAAATTAAAACATGGCAAAAAAAGAAGAAGAAGGGACAAGCTGAAAATGGTTAATTGTCTTAGCCACAAATTATTTGTCAGGAAATTAAGCAAATGCACTTCTTAAAAAGCTATTTCTGTCTCAGAAAAACATCAAAGACAGAATGTTTCTTTTTTTCTTTACAGAATATGCTAAATATGCTATGCTTTGAAAGCCTGGTTAGAAATACAATAAAAGCATCTCGACCACAGTGAAGCATGGATGAAGAGACTTCACGAAATGTAATTTGAAGAATATTGAAGAAAGATTTTCTTCAATTGCAGAAAGTGTTTTCTAAAGAGCAATGATCAGATGATTTGAACACTATAGTGAATATTTGGTCTCACATTTGAGTATGAACATGAGAATTGCCATGTAACATTCACAAAAACTAGCCCATTTTGCAATTTGATCAAGTGTAGAGACCTACTTTTGATGTATTCATCCAAAATTTTCCAAATTCTGTGACATTCCACATTTTACTGTAAATTGACTATATTCTGCAATATATCTGCATTTTTCACATTGTGGAAATCATAGGGCCCCTTTGGCTGGTGGGTGGTGATGGCGCAGTGAATAAGACACATGCCTTTGGTGTGAGAGACCCGGGTTTGAATCCACTGTGAGACACCAATGTGTCCCTGAGCAAGACACTTAACCCCTAGTTGCTCCAGACGCATGCAACCTCTGACATTGTAAGTCGCTTTGGATAAAAGCGTCAGCTTTTGTGAATAAATGTAACTGGATGGCTATATCTGAATATGCATACTTTCCTACTAAACAGATGACAAAAAAACAGTATGTGAAAGAGTACTAAGTCTGAAAGGAACCTACTCAGAGAGTATGCAATTTTGAATGTAGCTCTACAGTATTCTTTATGAATGAATCATCGAATCATTTATTCTTCTGATTCATTTAAGAACAAAGGTTCTTTCACATGCATATTTCAATTCACCTGAATCATTCCTAATTCATTCTGAAACATTGACTTTTGTGTTGCTTAGAGACACAGGTTGTTATGACCCAATGGTAAATAACAAAATGACAGAATTTTCTCTTACTACAAAGTGTCATACATATAATAAATGAAACTTGACACTTATGTAGGTTTCACTTACCACAAAATTAGCATGAATGTTTATTCTCAAAAACAACTTTTTCACAGCACCCAGTCTAACCATTCATCAGTTACAATTCATACGCTCACGACTCAGATTCAGTAGTGGCGCAGGATGCAGGATAACAGATTTGCATGGCAGAATATTGAGCTATATTTGGACATCAAATGTCTGTGTAAGTTTTCTTGGCTCTGTTCGCATGAGGTCTAGATGATGGTGGGCTTGATTTGAGTCATCATGGACTGTGGCAGATTCTCTGCATCATCACACACAAACTCATCCAGCTTAATGAATGATCGCTGAATGATAAGAAATTAAGCAGCTGGAACATTAAGCAGATTAAAGGATCAAAGACATTGCGCTCTAGAAACATGTCTAGTTTCTACACAGACTCTGCTTTTTCTGCATGTTGGGCAGTTCAGTTAATATGTTAATAGGCTGTCAGAAGCTAAAGTAAGGCAAAAAAAAGTACCAATTTGGCTCTAAATCCAAATGTGTTTTGTATCAGCCCCAGTGCTGAAATAGCTGATCTTTATTCTCTTGTACTTCAAAGACGAGAAATGAATGGGAATATATTGATGCTTATTAAAGCAGGATAAAAATAGCCATTCATCCCCTGTGTGTCTGGGTGTCTACTTGCTGGCATCAATATTATACTGGGGCAGCTGAGCTTAGGACAAGATGGATATGTGTATGTGTGCACATGTGTTTGTGTGAGCTAGTGCAAACACTAAAGACTGCAAGCACAAACACTAAAACATCCATTATTACTAGTATTCTTAAATACTTTCCAATAGGTATGTGCTCAAAGCCGAACCATGTTTGGAAAGGACACATAATACGAAGCCCCTAAAGGGACATGGTGACGGAAAATAATATGAGATGGGAGGAATGTGCATAGGGAGCGGCAGTCCTGCACATTTTACCAGATAAATCAATGTCGATATCAGTCAATGACACTGTTGGGCACCAAAACCTCTGACATCATCCTGTCAGTCATCTCCCCTTACTCTCTTCACATGAAATCTGATGTCCTCTAATGTAACTGACTACCACAGTGAGCTTAACCCTGTTGGGGCTCTGTGGAATTTTAGACATTTCCCTTGCCTCTCCGAATACGAAATTAGTGTTGGTTAAAGTGATCTTTGTATCATATTGTCTCTTTGTCTTTTTTTAATTGAAATAATTATATAAATAATTAGCAATAATGTTGGCACATCCTGTAAACATCAAGCTAAAGGCCCTTTCACACCAAGCACGATAACTAAAAAGATATTCTTTAATATGGAGAATGATTTTTAGAATTATAACAGAGTTCACACCACATCTATAACGATAAAGATATGAGGAACGATATCGTTGAGATCACTTTCAGAACGATTTTTTCCAGGTGTCCAACGATAAAACACTGACAACCAATCAGAATCCATTCTAATTTAAAGGTGTCGCGCATTTAAGATGGCAGATGACATTGCAGAGAAGTTAATCGTCGAGGTACAAAAAAAGAAATCCTCCACTGTTTGACATGTCAAACCCCCATATTCCCATATCCTGGGAATAAGCGGTGAGAAGTATTTACAATGAGATATTATGCAGTTTAGCATATTTCATTTAGTTCTACCTAGCGCTAATTGACAACATTGCTGAAGTTGCAGTGAAAAAGGTGTCATACATAAAGGTGTTGACTAGGCGATGTTTTTATCCAATCATTGACTTCGTCAACTAAATCATGTTAGATATTACACTAGACTTGCTAGATTCTCTGTTTAGATGCCCCTCTTAGAATAAAAAGACCGTTATCAGTCGTTGGTGTGGACGCATATATAGTTATCTTTATCGTTGTCGTGCTTAGTGTGAACGGTCCTTAAGCTTACAATTGGGAAATGTACATGTAAAACAAACTATTGCACTATTAAACAATTAACAAGGCAATCACCTATGCCCCTCAACACATGCCCCTCACAAGGTCTGTGCACGGCCCTGAGTTAACCTTAGAAAACACGGAAACCCAAGTCGTAATTCTTCCAGCAGGAGCAAGAAGGAAAATTTCTAGTTCATCTACTTTCATCTCTTCAGATGAGGTCCATTACACTCGAAAACTAAGGCTGCCAAAAATTCACTGAATTTTTAAATTACGATTATTAAATCTAAGAACTGGAATCTGGAACGACTCTACTTGCACCTGAGAAAGTTTAGCATTATGTTTGAACACGTTACTGAAGCTGACACTGAAGAGACATAACATAATTAGAGTTAAATCTGCTGTAGGCAAAAAATTTCTTTTGGACTACCGCAAATAAAATTACCTATCCATATTACTGAAATCTGTGTTCTCAGACGTCTCTGTAAACAGTATAATAATTAATTTATTTGTTTAATTACTTTCAGAAAAGTCAGGGCAGAGGCCAACATTATTTTAGCCAATCAGAAAAGCTATGGCAGTGAATAATTTTGCTTTCTTTCAGGGTTGTTGACATTGGATTGGATGGCATGTCTTTGGAGAAAGAGTGTGATTTTGAAGTTAGAAAAATCTTTCACAGCACCTTTAAAGAAATACTTCACCTAAAAGAAAAATGTTCTCATTTGTCACCCTCGAATAAATTCTCTTTGAATAGTGACCATGAGCTGTAAAACTCTAAGACAGACAAATAAATCATCAAAATGACTCAGGCTTTATATTCTGAGTCCTCTGAACCCGCTTGATAGCTCTAACAATGATGCAAACATCGGCTTTGTTGATTTTGCTGCAATTGATCATGCCATAGTCAGGTTAAATATGTGCATATTCAAATCACTGTAATGTGATTCAAGAGCTACAGCACAGGACAAGCTTTTCAGTAAAGAATGACTATTGAATATTCTTCTATTCCACACATGAGAGTACATTGGTCACTGTATTTTATATTTTTGATAGCATGTGGTTTGTAATTCATCATCAATCCTATCAACAATTTTCTTTAGTGGTCAAATCAAGTAGCCTAACTAGAGGTTTGGAACGCCATGAGAGCAAGCAAAGCTGACAATTTTCACTGTGGGGTGAATCGTCCCTTTAATATAAGAATGATTGCTTTTATGCTGTCATACCCTAGCAGAAGCAATAATTTCAGGATAAGAGCTCTCTGTTCATCATCCTCAGGCTCACAATTTCTCTTGCATTATGTTGGTCCATTTACACTGAGAATATGGCAACAACAAGAGAACGCTTTCAATTGTCACATGTCTTTCTGGCAGCGGTGGACAGCTTCAGGCATAGTCTCTGAGGGCCATTTATCTGTGAATGCAGGAGGACAACTGAAGGATGCTTTGAGACTATGAGACACTAACCTCTCCTAAAATCAGTTCAGTAAGATCCCACGGTATTCCTGCCTGGATTCAAATGGTTCGTTTCATGCAATTCTGCTTGTTAAAACATCTGGCTTTGAAAAAAGATGATAAACAAGACATCAGAACGAGATTTTCATTTTGCACTCTGGCATGCAGAGAAGAATGAAGGCGATGGAGCAAGTGGTGTTTGTAGTTGTCACACTAATTGCATGATCAGGTCCGGTGCTCCTATTGGTTTTTGAATTGGTTTAGAATTTTTTTGGAAGTAAAATTGTATCGCAATTATCATTGATCGGCTGTCAGCGAACATGTCAAACTAGAGATCAGTATACATTTTAGCCACATGAATCTGATTCTCAAAATGATCCATCCATGCCCTTTTTAAAGCTACACTGTGGGATTTTTACCCCCATCTAGCGGCAAAAAGGTATATGACCATCCAGTGAATATTCAGTCCCTCCAGGATTTCACGATTTTTTTTTTTTTTGTGATTTTTGCGATCAAAATGACTGATTTTGTGGTGGTAATTTCCAAAAATTTGTGAAAAAGTTTGCGTTTTATATATAACATTTACCATAATAGTATTCAGTCCTTCCAGAAAAACGCAGAGTTTTTTTGTGATTGTTGCGGGCAAAAATTGATTGATTACGCGGCCCGTTTTCTTTAAAAATGCGATGGAATATGCGGGATATTTATGCAATTTTAAGCGATGAAATTTCAGGAATTTGCAAAAATTGAGGGAACTTGTAAAAATTGCGGTTTGATGAAAAAGAGAAAAAAGTGATTCCCCCAACATCCTGCTCTCACTAGGCTAATGTAAGAGTCATTATTACTTCCTTTAATAAGCAAGCATACTACATCATAGAAAGTGCTGGGAATATTTAATTTCTCATCTTGTTTTATTTCAGGCTGTAACGAGTGTAAATAAAGTGTTGCCCCTTTAAGAGCTGCGCGCTCCCCGTTGAACTCTCTGCAGTGTTATATGTGCGCCTTGAACACTCCATGTGTGCGGGTAATTTCTGTTCGATGCTACTTCTTTTATCTCATGTTGTTTATTAAGTAACGATGTGACGGTAGAACGTGTGACAGACAGTTATACGAGTTCGATTTGTGAGATGTCAATCGCCTCCGTGAGTCTGTCTGGTGTCGCGTAATTGCATCACTTCATAACGTTCCCATGGAAACAGGGGGAAATGGCTGCTCTTGTGTGAAGCAAACGCAAAATTTTTTCAACTTTCTGCTAAGATACATGTGACTTTTTTTGCAACGGAAATGCGAGGATTATGAAATTATGCAAACCCCGCATATTTTGCACGGAAATCGGCAATTTATGCGGCGAAAGTGCGGCGTATTTGAAAAAAGGCGGACTTTGGCTGATTTTCCATTGAATTCAGCGATCGCATAATCGCGTTTTTCTGGAGGGACTGAATATTAGTTTCTGTTCCTCTCAATTCCGATTTCGTTTTAACTCCTACGGTGGCCAATGTAGTCCAAGATTAACATGGCTTCCAGTTCGACTTCATCCATGAGTGTTAACTCAAACATAACGGGTATGTCCCTCTTTGACTAATGTACTTTCAAGATGGAGGGGCAACATGGTGACCGACATTAGAACCCCTTACCCGTATGTATTTTCAATGCCATATTATACACTCACGAGAATACTTTATTACTTGAACGAAGTAAATATACATTAATGCACACATATATTTTTGAAAGAACTAAGAGTTTTTAGCTAAGAATAAACTAAAGGGGTGTATTCAAACACATTCATTATTTTAATTACCGGTGTTCACATTTTATCAGTACGGAGTGAAAAATGAGAATGTGAAAAACTGAACTCTACACCCAGCTGTTTAAACAGTTTTAACATATCTGAACTTTAGCAGATTTTTTTTAATGTCCCAAAAGAATTTAAATGTACAGCTTAACTTTGTCTTGGGTTACAATTCTGAGAAGGCCAACAAGACAACAAAATTATAACTGCCACTTGTAATTGTCACAGTGGAAGTCAAAGAGGGTGTTGAAAAGTGTTAAACACATCTGTGGCTTCAGCACCATTCTAATGAATACCAAACTAACCTCAGGGGTTAAAACACATGCCAGGCTGCCAGAAAGCAAACCACAAGAAGTTTAGGGGGAGCTTAACATTCTGACATTCCTCTTAGACTTTCTGCCATGAAGCAAAGTTAAAAAATAAATAAATAAAACAGACCTCATTAATTCACGAACAGACTAAAATGATGAGGATATGGCTGCTGCTGCCATAAAGATCAGGACAGCTCAGAGAACTGCGTTTAAAAAATGACTCTGAACGTCCAAGGTCTATGGAGTGAGGGATGAGATTCTATATTTGTTTTGCCTTTTCTTATCCCGGCATGACACAGACAATATATTAAGAGCTGAAGAGAAAGAGCCAAACTAGTTTAGCAGAGTAAGAAACAGAAATGCACGTGTATAGGTATTTGTGATGAATGGCTTAGTCTTAGTACCTTCTCAATAACCCACAAGATCTGGGGCCTTCAAACACTTCAAATGACTGTGCCCTCACCAAAGCTGAAAGGTACAAGGGAGGGAGATACAAAGAACAGTGAGTGACTCCGAGAGGTTCAGTAAGCGTGCTGTGAATCCATCTGGTTCATGTGAGCGCCCCTGCTGATTGCTTTTGCAGGCGGAATGCAATAGGAACCGAATCTTTCAATATGTAGGTCAACTTGTTGCAAAGCCCTAAAACTGATCCATGGATTCACTGCTGCCCCTTAGTTGTGGGAGAACCTGATAGCAAGTGGTGAAAATTGAATCCCACCCCTGCGTTTTGCTCAACGCGGGTCCATGGGGGTTCGGCGGAGAGGGGGGAGAGATCCTCACAGGTGGTCAGGGTTAGATTAACTCTTCTCCGATCGCACGGCTCAGTCATTCTGTGAGAAAATGATCCTCCACTCAAATCCACAGTTAAGACACACTCCACCAGTGATCCTGTTGATCAGTTGCCCAGTCACTAGGCATCATGGATGCCATGGAAACCGGCATGAAAGGGGGAGGGGTTTGGCTTGGATGTTCAGTGAAACTGCATCCATCAAAAAAACAGAGAAAGATGGCTAGCATGGGGAAAAATCACGTTCACTTTCCAAAAATAGGGTGCAAAATTCAATTTGAAACCTTTTTTAACAAATGGCCACCGCTTAACGTTCATAAAATGTTAATTTCCATTATTTACATTGTATTTTACATAAAATCCATTAATCTACACTCATTCATACCGCCAGCTATGCCATTGTTATTGTTTTGTGGTGAAAGTAAAACTTACACACTGTACCTTTAAATATACTTGTGACATACTGTAAATTTGCTCTAAATATAGTTTATAATCCTCTAATAATTAAAATTAATAATGAATAAATACAAATTCTACAAATAAACAAAAATACTAAATGCATTTATAAATAAACAGATAAATGAAGTAAGGCAACCCACATGTACCATATTCACGGAAAGTGTCCAGTCTGTTTGTTTAAGATGTGCCTGCTGTTCTCTGTATGAAGGAGCCTGTTAATGACTATAATATTGTTTACACAGGCTGCACTCTTATTGCTTATTTATCTCATAATAATCCTGGCCTGAGTCCTGTGTGTGTGTGTGTGTGTTTACTCAGGAGGCTGTCCTTTCATATACATGGGTGGTATGCAGGTTTGTGTGTAAGTTTGTGTGCGTGTATGTGTGTGTATGTACTGTGAATCTCTGCTAGAGTACATGGACAAACATGTGACGTAACTATCTGTGTGTGCGCTTGCAGACTTGGGATGCTTCGCGCTCAAGTGGGACGCAGATGAATGAGTAACCATGTGTGGCATTTGGACAGAGTGTACGAAGTGTGTTATAGTTCATATTTGTGTATGTGTGCATGGATGTCTACAGACACAAGTTGGAGACTAATCGTGACCGTAGCGTAAAATCATTTGTGAACTGCTCTAACATGACAGCTGGTCTGAGCATGACAAGCCACTAAGAGGTACAGAAATGCCTTTCACATCAACTTAGCATTAGGCAAATCATGCTTGATTTTGCCCAAAACTAGACTCAAATCAGAGACTTCTAAGACCTCTCACTAGAACAAGTTTATTTTTTTATTTATTTATTTTTTATATGGCTTGCATGTGCCTAATTTAGATTCTAACCTGACCTTGACCCTGTTTCAAAAATAAAGCCAACCAAATCCTAAAGTTAACCTTAGTCTAACCCAATGCCTCAAAGTTAGTTAGCAAAGGCTTCAGCTCAGCTTTAAAGATGTCCCTTTATGCAGCCAGATAGCAAGCAACCAAGCAAACACAACTCTTAAATGTCCCATGAAATCATAATTTAGTCAATTTGTAAGAGCTTTAAAGCCATCTATTTGCTAATGTACTGCTTAAAGCTTGAAAAAATAATGTGAGCCGTTTTTCTTTTTCTACTGTCGGGCCAACGGAACTGTTTACAAACACGATTACAAACCGTTCTTGGCTGTAATTCTTAACACAGTTTGCTAACCATGGCGAACCGTGCTGGTAAAATGCGTGTAGTGATGTCGCCACTTAGGATTGGTCAGTTGCCTGGGTATCAGTTTCTCTGTAGCTGGCTAATCGCGCTATTTGAGTGACGTAAACACAAATAATAATAAAATTAAAAGAATCATCCTAAAATTTAAAGATCATCCTCCATTACATGGTTCGCTATTTGCATCTCTTATCATCAGTAAACCATTGCGTTAGCAAACCACTGACGTCATCAGCCCAACAGTGGAAAATGAAACCATGTCCGCACTGGGGTGCGTTTCCCGTACAACGACGTAGTTCGCTGCTTCACTACCATAGTACGATGCATCGTTGGAGAAGTCAACTAGCTAGTCACTAGCCTGGATGCAAGCCCGAACTCCGCCCACAACATTTTTTGGTCGGGAAGTTCGGTCTGGACTCGATCCATTGAGGAGTAATTATGATCAGGCAAAAAATGAACGGGCTAATCAAATTGCCAGGGCGGGCTTTATACGATGATGGACAGATGATCTGCAAGGACGTAATCATCACGTTATCAAAGAGCACTTAACTGGTTTCCCTCAGAGATGACTGCAGCTGGAGATTTGAGATGTATAGATTTCTCTGTCGCGTCTTTTGTAAAATAAATCGACAGCGCATTCATTTTAATAGACAAACAGAGAACTGCAATCAAGGCATTTGTCGATCAGAAAGATATTTTTGGCGTCCTTTCTACATGATTCGGGAAAAGTGTAACTTATCAGCTGGCTCTGACGGTTGCTAAGAAGATGGGACGTAATGAAAAGCCTGTGGTCGTTGTGGTTTCTCCTTTGGTCGCACTCATGGAGGACCAAGTAAAAGAAGTAACACTCGTTATTTAACTTCAAAAATAAATAAAGTAGGGTACGTTCTGTATTTGAAAACTGCGCTATGCAAAAGAGTTGATTTACTGCGTTGCTCTGATTGGTTTGTAGGTCTACCGACTATCCAATTGAGTGCAGAGGTTTTTTTTTCCTGGTTCGGTTACGACACGCCTCATAATCAAAGCCCAATGGAGGAGTGTCAGACTCATATTCTCTCTTGAATATGAGTATGACGAAGTCAGGCTAGCTAGTCACGACTGTTTCCCGAAACCCACTGTCGCAAAGTATCGTTCAACCGCGTTGGTTTCGCACGTGGTGGAATAATAAATACTTTTAATGAAACTGTTTAAGATCCAATTAACGCTAGATTTTTAAATATAATTTACAAACATGTCATCTGAGGACTATTTCTAAATGTTCTCAGTTATTTTGCTTTATTACCAGACTCAATATTTGGCTCGTTCTTACATAGTATGCACATTCGCATGCGCACTCTTCAAACACGTTACTTCAAATCTTTTGAAAAACGAAAAGACGTAAATTCCATTTGTATGCATTCTAAATAAAAGGGACCGATTGTAATGAATGTGAGCTTGCTTATTTTGCTCAAGATAAGGATTTATTACCTCCAAATGTCATGCAATATAGAAACGATGCCTCTAACCACAGGTCGAGAGCTGTCGTTCAAACCACACAACTTTGCGATGCTGTTTGCAAATGTTCGTTGGAACGATGGTTTCGGGAAACACCAACCCGATCTCATACGACCTCACTCGTACGAATTAATACGATTTTGCTAAATCGTACATATTTTACGAATTGGCCATTTCGTATGAATTCACACGAATGACCTACCCCTTACCCCGCCCCTAAACCTAACCATCACGTGGGTTTAGACAAATCGTACGAATTAGTACGAGTGAGGTCGTACGAACTAGTACGAATTAGCCACTTTTTAACCTGTTAACTGTCACCCCCCCTTTTTTGAATAGACATGAAAATGCACATTTCGAACTTAAATGGTTGTAATTCAAGAATGCTTTGGAATATAGACATATGATTGGTCTTGTTTTAAAGAAGACATTTGGCAGATTTTTGTAGAAGTGAAATAAATTAAGAAAGTGAAACAGAAAAAAAGTTATAGAAGTTTGAGTTTATGGAAATGTACAATGTAAAAATATTAATTATTCATATTTTACATAAAATATATATTTTCAAAACCTGGGCTACTCTAAAATGGCAGAAAGATCAAAGCCAAAAATCTGAACAAGTTGTGTTTCAAATTTTAGGTTGATATCTCAAAAAATGAGCTTTCAGTAAGATTTTGTTTGAGCGCAGTGCCAAACTTTTTCACTAGGGCACAATCAGACTCCATTACTGCCCATATAAGGGCGCCTGCATTTCCATTCGTGTTTTGAGTGATATGAACCATTATTTTAACAATTTTCATACAATTTATGAAGTAGAGATCCTATTCAGAAGTAGCATGGGAAGTTTGGCAGATTTTGATATGAATTGAACCTCTAAGAAACACATACAAAGAACACGCATGTAAGTCATAGCTAGCTGCCACGTCACAAATGGTGAATTTATTATTTTTTTCTTGATATTTCAAACTTTTCAGACCTTTTTTTTCCAAAATAATTGAATGGATTCTATCTTTTGAACTTTTGGCATGAAAACAAACTGAGGTATCTACCATTTTTTCATGATTTTTCATGTTTACTGCTATTTTAAAATAAAGGTCTGAACACGCCTTAAGAGTATGAAAATATTCTTGTTTTATATTGATAAATTATGGCTCCTCTGTAATATATTTTGAAAATCAGTCACCAAATATGGAAACTAGAGATTGTAAGCTTTCAAATGATATATAGTTTGTCAATATTATTTGAGGTATTTACTAAGATATTATTGTTTTAAAAATATAGTGGCAAACGTCCCACCTGTGGGACGGTGACAGTTATAATCATGCGTCGAATTCGTACGAATTGGTCGTGAGATAGTGTTGGAAACACCAACTCCTTGAACTATGCTGATAACGACGGAACTTGCGACCATAGTTGGCTAACGATGCTTTCGGGAAACGCACCCCTGGCTGGCACAGAATGGAACGTTTAGCAAAGAGAATGGTTTGGCCCGATGGAAAAGCGACTATCTATATTTCAAATGTTCATTCTTTTTCTTCTAAAAACACCAGTTTTGGACTGCAAGAGTTCTAGTACTTGATATTTGGATCTGTTTAAAATAAATCTGGCCACTGATAATATAAAAACGTGATAAAATAAAATAAAGTAAAATAAACAACTGTTTAGGCAAGTGCTCTGACAACCTGATATTTTCCTGGTCAAATTCCTCTCTGTCCTACCATTTAAATAAAGGCAAATATATATATATATATATATATATATATATAACTTTAATTATAATAATTTAAAATAAAAATGTAATACAATAAAATAATAAACTAAATAAAAGAAAAGATAATATAGGATAGGATAGGATAGGATAGGATAGGATAAGATAAGATAAGATAAGATAAGATAAGATAAATAAGATAAGATAAGATAAGATAAGATAAGATAAGGCTGTGTACTGTACCTCTGACCTTGAGGCTGCGCCGCTTGGCTCTACTTGCTGTGGGGGTGTTAATTGTGATAAATGGAGATGACACAGGCTGCAGTGTTAATGCAAGGAGTCAATATCTTTTATGCCAGCGTTCCACACAAGCATAGCTGGGTAATTAATGAAAGATGCTTGGATGCAGTACCCCATCCACCTTCCTGCACACTTCATTCAATAAACCCATGATAGACTGAGAGAGGTAGTACATACTGTACAGTACATGGGTTACATTTTGTCAATTTGTGCAGACATGAATATGGGTGTTTCCCCAACACAATGTGCAAAGTCTGAGTGAATGCATGTGAATATGACTGTTACAAACACGCAAGTGTTTTTATTAAAGATAGGAAACATGCTCACACAAATAAACAATGCTCAAGTGTGCTTGGAAGGGAGGATGTTGTTATAGACTATATTCCTTTGGGACACATACAGTAGTGGGGCCCAAAAGACTACATTGAAAATCTGGGATTCAAAATCCACTTTAAACCTGCAAAAAACACAAGGTTTAAGAATTTTGAAAAGTTTAAAACAAAAGGAAAGTGAAGACTCAATAATGAGTCTGCACTTGTTACTACTGTTCTTTTGGGCCAAATCTGTAAAATTTCTGTTTGTGTCAGTGTCAATCATGCATGGGATATGTAGTGCACTATCAGCATAATTTTTTTAAAAGGCTGTGTAAAACCTCTATGAAATTGTACTATGTTGTTCAAAATGCACAGACAAAAGAGACATAAATGTAAAAAGTCAATGCCTAACATACTTTAGATACTCGCCACACTTAGTCTTTGTCTGCTTCTATGCATCTCAGTCTTATCTGATTCACTTTCTGACTATAAAGATTGTTCTCTATTATGAAGAATTATTGCTTGCTTTAATTTTAATTACGGCTCAATTTAGCATGTCAATTTAGTGCAATTACAACAAAACTAACATGCTAAAATGAGCTAATTAAAAAACAGAGCGCAAAATGCTAAAAAACAAGATGACAAAACTATAGGCCTAATATATTGACTTTTTTAACGCTCCTGACACAATAATTTGATTTTCTCAGCAAATGATATATGCAATAAATAGTGATTCAGTCAATGAATCCATATATCATGCAATTCATTTGACAGAAATGTATTATTTATTATTTTTCTATAATTTAATAAATAATTATATAATTAATATTATTATTATTTACAATAATAATTACCATTTAAAATTGATTGACTGTATTTCACAATTATTTCGTTTTGTTTTTCACTGTTCTTTGATGCCCGTTGCTAAACCGATGTGCGTTATGCGCCATTAGTTTTATTCTTACCAATAAAAATGAAAAATGAAATTGAAAACTGAATGAGAGGAAATAGATGCAGCAATAAACACAGGGGAAGAGGGAGAAAAAAAATGAAGGCTTTGCTAATACAGTACTTGGGATTTGAAACAGTTAAGCAGATCATATTTATATCACTTCAAACAGAAATTATATTCACAGAATAGGAAGAACAAAAGAATGCAAAAGCAAAATATGCTTTCAACAGGGATCTAATTTAGTCTTCTCAAAACAACGGCTTTTGCTAATTTACATGTCTAATCTGCTGTGAGAATACATTTCCCACCAAAAAAAGCAAAAAAAAAAAAAAAAACATGAACATCCGTCTCTTTCCTAATGGTGCAGCATTACGATCAACCAATATGAAAGAAGACATGCCTTTTGGGAACCCGTTGCAAGTTCCTCTGATGTAAATGTGTTCAATTTTAAGTGGGACGCAAATTTTAAAAAATGCCGGATGGTAAAGGAAAATCGATTGGAAAGAGATGAATGAGGCTTTGTCTCTTCTTATACAACAGCTGCTAGGTACCAGCCACTGACAGGCTAATTGAGTTCAATTAGCACTCATTTAATTTAAAAAGGACAAGGTCCTAGGACAAAGTAAGCATGTGATTACAGACTCAGCGAACTTTCTTACTCAAATCCCATACTCTGTTGCACAAAACAACATGTGTTGCATGACCACACAGAGCGTCAAGCCCATCAAAAAAGAGGTTGTACGTGTGGCAGAAAAAATCCCATTCTAAAGTTCAGATATGATACTTTTATAAACAGTCATTTTGCACTTGTGCCATTTTTGCTTTCAATGGCCAAAACGAATTCAATGAAGTGTTTCATGATTACTAATGGGGAATCAGGGATGGAAGAATACGTTCAAGATTTGTTCAAGACCTCCAGACTTGGCAAAAATAACCTTATCATATTTTGGAATGATGACCTCCATGCATCAGCTAATATTTAATTTAGAAATGTCCAACATTTAACAAAACAATTCTGCATTCAAGGTTGTCACTTAAAAAAAGTGTGAAACTGCATTTCATTTTTAGTCACATTGGGAAAGGTAAAAATCTCTGAATAACTGAACAATTAGTGTATAATGAAATATGTTCTTTGTCATTTTGCACAGTACTGCATATCACTTTCAATATAGTAAATAAAGAATGCTACATTTAATGTACTTAATAGATAATGTATTTCTGATGGTTTCTGATGGTTGCCAGTTTCTTAGATCTTAGATTTAAACATACTCAATAATTGCTTTAAAATCCACCTGTAGTCAATCGTTTTAGACCTTAAAACTCATCTTTGATCACCAAAATTACATATTTAAATGTTTTTTCCTTGAGAAAATGTATTCATGCCTTAAAATAACGCCTCATTAAAGGAGCAATGTGTGACTTTTAGCGACATCTAGTGGTTCGGTTGCGAGTTTGCACCAGGTTTGCACTAAGGGCTCAGCCCAGTGCTCACCCCTCCCTTTCGAAGAAGCTACGGTTGCTAAAACGGGACAAACAACTCGTCGGCTGAGACAGCAGAGAATAGCCAGAGTAAGCCAAGAGTGTGTAACATTGTTACTGTTTCTGTACCACAGTCCATTATAAACCACATCATGAATACTGTCTGTTTACAAAGCCATAGTCAGGTGAGGATCAAGGGTTTTAATATATAATTTAATAAAATAATAATCAGCTGATTGTCTCACAAACGTAACCAGCAGCACATTTCTCCCCACATACTGTAGCAAACCCATAATACAGCGAGGGAGCAGCTATATATTTTTTCTAACAGGGTAGTAATAGTTTAGCTGGCTAATATGAGCTGTTACTGTGGCTGAGCTGGGACGCGTCCGCATGAGTCCAAAGGTCGGAAGTGCGCGCGCTGTTACAATCATGTCATCTCTGCATCCCATAGATACTATTTACTACACACAATAGGCTTTTTTTCTCTGATTTTTAAAATTCTTCGCGATCGACTTTAGTGATAAAAGACTTTAGTAAAAGTCTCTATCGACGGGTTAGTGATTCCTGTAACGTACTGTTTTACGGTCAATGACATGAATACTAATCATCAGCTGTCTCACGAACGTAACAGCACATATATCCACAACATAACAAACCCATAACACAGCGAGGGAGAACTAAGTTACATGAAACAATCCCAACTACATATTTTACACCACTCACAAGGGAAAAGTCACTACTCACGGAGTGTAAAAGGCTAGCTTCCAGCTTTCCGCTACTTCTCTTTCAAGGTAGTGATGAAACGCGTTCTGTAGCGCTGTTTGTTCGCGTTCGGCTACGGTAGGAATATGACGTCACAACATGGCGACCTTCATAGAAGGGGATTCCCTCGGTTATGGAGCTATTAATGTCTCATTCTAAGGTAATAAAAACATTACGGCTAATTAAGTAAGTTCTTTATACACCACTGAAAACATAGTTATGGATGTCATATTGCATTTCTGTTAATAGATACTCAACTTTGTTACACATTGCACCTTTAAGTATACACGTGACATTGGTTACAAGGTAGTCAGAAACAGCAGCGATTTCAAACCGTGATTTTGAGACTGTCTTTGGTTCACTGCAGTTTTAAGGAGAAAAAACTGAGCAATGGTGTTAACTTGACTTGAAATGTTTTTTATCTTAAAGCATATTAAGAACACCAACATTAAAAACCTGAATTTAACCAAAGGGTTAAAATGACATGAGGTGACATCTGGTTAAAAAGACATTTTAAGTGACGAATCCAAAAAATTATACTACACCCTCAGCCTTTGCCAGCACTCAGCCTTTAACACAAGTGTACTTCCTGTTCCTGCACTCTTTCTCGCTTTTTACATGCCTAGATTAATTGAGTTTAAAGAACAAATGAAGAGTTCAGATGCAAAAGCCTCTAAGTGCCATTTGAAATTTTCTTCTAGAATGATAATTTTTATCAAGCTTGTATATTTAAGTTCAGTGATTTCACTTAAATGGCAATGATAATTACCTATTAATTGTTATTTAAGTGAAATTACTGAACTTAAATATACAAGTTTGATAAAAAAAATCATCATTAAAGGAGAAAATTTCAAATGGCATTTAGAGGCTTTTGCATCTGAACTCTTCAAATGCATTTTGTGCAAGCCGTCCAGCTTTTGAAATGTCCAGAAGCTTCTACAGCTTCCTAAATTATAAGCACGATATTAATTTAAGAGACTGATAACCCTCAATATGCTTTTAAAATTGACTACGACAGTCTAGGGGTGATAAAAGCTAGCGCTCAACTTTAAATCTGTTACGTCTTTTTTGTTGAAAAAAGAGCTAAAATGCTCCCCCAATGTTAAACTATTTAAACAATTAAATGCAAAGCTTCTACAAAACATTTTATAATAATATTTTTTTGTACAATATAAGTATTGTTTTTAACCAACTGTTTGTGTATTGTATATGGAAACACTGCAGTTAAGCACAAGAGACATTTCAAAAACAGTTTAAAAACCTTACTAATCTCATGAACAGCAGTGTATGTGTAAACATATTTTTTTCTCTTTTATTTTTATTCATTCATCTAGCTGACGCTTTTATCCAAAGCGACTTACAAGTGCTATATATGTCAGAGGTTGCACGCCTCTGGAGCAACTAGGGGTTAAGTGTCTTGCTCAGGGACACATTGGGGTCTCACAGTGGATTCAAACCCAGGTCTCTCACACCAAAGGCATGTGTCTTATCTACCATCACTACCCCATAATAGATTTAAAAGCAGCAGAATCAAAATCTTTCCAATCTTTCAAACTCTTTCAGAATCAAAAAGTATCCCCCGGAACTTTTAAATACACCGTATGATTTGGTTGGGAATAACTGATTTAAACTGTGGCTTGTTTAGGTAGTGAGCAAAATAGCAGTAACACAGTTTGCACTAGTGTAAGGTATAATTCTGCTTCTAATCTCTATTTTCATGACATTAATTTTATACTTGCTCCAAATATCACCCAAGACAACCAATTCAGCAATCACTAAAAGAGCTCCCAAAAGAGATACAGCACTGCTAAACACCTAGTAGGGTTCCAGCACTGAATAAGCCACCATTTAGATTGCCGTACAAAAAAAAAAAAACATCGCCTGAACTGGTTAATAGAAAGTGAGACTGTCGTCAAAAAGAACAATGTTGACCAACGCAAAGTTCAACTCTAGGTTTCACAGAAAACAAAATATGCTCTGGGAATCATCATCTGTTTTTTAACTCAGTTCAAGTTAGATTAGTCACGCAAATACATTGCGGTCCATGAGCCACGTAAATCAGACATGATATTGACCTCTGGGATATTAAAAGTAAAAAAATAATGGGCAGTACCTGTCGTTGCTAAGACACAGTGAGAGCTAAATGCCTTTGGAAGTGCTTGAAACCTCAAAGCCCTAAACCTCAACTCTACCCCCATCAAGGCTGTTCCATCAATGCAGACTTAATCTTTCTCAAAAGACAGCAATCACGTATGATAAAGCTTGTGGCTTGGTGGATTCTCTACACAATGGATCGAAATAGTGTTTTAAAGAAGAAAGACTCTTCTTTAAAACAGACACTATATACATTGTGTAGAGAAGCACCACATCAACAATTTTGCAAGACAGCAGCAAATAAGCAAGCCACACCACAACAACAAGCTCAAAAACAATTGTGGATACTCCGCTCCTGACATTTAAATTCTGACATCTTGAGGAGAAACTGATAAGTCCCCTGCACACTAAAACCTTAAGCTCAAAGCTGCTCTTTATATTTCTGTGATGAGTTAATTAGACCTGTTATTGAACTGGTTGACTGTAATTTAACAAAAGCTCCGTGTGCACAACCTGGCTGAAGGAGTTGTGTGCAGGTGAAATTATTCTCCCTGTGGACTGATATAAACACACAAACAAACACATCTTCCGGGGCAAATGTCCTCAGATGCTCGTTTCCTGCTGGAAGTCTAAACTCACAGATGAGTAGAAAAGAATGCGTTCTGAGCTCACATCAGGTGTAACAAGGTATAACAAATGCCAGCAGCATTGTGATGGAAATATGCTATCAAAAGACATACATCGAGGCAGGCAGGGGAACTAAAATGATAACGATGTCATTGGTATCTGATGAGGGCAAGATTACACATTCATAAGCTTTTCTTTCTCACAGATGGCTCTGTTTTCTTCTGGTCTCAATGTTATTATAATCATCAGCACAACAAGTCCGTCGCCTCGGACCTGACTTTCCAACCTCTCTAGATGCACACACACACAAAAAAAAAATGTTATCAGTCTTTAAATACTATGAAACGTACATGTGTATTGCATATTTGAATGATCACAGCAACAACACTGATGTGCTGAGGCAATGAAAAAGAGTTAAATCTCGAAAGTCGATTAGCAGTTGTTTCGAATCCTACTTGTTTTTCTGCACCCCTACTAGCCACTTGGGACATTTCATAACATTGGCAAAAGCTGCACAGCAAAAATCACAGGGGCCATGTCTTCAGTATGTATTTCACAACATAAATTCGATCAATCGTCATTCAAATCATTTTCAGTGCAAAATACTCTCTGCCAGTCAAGCAGTCCACAGCGCTGAAAGTGATAAAACACATAATAATGGTAGCTGAGAGCTTGTATGTTTTGACTGTCAGAGTTTCAGCACATTACTTCGTAATGTTGCCAAACTGGGCCATGGTCCAGAGCGAGACTGTTAAAGGGCTAAAAATAAAGCTTCTTTTTTCTTTACCTTTCAGTGATGTAATTTTATATCATTTCAAATATATGATATGCTTGTGATGCAGTGCCAAGCTTCTATTATAAGCTAGAATTGACATTCTTTTCAAATGTCTTGCGGCTCAGCTGAGGACTGGCAGGGGAGTGTGTCCTGTCCCTGCTTGTATTTACTGTCTACAGAATTCAATAGCACCCACACATTGCTGAGTCATATTGGCAATGATCTCCCCCGTTGAAGGATAGTCATTAATTACCTCCACAGTTTCCCTTAAAATCTCAGTGTCAAGTGATAGCTTAATGACACACTTTAAGACATTTAAACAAAACAGAACAAAAATGAAGAACAAATAAATCCTGTAACAAGCAACATCATATTAAGAAAGCAATTGCAATTTGCTTGGTGAGACAAACCAATGCAACTAGTTTTTAAAACTTTAAATGGGCACTATAAAAAAATATATACTTATGGGGGGGAGGGGAGTTTGCAGTAAAAAATGTGATGGCATTTTTTATAACTATATATGTAAATTACATAAATATTATGGTATAGTTGTGTCATGACAATTTATGTTTTATACAGTTACTGGCACCAACACAGTGGCAATAGAAAGCAAGATAATGCATAAAAATGTGCCTGTGTAGTGTCACAAAATTGACACCATCAGCTTAATACACACAATGCCACTACAAAACAAAATGAAACAATCTAATCCAATGCATATATCAACAATAATAAGCATCTAACTTTCTAAATGACAACTAAACAAATTATTTTAACAATATTTACCCTATACGAATTACCATTTTTAGGAAATTATGATGTAATAAATCCTTATATATAAAAACATTCACAAAAAATGCATGTAGACTATTTCCTTCTAAAAAAAATTCAGCGTATATGAACTAACATTTAACCAGTTATACAGTTTTGCATGAAAAAAATGCAAGGTTGTTTATTTCACATATTGACAAACCCAACCGTTGAGTTTAAAATGCATTTTAGAAATTTAAACCAACGTTGGGTTTGTCCATGTCTGACCAAAACATGTTTAGAGTTTAGCATTGATTTGATCGGTCAAAATGGCCAACAATTTAAGTTAAGCTATTTAAGTTATACGCTTTTATGGGGTAATAGGCGTACCTGTGTGTGAAGGATGCGACTCATTTTTTTTTTTTTTTTTTTTCCTGCAGAAACCTTCAAACAACACAGCGCTCCTTTGCTCCAGATGCAGCTGTCCGGATGCTCCTCTCCGGGGTGACAGACCTCTGTTTCAAAAACAATAGATGTGCACCCCAAGGATGTTAAGTGTAGCACTTACAACTGGAAACAATCTGGTGAATTCTGCGCGCATTTGAATCTCTGCCTCATTTTCACCCAGTTGCAGTATAGTTATTAAAATTAAAGTCGTTATATCCTTGTTTTAGGGGTTCCGATTGACACGTAATCCTCGGTAAACAATATGATGTCGAGTTTGAGTTGAGGTCCTCGGAGGCAGGTGTAGGCTAAATGATTTGTTCAGACGCGATGTCACGCGCAACACTCAGTCAGTGTTCCCTGTTAGATAAGCGTTTCGACCTGCTCCCCTGCAGCTGGAACTGAACTTTCCCAAGAGTACTGCCAGAATTTGCTCTCTTTTCCAAAATTATTCGACCCATGTAAACACGGCGGACTCTTCACGTTGCCTCCTCACACTGGGTGACCCTCTGTTTGTGTCCCATCGGTCAACAGTAATGCGTTCACATGAAGCCCTACATGACAGAAAGGAGGCGTCACTGCGCGCGTATAAACGGAATAGATATTTCAGATTTTGCGCGCGTGCGAATAAATGTTTTCCAGCGAGATATGTGACGACAATATTGTAAGTCTCTCTCTGAGCGCGAGCAGAGTTCGCCGGTGCAAACTAATCCATACAGTTCCCACGCGTACTATGCGTCTTCATCCTACTGGCCCACTCTCTCGCTGGCGCTCAGCAGCAGACTCAGCGCTGAACAGGCTTATAATGATGAGTGAATTCCTTTCGAACGTGAGCATCACTATACCCATGCTCACTCCGAAGGGGGGGTGCACTTGAAGTGAGTACTATAACAACGCGGGCATAATTCTGTCTTATTTGGAATATGCATTCGTGATAGGCTATCCTTTTATTTTCCATCAGAAAGTTGCTGGATGGCAACAAATTAAAAAAAAAATCGTCGATAGTTATTGTCAAAGATTTCAATTCGTGTAGGGTGCTGTCACAAACAAAGAATCATATCCTAGGCCTATGCAATATTTAGTTTTCCTCGATCGCAAAAATAGCCTAAGAACGTGTTTCAGTAGACCCAAACACAAAATCTAGACTACAAATTTGAACCAGAACCCCTTTTGTCCACGTGTTAAATTTTTACGGTCACCTAACCCCTGCGATGAGTATTGCAATTATTTAGATTTAGTGTTTTGTTTAATGTAAGACTATTTATAGTTTGTCTTATTGTGCTGATGATCAGGCCAAATAACAATTTGGGCTGTGTGAGACCTTGTTTTTTTTTTTTTTTTTTTTTTTTTTTTTTTTTTTTTTTGCTATACTAAATATGAAGTTCTCTACAGGAATGCCCTGCTTTTAGGAACAACACATCCAGCCTTACTCCTGTCTTATCTGAATAAGCAAAACAATTATTCCATGAGAAACCATTAATAATCTTATACAATTTATTAATTAATACATAACAAATAAAGTAAATGTTTCATGACTAATTTATCTATAACCTTTTAAATCTAATGATCAGCATTCTAAATATTTAATTTTTCAAACTCTCCTGATACCTGTTATCGAAGATCTCGCACACTGACTAGAACTGTCATCTATAATCTGATTCTATAACTTGTACTAACTTGTTATTAGACTTTGACATCTAATAACTTGTATGTCAGCAAATATATACTACTGGTAATACCTGTAATTTTTCAACTTTTGAGTTCAGTGTTGTTTGTGGTACTGACGACTCTTGCTTAAAAGGTGGCAGCACAGCGAATCCTTTTCATGTATTTCCACTGTCCTCTTTCTAGATGGAAATGTGTTCTCAGGGTCAGCTCACTTGAAACGGGCCTCGATACAGAAGGCTTGCACTCGAAAAAGAGCCCTGCCTCCCAAAAACAAATCCCTGTATGCATTCTTATTCATAACAGCCAATTTATGTTCCTATAAGCCAGGGTACAGATTGCTGTTTTCCCAAACATCAGGACTATTGCAAATGTGATAGCCTAACAGTGCAGAGCTATAAAAAAATATGGTGTCTGAAAGTTCTGTATGTGTTTTTTTGACCAACTTTTTCTAAGCTTGATGTTACTTCTTACGAGAAATTACTAAAGGGCCAAATGTCGTCTCTGAGGCTTGACCCTACACAAGTGAGTCGGACAGAGATCTACCTGATGATTCAGCTAGTTTTTAAAATCTTTTAAAATCTTTTGTCCATACAATAAAGGTCAATGAGGGCCAACATTGGACCTCACTGATTTTCACTGTATATTTTTTCAAAATAGCTTATGTAGACCTACCCATGGTCATAATTTGTAGGTGGGACATGTCCCCACCACTTTTAGCCAGTGTTGATATTGTCCCCACCACTTTTTGAAACATCTCGTACAATGGATGTACCTTATACAAAAGAAAAATCTCCATTTGATTAGCAAAAATGTTCTCTTGGTGCTCTTGCATAGGCTTCACACAAACGAGCTCTTTAATCTATTGCTTTAGGCTGTTGCGCAGACATTCGTTCCGGTGAAATCACAAAACAAAATACACGCAAACAAGTCCCTGCTCTTGATATACAATCACTGGTGAACAATTTTGGTTTTAATGAGAGAGAGAAAAAAAAAATCAAGGGTGGCTTAGAACCCACAACTTATAGGGAAAGTTCACCCAAAAATGCATTTTCTGTCATAATTTACTCACTGTCAAGTTGTTGCAGACCTGTATGAGTTTCTTTCCTCTGCTGAACACAAAGGAAGATATTTTGAAGAATGACTCTATTCTACAAAAAAATTCTAGACCACCAGTCCATTAGGCCAAACAAATGTTTTATGTGAATCTACACATTTATTCAGTATTGTAAATACTCTCAATACTAACAAAATATCGTAGTATAGAAAATTGTGTTTTTTTTCTATACTACACCACCCCACACACACACACACCCCAGTCTTCCACACTTTCCAAGTGAACCATTCATGACGAAACCCTTCATTATCACAACACCTGTGGATACGTCTCCATACTGTATCGTCATTAATCGCCACTGGGACATTTTTTTTTTTTTTTTAAATGAGGGTGATTGTGTCTTTCCGAAAGAAATTGCCTTTTTAGGTGGACTGAATTTCAATTAAAGAGACATTAATAAAGGCTGGGGAATGATTCTTTTTATGTTTATTCCATTTACCATTTATTTAGGAAATGATTTGACCGACACACAGGTAATTGTTTGAGTACAGTGTAGATATGTTAAAAATAAACCTCCCATTGATTAAATGTAATAAGGCATCTCAATAGTTAATTTCATTCTAAACAACAGCTTAATTTGATTCAAGGCATTATTATGGTTTAAGGGGGGTTTCCGTTTAATTGGTCTTGGCCTTCACTGCTAATTTAAGAGAAAGAGAATCACATCATGAACGTTCTTTCTAAAAGTCATAGGTCAAGTGCATGAAAGCAATACTCTGATGTCCTCAGACTTGCGGCAAAAAGTTTGAGTCATTCTAGCTACGCACACTTTTAAGCACTCATTGTTCCCTATATTGCTCAGCAGTCAGCACTACCTAAAGGGGTAAACCTGTCACCATTCACTCACCTTTATGTCATTTCAAACATGTATTTATATATTCCTTCCTTCTCAGTTTTTTTTTCCTAGTGTTTTTGGACCTCACTGACTTTCACTGTATGGATATTCTTCAAAAATCACAAAAATCTTGTTTTTCATTAAAGTCCCCCTGGGGTAAAGAACAAGCTTTTAATGTTGTTTATGCGGTGTTTTTAATTTGCTTTAAGACAAACCATTTGACAAATTCATGAGTCAACACTATCGCTGTATTTTCTCCTTAAACTACAGCAAACATAAGACAGTATCAAAATAGTGGTTTGAAATCACTGTTGTTTCTGACATCACAAACTACCCTGTAAACAATCACGATGTGTGATCGTCACTGAGTGAATCTCTGAGTTGGTGTGTGGGGGTGGGGCTAATTTGCATACTTATAGAAATGAGGCAAGGGTGTAGTTATATTCAAGCTATTTTAAGGCATGAAGAACTATCATTTACGTCATTGTTTAAATTTTTCAAAATAGTTGGACTTAACGGTTTCACCGCAAGGGACCGATGTATACTCAGCTATGGAAAGGAAACTACAACAAATACAATAAAATATCTAAAATGAAATGTTCCTTTGATCCTTTTTTTTTAACTGTTACTTTTTATGTTCTGGAATAAAAGGTAGACACTTGTTGCTTTGCCACTTTTATCTGCCTTGTTGAATTTATGTCATAAATGAAAAACGTCCTCGGGTTACAACTGTAACCCTTGTTCCCTGAGAAAGGGAACAAGAGCTGCATCGAATGACACTTTGAGGGAACGCCCCTCAGCGTAGTGCCTCTGAAGTATGAATGAAACTAAGCCAATCTCCAACTGGTGTTGCATCATGACATAATGTGTGATGGTATACAAGCAGAAGCTTTATAAGTACGCCGGCATACATAAGATGTCAGCTTCTGTGATGAAGCAAGCACTCCCAGGCAGGGGAAGGCGTGGCGAAGGGACGCAATTCTCGTTCCCTTTCTCAGGGAACAAGGGGTGGCCCATCCTGGCCCAAGAGGTGGCCCATCCTGCCGCATCGCAAACCTCCTGTATCGGTGCCCCCGAAAGGAGGGCTCTAGAGGGCGCCATGCCTCTGGTTGAATGAGCCCTCATGGCCATGAAGGTGAAGGCAAATTGCACACATGGTAGGCCAAAGAAATAGCATGGATTGAAATAACAATCTAGTTGCTGATGGTCTACTTGGAAGCAGGAAACCCTTTCTTGGGCGACCGAAAATACACCAGCAACTGGTCTGACTTCGGCCATGAAGAGGACCTCTGAATATACATTTTTAGGGCTCTGACAGGGCAGAGCAGATAAAGTCTGTCCTCATCTGCCGTCATGTGAGGTGAAGGATGAAAAGCCTGCAGATCTGTAGGCCATGCTGCATTGGACGGCACCTTAGGCAAATAGCCCGACCTGGGGTGAAGGATGGCTTTAATGTCGCCTGGAGCAAACTCCAGGCACCCATTTGATATAGAGAGCACCTGGAGATCTCCTACCCTGCTCAGAGAAGTAATGGCAAAAAAAACACCTTCATGAAAAGTTTCTTGGCCTCAGCCGACTCCAGTGGTTCGAGGGGGGCCTCAGCCAGCCCTTCCAAAACCACTACGAGGTCCCATGTGGGAACCCTCGTACGAGCCGCAGGTCTCGTCCTCCAAGCCCCAAGGAGGAAGTGCATGACCAACTGCTGTCTCCCAAGAGGTCCATCACCCAGAGGAGCGTGGAAAGCTGCAATTGCAGCCAGGTACACCTTGAGTGTGGACGGGGTAAGACCAGCTGCAAAGCAATCTTGGAGGAACTTCAGAACTGAAGCCCCTGGGCAGTTAACTGAATCCACCTCACGCTCTCTACACCGATTGGTAACACATTACAAACAGTAAACTGATCATGCACACGCTCTGTTTCTGACGCACTTCACATTTGCTAGGCGGGGGAAGATTGATGCACTGGACTGGAGTCGGGGGACTTAGTTACGTTTTTGTGGAGTAGTAATTACAAATAGCATTAGTATAAAAAAATCACTTGTTCGCTCATTTTGGCATACCCCAAAAATGTTACCTTTAGGAGTGAGGACCTCTTGGATCGGACGGGCACCCCACCTCCTCCTTTGGCTTACGCCTGCGAGCTAAAGCTGGACCAATATTGATCCTCATCCAGCCTTTTATTTAGCCATTCTTCCTTTTTCTCTTTCTACTGTCCTCTGACAAAACCTTTGGCTTCTTGGTTTTACTTGCTGCTTCAGCGATGACAACATACAGAGGGGGAAAAAAAACCTTGTTGGGCTCTAGCGTCGGAATTTGAGGAAGTGGAGGAAGTGATATATGCCGTAAAGCAGTCGAATTTGTAGTTCTTTTTGTGCTCGGGTTCTTACCTGCACCCCGAAGTTACATAGTCCCAGTAAAAGCGATACAGACACTGTCAGGCTATGGTAGACCTGTCATTCAACCTATTGTAAGTCAATGTACCATCTCAAGGATTTTGAAAAAATATTATTAAGGTTGAAAAAGTTACATAGTGCTGCTTTAAATGCCGCCATAAACACCAACAATACTGTTTATATTATTTACAGTCTCATAATCTACATGCTCCCTTGGCAAACGCGAGAATTGAGCCGTAACAATATATTTGGCTTTCATCCCTCGAGAAGAAAGCCAATAGGTGCGAGGCTGAAACATCAGCATACGGTTTATTTTGTAGGACTAGGCGTCGAGATATTTCTCAATGAACACTGCCAACACCCTCAGCAGCTGACTGTGAACGCCTCGCACAAAACAGTATTATTTCCTAGATTGTGAATCTACGCACTTCTTCGGCAAAAGCGAGATTCGAGTCATTCACAATATATTTGGCTTTCATCTCTCGAGAAGAAAGTCAACGGGCGCAAGGCTAAAACACCCGAAACGCACGGCTGTGTGTGTCGAGATATTCCTCACTGAACACAGCCAGCACCTTCAGGAGCTGACTGTGCATGCCTCGCACCCACACAGAATCTTTATTGCAGAGTAGACCAAATCTAAGCGCTCGACAAACTCGAGATCCGAGTCACTATGTTCTTTATTGCAATGCAGACCTTACATCTACGCACTGCCTCGGCAAACGCGAGATCCGAGCCACTAGATAGATTCTGAATTGCAATGCAGACCTTTAATCTACGCGCTGCCTCGGAAAACGCAAGATCATAGTCACCAAAACTTTATTGTTGATTAGACCCTTAACCTACACGCTGCCTCGGCAAATGCGAGATTCCAAGCCGCTAGATTATATGTTGCAATTTTTAAGGACAGTTGTTATGGGACAAACAATACCAAATAGGACAGACAGTTTGACACAGGGTGCTTGCTGTGTGCTGGTGTTGTGCCAAATTCTGACCCCTGCCAAATCATTACCCCCCTAGTATTGCTAAATTTTGGATTAGTTGTGGGGGTGGGATTAGGATTAGTGGTGGGGATTAAGATTAGACAATCAGATACTGACTTTAACGAGGGGAGTCAAAATACGGCACCAATCAGGAGATTAGCTTTCATTCATACTTCAGAGGTGCTATGCTGAGGGGCGTTCCCCCAAAGTGCCATTCGACGCAGTTCGAGTTCCCTTGAAAGGGCCTGTTCTACAGAGTTTCAGAAATGGAAATAATGCACTGCCAGTAACTCACATGTCATGCAGATATGCCATGTCCCAGTTTTCAGACTGAGAATGATATCGACACAATCACATCTCCAGAGGAGTTAATGACCAGAATGTTGTCTAACTTGCTTCCCTCATTCAACAGAGGTCTTTGACAGCAGCTCAGACCTCATCCTGTTGTCTCTACACTGTAAACTAGTAAAGGTCTGTAAGTGTCCATTTTCAGCAGCATACAAATGAAAACAGAAGACCGTGCTCAGGTAGACTGTGGCATTTAAACAATGCCCAATTGTCACTAAGGGGCCTAAAGTGTGCCAAGAAAACATCACACACACACCATGACACCACCACCACCAGTGCCTTTATATATATACAAAGGCATTACAAACACAATTAATAGAGCACAATACGACTAGGAACGTGCATTAGGGACACCTTTGATTTTTTGATTTTTTTCCAGTGGGGATCAATGAAAAGAGTAAAAGATTATTAAACAGTTCTTTTTAAATGGTTAATCCACTGAGTTGAGCGTTATTGTTCTATTTCAACCCGGTCTCATCCCAAGACGTCATATAACTGACGTTTTGGGACGTCTTTTGACCACACGTCAATATTCGCCTTTTTAGGGCCCCCTTAAACGTCGGTAGATGAGGTTATGGGATCCTAACTCTACCCCATACCTAAACCTAACCCTAAACCTAACCCGTCACCTAACTGACGTTAAAGGTAAAGCGTCAGTTGTATGACGGCCCGGGATCGCCATCTACCGACGTTTAAGGGGGCCCTAAAAAGGCGGATATTGACGTATGGTCAAAATACGTCCCAAAACGTCAGTTATATGACTTTTTGGGATGAGACTGTGTTATCTATTTCTCATTCACTGACCTTGAGAATGTCTTCAAAACATCATGCATCAAATCCATCATATCATGATTCTTATTCTCTCTCATTCTCTTCAACAGAGAATGTTTACACAATAAACTCTTCTATGAATAATTGCCTCTCACGTACAGTTAGTCTCCCGTTTCTGCTGATTTATTCAGTGTTGTGTGAATCCATTACTGTGGTTTTATTCACCACAGCGTAACCTGAGATGTCTACAGAAATGCTCACACACAACAAACCCTCGACCCAGATCCCAATCCCCGTAGATTGTTGACAATCAGAGTGACCTGTCCTGTCTGTCATACAGCAAGCCTGCAAAAAGGGGGACCGTGTTTGGTTTGAAGCCAGGAAGAAAAGCATAAACAGCAGTCATTTTTTAACCACCAACAATGGAATGAAATGTTGTCCTCTGTAATCAAGTAAAACTAATTTTCCTCAAAGCTCTATACAGTACTTTCTGCAGAAAACCTAAGGCTAATACTAGAAAGGTTCTGAACAGTTTTGTGCAGGCTTTAATAGTCAGGACAGCAATAAACCCAATGCAAATGCATCATACCTGACACGAAGTGCTGAGCTCTACAACACACGAGTCAAGGTCACAGCTGATGCAGATGGAGACCAGATGCACCTTGCCTGTTATAAAGTAGCCTAAATTTTCATGTCCCCATCATATTCCCATATATATTGAATAAAAAAATGACAGATCAAATATAGAAATTATTTTAGTTAGTTTAAAGGTTACATAAAGTCGTTCCAAACTCATTCATCTTCAGAACACAAATGAAGATCTTTAATGAAATCTGAGACCTCTCTGTCCCTCCATTGACAGCCTACAACTACCACTTTCAAGCCCTAGAAACGTAGTAAAGACATCATACATGTAATCCATGTGATCCAGTGGTTTAACCTCAATTTTATGAAGAGAAATTCACGAGATTGAAAGGAATAGACAAGAGACTGTGTTGATTGATAGAGTGATGGAGGAGGTGAAGGAACCAGAGGAGGTGAATGCATTTATTTCTATTTTCTTCATTCTGAGTGATGATCAACCTGGGTGTAGTTATGCTGTTGAAAAGCCTGCTCGTGCTTGTGGTGCTACGGATAGGATGGTGAATGAATGAGTGTAGAGGATGTACTGCAAAACTCTTTAGTGACTCAGGCAAAATCTTCAGAAGAGGACGTAGGCGATGAAATAGATGGTTTACCTTAGAGTACTGAAGATAGCATGAGAGATGAACAGTGGGGTCAAATGGAAAGAGCAAGTGATTTGTACACAGTTGAACAAATTAAAGAGTAGTTCACTTAAAAAAAAGTTTTGCTGATAATTTACTAAAACCTTAATTTATTTTCGACTGAAGAAAGAAAGACATGTACATCTTGGATGACATTAATTATCAGCAAAAGTTTTTATTTTTTATTTTTTTCTTGATGAAACAAAAGGGAAAGCAGGGGGTAGAAATTGGTGATTTTTTTTTCCTGATCTTGAGAAATTTGTTTTCTTTCCTCTCTCTTTCTGATGGGATGAGGGATATGAAAAAACGTGTATTTCCTTCTGAGATTATTAATTTGAAAGAATTAAATATTATTTTCTTGCAAGAAACACACTAATTTAGATAAACTTATGGATATAATTTACTTAATAAGTACTTATGGAAATAATTTAAGTGCAGGGGTAGCAATTTGTTTGCTCCTTCTCTCAATTTCAATATTTTGTGGAAAAAATGAATTAGAACATGGGAGACTCTTGATTATAGATCTGAAATAAATAATATGAATTTCATTTTTGTGGACATTTGCTCCAAATGCTGGCTTTGAGAGAATAAGGCTATTTTCTAAGTTAGCACAGTTTTTAAGACAACAACATGATGGAGATTTTTTTGTTGTTGTTGTTGTTTGTTTTTGGAGGATACCCTAACTGCACCTTAGATTTAATAATAGATAGAAATGGGGAAGAACCACATCAAATGTCAGCTACTGTACTTGTCTTGCAAGTTTGGTAAAGAATTTTCTCTTATCAGATGTACAGTATGGAGAAAAAATAATCCATTAGTTCCACAGTACTCTTGGGTGAGTTTTAGTAACAAGACACTTTCTTCTGTTCATTTAGACAGGTTTTACATGTCCCATAATAATATGAGGAACAGGACCCTGAATTCAACTATTACTCCTGTCCCGTTTTCAAACCACAAACTAATCACAGTTGGATGTAGTCTCATAACAAAAACCTTTGTTCTTATTGGCATTTTAATGTTAAATTGTTGGAAGATACTTCTAGAAGATAGAATTTTTGGGAAGTTTGGAAGACTGAGAAAGGAAGATATGACAATATTATTCAATGGTGGGAGATTGGGAAACTGTTTATTAAGGAGAATTGCCAACAATATTCTTCTCATTCTACTTTGTGCTTAAAGAAAACATTTGAGAGTTTGGGGCAAGAACTTAACATTATTGAAGGGAATATGTAAATGCTTCTCCTAACTTGAAGGACAAGTGGACTGGAAAGAAAAACTGTTTGAATTTAATCCTTGATGAAAAGTCAAAGGCGAACTTATAAAAATCATTTTCTAATAAAAAAAAGACATGGATGATCCTACGTCCTTTTTTTTTTTAATTTAGAACAAATAACTAAACATGGAAAAAAGTTGTTGTTTTTAAAAGATAAGAATGGACACCTGGATTTTTATACTGGATTTTATAAACTATATTCTGCTGATTCCTTAAATGATCAATGCAGACATTAACTTTTACAAGATCTTTCTGAGATATTTACAGAAAAAACAACAACAACAACAACAACAACAACACAACTTTTGGAAGCACAACTTATGAACTGACCTCAGCAGTAATGGATCCCTCATCAGGAATTGATGGACTTCCTGCTGAATTTTATAGATGCTTTTGGACTGTTGTTGGTTATGATTTTTTTTAAGTTGTTCAGAAATGTATTATATATTTTTATATAATACATTATATATAATACATTATATATATAATACAATATTTACCAAGAATTTGTCAACATGCTATTTTAACATTACCTCAAAGAAAACTGGAGACCTGTATACCTATTTTGTGTTCATAATATAAGATTATCTCTACACTCTTAGAAAAAATGGATTCTATATATGTTGCATATAGGTTTCTTTACTCAACTGCAAAGGACCTTTTATGCAGGACCTTTTGGCACAAAGGTTCTTTATAGGCTATAGACGTTATTCAGAGCAGCACCATGACAGGTATGAAAGTGAGGCTGTGAGGGATAGACTTACCATGTCTCCAATGGCATCCGCTGTAAAAAGCTGAATAAAGTGGCTAGATTACTTACAATTTTCCACAGCTTACATTGTCGGTAGTTTTTTGTCAACTGACATTTCTTGGAAAGATATTTTTCCAGTGTTTCATGAGCAGAACAATCCGAAAACACATTAAATAACAGTACAGCCCACTGAAGAGATGCAAGTCTATCCCTCACAGCCTCGCTTTCATTCTCATTAAAAATCAAAGATGGCGCTGCCGTGAATAAGGCGTATTATTCATATTACATTATTCTGCAACATTTTGCAGTTGTAATTAAATTATTGTTTATTAAACTGTTGTAGTAACTTAATATCCCATTTTAATCATGCTGAATTTTGAAGGATAAAAACTGAAATGGCACTCTTTGTGTGATATTGATTAATTACATTTTTTAACCCCCATATCTTGAATTTTGTGATCATTCATGCATTGCATTTTAGGGGTTCCAAATACGTAGCGCTTTAGAACCTTTTAAGGTTCTATATAGAACCTTTTCTTCTAAGAGTGTAAGTGTCTCGGGCAGCTTTATAACATTGCTTTTGTGCCGTTACTCTGTAAATTAAGAAGAGAATTAATGGGGCTGCAAAATCAGAGAAATAGATTATTCCCAGTTTATTAAAATGTCTGCATATGCGGATGATCTTACAGTCTTAATAAGAGCTAATCAAGATGTTAATGTTGTTAAAAAGTGTTTAGAAACATATGAAAAAGCATCCTCTGCTAAAGTTAATTGGGGCCAAAGTGTGGCAGTATGGTGTGGGCATGACAATAATGGCTCCATCCTTCCTGGAGAGTTGCAATGGGGAATGATCAGAAGAATATACGTAGGAAAAATAATTGGGAGGGACTAGTGGAGAAAACGTGCTTGGTTGTCTCGATGTAAATGGTTGCTCTTCCAGTTATCCCATTTGGGTAGAGTTTTGGTCTGTAATAACCTTATTTCTGCTACTTTATGGCATAAAATGATGACATTAGAACATCCAGAACAACTTATAATGGACATTCAGAAAAACTAGTTGATTTTTTTTGGTCCGAGTGTCACTGGCTAAAAGCACCAGTAATTTATCTGCCCAGGACGGAGGATAGGTCGAAGGACTCATTGACATCAGATTTAGAATTAAAGCTTTCAGACTTCAGACAGCTCAAAGACTCCTGTATGGTGAAGAAGTGACCTGGAGTGGGGTACCCCATGTCCTCTTGAGAAGAGCGGGCAAAATGGGTTATGGTCGTCAACTGTTATTAATGGACATTGATAAACTGGATTTAACTGGCCTGTCATCGCTCTACAAGTCAATGTTGAGAGAAGTGACTCTTTCAAAAGTTTGCAGAGATTTATATGGTGAACAGAGTCAGTGGTTACTGGAAGAAACCTTTATCTTTAACTAAAACATTGATTTGGATGTTCTAAAATCAACTAGAGGGTGGTGATGGCGCAGCGGAGAAGACACTCTGGTGTGAGAGACCCGGGTTCGGATTCACTGCGAGACACCAATGTGTGCCTGAGCAAGACACGTAACCAGTTGCTCCAGAGGCATGCAACCTCTGACATATATAGCAATTGTAAGTCGCTTTGGATAAAAGCGTCAGCTAAATGAATAAATGTAAATGTAGCCTACAGTAACTTATGTGAGGCATTGATTGAAGATGGATGGATTTCTGCAGAAACTCTGGCTAAGATCAGTCCGAGTTGTGCAAAGGTTGTTAAACCATCTATATGAATGCATGCTGGCAGACTGTAGATTCTCGTTATTTTTACACAAAAAAAGAAAATGCTGTTTCTTCTTTCCCAGAACTGAATATTACAGCTGCGACTGGATTGTGGCAAGAAATTAAAGGTGGTATTCTATCCTTTAAGACACCTCAAATGGAGTTTCAGAGACATTGAGAAAAAAAGCTACTTATATGCTGTGTGTAAAAGTTCTTCATCTTTGTGGACTTGAAAATGTAAAAGAATCTAAATGGACCCAATTTAAAGGTAGCTGGACAACCATGTACAAGCTCCCCACTGTAAAAAGCTCTGAAGACCTGCAGTGGCTGGTTGTACATGGTATTATAGCTACAAACAGACACAGAGCACATTTTGATTCACTAGCGGGGATGGGATGTCCTTTCTGTGGACAGTTTTTCTTCTTCTTCTTTTTTTTTTTTTTTTTTGCTGACTGTATTAAATTATTGCCTCTTGTTGAAATTCTTGGAGGCTGGTGTCAGACATCTGGAGATGCTTTCACCCTTGAGTTGTACATGGACCTAAATATAAATGTAGCAAGAGAGAGATCTATCATCTACTCAATTGAGCAAGCAAAGTCCACCTTATGTGACACACACACAGTAAACCTGTATTGTTCACTCAACTGCTCATAATAGCAGCAAATAAAAAAAAAACACACGCTATTTACCCACGTTCTGCTTTATATCATGCGCCGTGAAGGTTTGCGATGACGGGTTCAATAGAATCAAGTTGAGTGTGAAACCAGACCAACGCTGCGGGGGGCGTCGGGAACAAACGCGCTTGGGCTCGGACCGCAGCACACCAGCCCAGTGTAAAAACCCCCTCAGACAGATTTGTGAACAATATTTGAGAAAAATAGGCCTTTTGTGTACATAGAAAAAGTCTTATATCAGCTTATGAAAATGGGGGCAAAAACAAAAGTGTTGAGTTTATAATTTTGTTAAGTGTAAGTGTAGCAGGTAAATGCAATTTACTGAAGAAAATCAAACCATTATCAGAGCAAAACTGCATTAAATGATTGACAAATATATAGCTACCATCAGAAACATCTGCATTCGTATCACCCACAAGAAAAAGCATGTGGAAGCATTATCCTGAATAAAAGACGTAACACAAGCCAACCTGTTGCGATATTCATTTTCATTTTGGGAACTTTCAAAGGGTGTATGTTCAAAATGATGACCCTTTTTTCCTCCACAACTGAACTCAATTCCTATAGCCCAGTCAACATCCAGTCTGACCACATTAACTAGCTGATCAAACTTTTATGCCATCGTACGGCAACACCGCCAGGTATTCTGCCACAAACTTTGTCAGTTGCAGATCCACCTGCCCCATAGAAGTCTTTCAGTTTGAAATGAATACAGCTGTAATGCAATGACTAGTTCAGTGAAGAATCCAACCATGTATCTTCCTGCTGTCTTCCTCTATATCCTGGGAATATGACAATCTTATAGCCATTACTTCCTATCTATTAATTATTAACCGTCACCTGAGGACCAGCCGACGGTGCGCTCAAGTCAGTTATGTTATCTCTCAAATTCTGAATGCTAAGATGCAATGCAACCTTTTCAGACAGGCCAGAAAGGAATCTACTATTTTTAGGTCCTTGTCACTGGATACCTCTGAGGGCTTGGTAATGAGGTGATCTGTGTGTATTCTTCCTGCAGTCATCTCCACATTGCCCACTGGTTTGCCCACAGTAACTCAATTGCACTCCCTGATGGTTATGCTGTGGCCCATCTTCATGTTCTTTATTATTTATTGTGATGTATTTAGTTTATACCAATTGTTCTTCCAGTGTTGTGCTTGAGATTGATCATTGTGTTTTGCTTTGTTGCATGCATGTACTTATTGTGCTCAATTTTATTGTCAGCCAAACAAATCAGCTCTTGTTAAGGTCCTGAAGTCTGCGAGCCAGGTGGGCGGTAATGTGACTCGAAATGCTTTAATTTCACACTGAAATGAGCCTGTTGTCCACACAACAAAACATACTCTGGTATGGCTTCAGTCGATTTCAATCCCTCAAGGTCAGCACTAATTGAGCATAGTGCCTATCAGACAAGAAAGATCTGACCTGATTACTGTGACATACATACGCAAACATCAATGGCAGCTTCTGAAATGATGAGGTAAACTCTCTGATTTTTTGTTTCTTTTTTGGTTTAATATAATTTCCAGTTTAAAATATGGTGAAATATATTGTCTTAAATAATTGGTCTTGTAATTTTCATAGAAAAAAAATAGACAATGTAAAAAAAGAGAAAATTTTAATATTTAAAAAAATAAAAATAGTAATATTTAATAATACTACAATAATATAAAATATTAGTAATACAACAAACTAATACAGTGCTAGATGTATATTGTTTTTGTTAGGTACTGACTGCTGTAATAATAATAATCATTTTAATTATACTGGGGAAGTTGTGGCCCAATGTGTCAGGGATCACAGACAAATCAGACAAGATTAGTGCTTTTAAAGAGATAACAGGAGAGAAACCAGTGACATAGATACATAAAGGAAGCTTAGCTGTGGTTAATGTCCTTTTCTTTCTTTCTCTCTCTTACAGGTGACTTGACAGTGGTTCTGTGCAGATGGACAGGTCTTGACTGAAGGAATGCAGGTAAGTAACAGTTAGGTGATCGGAGAGTCTGTGAGCCATGAAATGACGAGACCAGACAAGTGACTGCAGCGAGAGTGAATGTTTTATAGTCCATGCGGTGATGGGACACAGGTGATTAGTACACTGAAAAAAAGAATATGCTTTATCTAATCAATAAAATGGTGGCAACATATTACAAGCAATATTATTAATTAAATTGTACAAATTAGAATGTTAATTTGATTAACTATTACTCAATTCTAATTTGTTCAATTTAATAAATAATATTGCTTGTAATCTGTTGCCACTAATCAGGGGATAATGAAGGGGAAGTGTCTGATTCAGTGAAAGGGAATGAGTGAGCGGTGATGATGATCGTGGTGGAGATAGAATCCTGACACAATGGTTAGGGAGGGAGTCAGACTGCTAACCCAAAGGTTGCAGGTCCGAGACACAATACCAGTAGGAAATGACTGAAGTGCCCTTAAGAAAGGCATCTAACCCTCTATCGCTCCTCAGGCACCACAGCAATATGGCTGCCCACTGCTCTGGGTGTGTGTGTGCAGGGTTAATGCAGAAGACGAATTCCGAGTATGGGTTACCATACTTGGACTTTACACATCAATTTCACCTTTTCACATTCATTATATTTATTGTTTCTTCTTAACAATAATAATGTTGTCTTACTATTAGGGATAATAGCAATAAATAATAAATATAATAATTTTAAAAATAAATTAACATTATTGTATTTAGACCATTAGTTAATCATTTTTTTTGGTTAAAAAAAAAAACCTCTGGCTGACCTATTAGGGGTAAAGCTTCTCCCGTTTATCCTCATTCCTGATTATACCGACACTGTTCGCCAAATCGGTATGTCAAGGCTTGATTCTGCAGTTCATCTAGCAAGGGCAAGGCTAGCAAAGAAGAAATCTATTTTAATGAAGACACAGAGAATGTACACAAACATGGACTAATAAACAGAGCAAGTCCTACCATCGTTGCTCAGGCCATAATGATTTTTGTGTAAAACACGATAGTTGCAATAATAGGTCACAATACATTGTCCAAAGAAAAGTACAAGACCTGAAAGGCACATGAATATTTAAAACTCTGAGATGAGCAAGCCCATTCTGTCACATAAGGTTAATTTATTAACACAGATATGAATTTTAAAACATCCCCTGCGGAGATCCTTTAAGGCTTTGTTCATGGCAAAAGTGACACTATTCCCTTTTCAAAACTGAGCATAATAAATTATGATATGACACTTTTGATAGTCTATCTAGAATCCACCTTTCTATTATTTGATGGCTTGTGGGATTGGGAATTCTTGCGCTGCAATCCACCGGAGCTCTTGTTTTGATTTGTCATAAACTTAAGCTACTATTTCTTGTTGGACTATATGTTACTCATAATGTAGTTGACTGCTGTTGTAAACTTTTTTCTTCTAAAGTTTAGGAACTCAGGCGCGAAGACCAGGAGACTCGGATGTATCTTCAGCAGGATTCTTTATTGAGAAACATGAGCTGTTGCTAGCTGCAGTCCTCATTAAGTCTGCTTTGTCCACAAATCTTAACCGAGTCTGCTTAAGCCAAAATACCTTGTAGTTTACGTTTTTTTTAACGGTTCGGTTTTTATGGGCGTGTCGCACTGAAGACTTGGAAATAAACGCCCACTGCTGTGAGTGGATAACAGTTTTGCATATTATAATGAGTTTCACTCACCCGTCGGTGTATGTGGGGGAGAACGTCCAATGTTGTCAAATGGCAACCGGATTCGCCCATACATGTTCGACCCAGAGTCCGTGTGTTGCACAATTCCTGTCAGATCCAATATAGACGGCACAGCACCGTTCTTTACTCTTAATCGGTCTGCAAATCCAGTCTTGTTTACAAAACAATCCTCAGTGAAATGAAGCGAACAGACGACGATGTTTTACCCTCATCAGCTGGAACGTCATTAAAAATAAAGTTTATCCATGAAGTCCTATTGGAATCCAGAGGAAGCTTATGCAGCGACTTCTTTCACAACCAGGCAGTGCAAAATATTCTGTATTGCTCGGTAGAACGATCCGGTTTGTCATCACGAGGTAGGCATGTAAGTTAGGCTACTTAGCTATGCGTGTAATGCGCGAATCGGTGGGCGGGGCTAAACCGGCCGTGTTGAAGTAGGTGTTGATCTTCTTCTGCGGGGGTGGTGTTTTAACCCCTTCGACGTCATAGTTTCCCACTTTTCAAAACGAGACGTTTTCAGAGGCTGGTGTAAATAAAAGCTTTTTTTGGACTAACAAGGACGTTTTCAGTTCTGAAACTTACAGGATATTCTTATAATATGATAACCTCTTAGATATCAAAAGCTCAAGCAAAATTTGATTTCTCAGTTCATCACCCCTTTATGAGTTCTACCATACTAAGCACAATAAAACAGAATTAAAAATTAAACACAGGACTCTTCATCAAACACACAATGACCCCAAACCAAATTTTTCAAGGCACTATACTGTCAAACTGGGACACCTTTATTGGCAAACTGGGACACTTAAAACACATTAAATTGTTATTCAAGTGTAGGCCTTTTAAATTAAATACACAATAACAATATAAACTACAATATAAACAATAACAAGAACAATATTATAAACATAACTTTTTTAAGAAAGGGTGCAGGTACCCAATTCAACCCACCCCCATCGCCTACCCCCATAGCTAGCAATTAGCATCGCAATTAGCATTAACATCCCAAGCAAGTTCAATATAAGAAGTTTAAGTCAGTCTTTGTTGAAATATCTAGCTAACTAAATTTATGAGGGATATATAATATGGAAACTAAATTCCTCCATTAGAATAACTTGAATGGCTGTCCCAACAATATGCTATTACTGTAGCAAACTGGGACAGTGTCAAAATCGCATTAAAAAAACCCCAAGAAGATTAATATCAATGTGATTTTTAAAAATTCTCATTCACCATTACATGCTATAATAAAATATGACAATTACAAATGATCCATGATGATGATTTTTTTTCTATATATATAAATATAAATATAACCTTAACATTATTTTTCCCAGAATGCTATATAATTTTACTTACCATCACGGTTCACTGCAAGGATGTTAAATATGATGTGCCACACATCGGAAGCGATGTCATAGCCATGGATTTTTTTTTTTCCGAATGATGAGCTCAGTGTTTATTTTTAGTAATAAAACATATCCATGTAAAGATAGAAACTATTAAGCTCAACTGTCCCACTTTACCAGTATTCACCCTACTATATTGGAAGCTAAATTAAACATTTTAATAACTTTGTAATGTAGTTAATGTCACAAAAATATTTAATAATATACAATATTGTAAGATAATAATTAGTGTGACGGCATCAAACCTAATGCACACCAAACACAACATCCCAGGGTAATTGGGAATATGTGCATGGCAGCATTTCTGCACATTTATATTACATTGTTTTTTGCAGACTTCACCACATGTTTAAAGAGAAATATTCAGAGAGTGGCACTAAAACAGTGTTATCCGAAAAAATAATGTGAATGTTTTGTGTAGCAACGTTTTAGTACATTGTTTGTTATAGGGAAGTGAGGTTCGGAAATGAGTCCGGTGAGTGGCAATAAAAGGCTTACGCTCTATCGAGTTGAAAATAATCTACACTAAACCCTGCCCTAAACATAACCAATGGTGTTAAGCTCAACCACGAGATAAAAACACTTTTGCTGAAACAACCATGGCATTTTAGCTTGCTTGTAAAAGTCTTTGAACTTGGTATTTCACAAGACCCCCACTGCATGGAAAGTTTAATGCCATGCCAGGTGAACTACGAAGCAAGTTTATGGTGTTAGAAACATCACATTCAACCATTTACTTACACACCAATGGTGGTGTCAGCCATGCAAGGGACCATCCAGCTCATCAGGAGCAGCTTGAGCTAGGTGTCTTGCTCATGGAACTGGGGATTGAAACACCAACCTTCCGCTTTGTAGACTACATGGACCATTGCATGCGTCACAAATGCTTTACTGCATACCTCGGTTGTAACGAGTGGTCATTTCAGTCAAAGTTGCTCTTCTTAAGCCCGGAACACACCAAGCTGACGCAGATGAACTAGTGCTGATGAAAGCCAACTGTGTTGTCGCCTCTCGTCCGCTATCATTGGGGTAAAAAGCTGCACTTGAACACACAGAGAGAACTACAGGCGACTGTCAGCTAGAATGTGCATTCTGCGCCTGCGTTGTAATGAGCCAACTGTCTATTTCTGCAGATATATTAGTCTATATCCGTCATTCATAAAGGAAAACTGACACTGCCGGCTGCAGATACACATACCATAAACAAAGCAGCGTATGCTTACCGTTTTAAATATAAATCCTGCTAAACTCTTTCTTCATTCCACTCCGCTCATATTAATATTGAAATATTCACCGAAAAACTCTCAGGTAAGATGACGTAACATAAGAACAGCCTTCTATAATTACAGTTTTGACTTCTTAGCTTGCTGTTTTGCTTTTATTCTTGTGCACTGACTCCTTCACTAAGCTGAACAGCCAATCAGAGTTCTCTTTCCCCGACGACCCGACGCTGATTCAACATGTCGAATCGGGCGAAACAAAGCCGACGAGGACTACTTTCAGCCGACGGCACAGAACCGTGTGGAACACACTGAGAAAACTTAGTCGGCCGATGCACAAAAACTGCCCAATGGCCGACCATCGGCTTGGTGTGTTCCAGGCTTTAGTTTTGCTTGGCGAAAGCCTAGTACAAATCAGCATGAAGTTTTAACATCAACTCTTGTGTAATGGAAATCTATCAGCTTGAATCAGTCAGTCAATTCTCCTCTGACCTCTATCATCAACAAGGCATCAGGACCACCCACAGGCCTGCCACATACTGGATGTTTTTCCCTTTTCACACCATTCTTTGTAAACCCTAGAAATGGTTGTGAGTGAAAATCCCAGTAACTGAGCAGATTGTGAAATACTCAGACCGGCCCGTCTGGTACCAACAACCATGCCACCCTCAAAATTGCTTAAACCTCCTTTCTTTCCCATTCTGACATTCAGTTAGGAGATTATCTTGACCAGGACCACTCCCCTAATTGCACTGAAGCAACTGCCATGTGATTGGTTGATTAGATAATTGCATTAATGAGAAATTGTTCCTAATAATCCTTTAGGTGAGTGTATAGAAAATGTGTTGTAAATGAAAAAATGTAAACGTTAACAAATGTAAAACAAACCTAACAATAAAGAATTAATGAATATTATTTGTTCCGTGTGGTTATTCTGAGTTACCATTATACTGAAAGAAATATGCATGTGGAAGCATGTGTGTGTGTGAGAGATGATAATTCCACATTACCACTCTTGTGGCCATTACTCGGGCCGTCAGACCAAACAACTCAAACTTAAATTGTATTTACCCTCAAAACGGAATTATTTGAATTGCTGAGAATGGCTGTCAAGACCGCATTAAGTCATTTTATTCAAAGGCTAGCAGTTGGTGGAGGTTTCAAATTATGCAGATCTCAGACATGTTTTGCTTTCTACATCAATGGCCCAGATTATGGTTAGAGATGTAGGGCAAATTCTGATGCTAGTAACAAAGACATGCTTTTACCTCAAGAGAAATATGTTTGTTCAATCAACCTCACTGTCAGTCCTCATCACCTAGATGCCCTCAATAAAGGGTCACGTGACTGTCTGCCATGGAGGAGTCCCATAAGTACTGACTACACCAGGGATGACATAGACATTAGAGCACCGGTGGCAGTTCAGGGTCACTTGCTGCCCCTGGTGAGAAACGTCACGACTGAATTAAATAATACTAATAAAAACGTAACCTTATCATTTTTGGGCCTTTTTACGTAGCATGTCATTCTGATATATTTCTATAGATTAATAAAAGAGATTTGAATTCCCATTTTTACTTTTAGAAAAGTGACCAATACCAAAATGTGTACCGTTATTTCCTATTTAAATCGCTCAAGGGCAAAGGATGTTTATGGAATGGACACAATATTTATTAAAACTCATAAGGAAGCACTCATTCTTCCTATTGCAAAAAATATTAATCAGTATTGATGGAGTTTTTCCCAAGTGCTTGGAAAACTGCTACAATTACACCACCAGTGTATAAATCGTAATGGTGCTCATACGACCATACGACCGACTAATAGACCCATCAGTGCCGGCAGTATCAAAAATTGCGAAAAATGGATCTCCAAACAAATATTATTTTACTTAAATACAACGTCTTGTACATTACATCCAATGCAATTATCTTTCGAAAACTTAATTCCACTGAAACGGCCAATTGTTTTCATGTCTAAAAGGCTAAACTTGACCAAGGAGGTGTATTTGGTGCGGTCTTCCTTGATTTGAAGAAAGTTTAGTACAAAGTTTAAGTTTTCATCTAGGATCATCAAATGGATACACTGTAAAAAATAAAACCGTATTTTTTTTATTGTGAAAAAACGGCAGCTGTGGTTGCCAGAACTTTACCGTCAAAAATACGGTGGCAACGTTATTGGTTTTACAGACTTAAAATTTACCATATTTCATTAAATTAATTAAAAATGGCATTATATGACCCCTTTAAGAAAAAGCCTAAATTGTGTGAAGAGATAAGATCATTAATTAATTTTTTTTGTTACTAATGGACTTTATGTTTAAAAGGGCCATTTTCGTAGTTGGCGCAACACCTGGTGCTGAGGAACAACCATAACCAGGAAAGAGTACCTTTCATCCCAATATCATAAGGATAGACACCTGAAAGATGGGTCAGTTACATCCACTGATGAGTCCACATGCACGTGCAAGCGTTCGCACTCGTCTCCGTGTTACCACTACACCCCATGCTTGCCCCATCTCCTGTGTCGTTTCCTTCTGTTTCGATAGCAATCCGGGACTGGGAGGCCGCACCGATACACCAATGCATGTTCAACTAACAGGGGATCACGAGACAATTGTCTTTCTGAGCAACCACTGTAAGCTTCCACCGCCAACTCTTGAAGACTTCATAAAAAAATCTCGCTCATAAACTTGAAGAGAGCTGACTCGCTGTACCAAAACTGCTACAAACTGGACTAAAACATAAAACAGTGACCGGCGGCATGCCGAGTGACTCACAGGTGCCATCTTGACCATGAGTTGATTTTGTATCGTTTCGAATCAGGCACAGAATAGAGAAAACTTTCCCATCATTCTTGATTTGCATCATAATTTTGTCATCCTTGCTTCTGTCGTCATCACCATGGAAGCACAAAACTCAGTTCTTTCACAGTACATGTCAGTCACACAGCCATGACATGCAGATTAAGGACCACCAATGTCTGTGAGTTGTGAGATGGTGGGACTTAACAAAGTCACGGTGGAGTTGGTGGTAAACTTCTGGCAAACCTTGTCTATTTTCCTGTTTGATCTTTTTATGGCAACCAGGCACCCGGTATATGCCATTCTCCTTCGAACCTACTTTCCTGGAATGACAGCTGTGGGTCATAAAGCAGATGAGGGCTGAAGGGACTGTACAGGCCTTTCATTTACTGGGCATTCTTGTTGCCAAATTCTTGGCTTGTCTAAATAGAGATTGGGGGAGGGACAGAAGGGCTAAACTTCCATGCCAACTGTTTCTATGATGATAAGAGCACACTTCTTGAGAAAACAATCACTTCATGTGGGTAAGTGCAGCTTTTGTTAATTGGAAAATGTTAGATTTTTTAAGATAATGGAAGACCTGTTCCTGTGCCTTTTCATTATTGATGTTATAGTACAATGGGGAAAATGCACAGAGTACAGGAATTGGGTAAGATTTTGTCACGGCTGGGTGGTTGTAATCACAGACCTCACAACGAAGAAGATCCAAAAAAATCTTTCTTAAATCCACAAGAAAAACAACCTACACCCCTACAGGATCAAGGAACAGACAAAAACTCAGGGTACACATTGGCCAAGTCCACACTAATACGTTTTCGTTTGAAAACGTATATTTTTCTCTCCGTTTTGGCCTTCCATCCACATGTTTTAAGTCAACGAAAACGTATCTTTTGGAAAACGCTCTCCAAAGTGGATAAATTTGAAAATGCCGTTTTCGCGTTGTAGTGTGGACAGTGAAACCGGAGGTATTTCAAAACGATGATGTAAGTTTAGTCATGTGATCCATGTAGTACCAATAGATATTCATGTTTATCGGTATTGTGCCTGTTATGTGTTATTCATTTTTACACTGATGCTAAAATATGTTACTTTGCACATTCTTCATAGCACAGTACTGCAAAGATGACAGATAATGTACTCACATTTGCTGTCCTGTGGCAAAACAGGAGGGCAGTTGCGTTTTAGACCAAACATATGGTGACTGAATGCGACCTGGACGCATCAGTGATGGTGAGATATTTTGCTAAATAAAATTATCCTGTAATTGTGCGATAACATTATTATTTATTTTCCCATCTGTATAATTTCAGTGAGCTTTTGTGAAGTTTCACACATGCGCAGTAAAGTGAATTTAGAAGTTTCTCATCCACACTGAAACGTTGGAAAACGCCTGAAAACGCTAGTGTGGACCGAGAGCGTTTTTAAACGAAAACCCCGTTCTCAAATGTATCCAGATTAATGTGGACGTAGGCATAGTGAAAGTAACAAGACAAACTAAACGATGAGCACCTGAACTCAGTGAATTAAACCCTGTGTAACCATGGTAACTAATAAGATGGGAACAGCACAAACAGAATCAATAAACTAAGGTCTTGTCCACATGGATACGGGTTTTTTATAACCGTGAATGTTTTTACGCAGTTCGGCCGTTCGTCCACACGGAAACGCAGTATCAGGACACTGAAACCGAACATTTTTGAAAACCCCTGCCAGCGTGAGGATTTTCAGAAACGTCGGTTTAGACCGTAGATTGTTGTCGTGTAGACCGTAAATCCGGGGTTTTGCCTTGCGACGTCAGAGTGTGCGCCGTTATCCGCCTACCAGAACCTGTAATAACTTTTTGTTAGGCTTCAGATTGGCCAACGTGGCTTTACGGTTAGGGTTACATTGCCACCTGCTGGTGTGGCATGCTCTTGACAGCGCTTGCAGCGTTTTTGCGTTTTCATGTGGACAGGATTTTTTTTTTTTAACGCAGGAGGAATCGCTACCAGCAATCACTAGAAGAGAAAAGCTGAATAAAACAATACAAAATGTGAACAGACACAGACTCTGACCAATTGGAGTTGGCAAGATTTTTTGTGGAAGAAGTCTTTTATGCTCACCACAACCATATTTATTTTATCAGAAAAATATTAGCCATTTGACTTTATTCTCCTCTAAACCATAAGATGACACAAAAATTATAGGGCGGAGCACTTTCCTAAACATCCACGCTTCACGGTGCACATAGAAATGTGGCTGATCCTTGATGAAATTGGGGGCAGCAGAGCAAAATTGATTAATTGCTGTGCTAAATTGATCTAATATTTAATGTTTTTTAAATGTTGTAGATAGCAAATGAGAAATGCTAAAATTATTGAATATATGTTAAGAAAAGGTAGGTACACTACACTGCAGTATGTAACTTTTGGCCCTGTAGAGGTTAAAAAAACAAAACATTCTGCTGCACTAATGGACTTCCAATGAATCGTCGGCAGAATCGTCTCCCAATGATGAGGACGAAAATAAACCAACCGCCTTTGGAGTCAGACCATATCACTCTGAGCCAATTAATGTTATGGGGCGGGATGCTTTAGATACTAGAGAGCATTTGACTGGACAGAAGATGTGATAAAAAACTGAAGTCTGCGGTGATGTCACAAAAATCAGTGATCCATTTCAGCAGAAGTGAGGGACTGTAAGGTTTGAATGCTCCTACTGTACATCTCCTAAAAGCGAAGTGTGTCATTGTTTTGGAATACACCAACTTATTCATAATCTTAAGTCTATATTCATACTAAAAGCTAAAAAAAATCGTTTTAATGTCACAAGTCAATTAACCAATGTTTTTCTGTATCATAGTATTTTTAGAGCTCAGCTTATTACAGCAAAAATTGAATGAAATACACTTCCAGGGAATCCTATACTACCTCAACTGCCATTGAGATGAACACTATATAGACCTTGACCTCTATTGACATTTGTCTCTATGACAAATTCACACCACTCTGAACACGACAGCACAATGTTCTGAAGCAGACCACTAGTCCACACACAATCAACATACTCTGAAGAGGAATACAATGAACTATAGAGCCCATGGTCAAATGCTGAAGAACGTGCATCATAGTGGGATAGAACCCTTGCTAATAGAGGCAACCTTGCTTTGGTGTGTTTTTCTCTTGTTTTCAATGATCACTTAACCTTCTTCTGCATGGGAGAACTTCATCTATATTTGTTCAGAGATTTACATTTGACGGTTTGGTCAGTGGCACTAGAAAATGAGACATGGACGTGTGTGAAAATGAATCTGCAGCAGCCTGCAATTAATTTGATAATAGGAAATACACAAATCCCCCTATAGCCTTGCAATTCATGGATTGTTCCTCATGCACAGTAGCTCAGAAAACAGGAAGGTAATTTTGACAAGGACTGAAACATGACTCACATGCCCTTTAAAAGATGCTTAAATTTCCTGCCACTGCAATGTGTTTAAATGCTCGTTTCTGTGTAACATTATAATCAGCTTAAGAAATTCAACAAATTACTCTATATTGTGTGCATATGGACCAATTAACACGTTCGATAGCCTTTCTTGCTGGCCTTTTAATTCTCAGTTGCTATCTGTAATTAGATGTTAAGCACTATTCTCAGGACACTAAATCTTAAAAGGATTGTTCATCAAAAGTTGAAATTCGGTCATCATTTTCTCACCCTCATGTCATTCCAAACCTACTTTCATTCGTCTGTTTATTTGTCTCTTTTTTTTTTTTTTGCCCATTCAATGCAAATCCCTCCAAACACATAAAAGACTATTCTGCAGGAAGACAGACAAGGATAAATATACAGGACATTATAATAACCCCAGGGGCGGCTCGCCCATAGAGGGCGCTGGGGCGCCGCCCTCCCTCCGACCTGTCTGTCTGTTTTTTTAATATATATATTATAATTTATCATTTTGAAAAATAATCTTTGTTAATTATATGCTAATAATGGTTTTACTTTGAAAAGTGTTTTGAACTCACCAGAATGATATTTGCATTCACTTTCGTTACTTTTATCATGTTGGTGTAGTAGTATAGCCAATAGGCTGTCTTCTCAGGGCGCCAGTTCGCTCAGCCCCACAGTGCTGGAATTTAAGCCAATGGTTCCCCGGTTGCTATGCAAAAAAGTTTATATTTCGCCAATCAGCGCCGTCAAATTTTATGGTTTGGGGGCGCTGAAAATATCGCCCACAGTATCAGATTAGGGGAGTGCACTGTGCACGCGCACCACGGGACATTTTTTTTTACCTCAGATGAGAGAAGAATGGCAGCGCCAGTGACGTCGAGTGGAAATAATGTAAAGTTAGTCGCTCTGTCACTCACTCACTCACTCACTCACTCACTCACTCACTCACTCACTCACACACACATAAACACTGTTTCACACACATTTGATATTAAAATAGTTATAGGAATATTAATACCTGTGTGTTTGCTTTGTTTTTGATGTTTTTAAGTTCTGAGATAGATTACTGTGTTTCATACTAGTTAAAATCAACTTTCTTCTCATACTTGGGTGTTACAATCAAGAATGTTGTCCCAACCTCTCTTTCAGAGCCTTTTCTCTCTCTCTTTCTCTAGTATCAACACATTGTTATCCATTATCCAATTGTCAATTTGTCAAAAATATGTAGTCTACAGCTGGGGGTTGATTAAACTAGATTGTTGTATTACCTATTATTTTTTTGTATTACCTATAGGTATTATAATTATTATTATATTATAATTTATCAATATTATGCGTTTGCACTTTTTCTGTCAGCACACAGAGCATAATAAACATGCAACTTGTTCATTATCATTAACTGTCAAACTGTTATTATTATTATTGTATTATTTGACCATTGGTATTGACTGGTTTAAGTTATTTTATTGGTATAGGTAAGGGGATGGCCTAAGGCCTAAAATGCACCAGAAGGCAGGAAATCACATCTACTAATTTCAAAATCTTCTGGGGGGGGACCACCAGACCCCCCTCTTATTCAGCCCCCCCTACAATAATTTTCACCAGCCGCCACTGAATAACCCGTTATGGCCCGTTTACTTAAATGTAAACTTAAACTGGACACCTTTCCAGGTGGACGGATAAGATATAAAAATGAATGCTGAACATGTTCTATTTGAGATAAGACCTTAAACTTCCACTTCATGTTAAAGGGGGGAAATGTGCACTAAAGATTTGATAATAATGTGAAGGGCTGTTGCGGCTGTTTGGATGTTGATGTGTTGAGAAATACTGCTTTGACAGACAGCATGGAAACAATGTCAGCATGTTTTCCCAGCTCTACTTTATACACATCACCCTGTTCCTTCTGAGGACAAGAGGCTCTCTAAAGAACCCTTCTCAAAATGTGCATTATCAATCAAAAGTTTGTGGTATACATAACTTATTCAAAAACAAACTTACACATTTACAAAGCAGAAATTAACACTAGTGATTCTAACATGGCACAGTCAAAGAGGAACCATTTTGGAGAAAAATAACATATTCAGTTGAAATTTCTTGCCTTTGCAATTACATTTGTCAGCCACCTCCAGACACACACCAACTCAAGTGCTGCTATCATTAAAACAAAAAGTGACATATCAAACACAAACAAATTCTGCAAATGCATGAAAAAGGCTTATTTGATGAATGAATATTAATAACTGACATGCAGTGAGTGTTTCAAGCCACAGAATTATATATCCAATTTGTACATGAGCAGGGAGTCACTATGGGCAAGATTGGAACAACAAAATGAAAATAAAAATAAAATCAAACTGAACAGGCTATTTGCTTTTAGAAGTAAACGTAAACTGAGTGCAAGTTGGATAAAAATAATCCTTGGGTTCAGCGAACCAAGTCCCGCCACACGAACACACAACATTCAATCAGTCTGACAGGTCATAGTGAGTATAGCTCAATAATGATGAAAAGGGCTCTTGATTTCCAATGGAGAGTCACCTTCAGAACGAAATCTGCTTCATTTCTCCCACAGAAAGCTTTTCTTTAATCTGACATGTGAGAAGTCGGGCATCAGGGGGCAAGAGATATGACCACTCCACTCAATTCAATTCAATTGGATGGCCATGAAGAATGAAGGATTCCCTTTCATTCATTCTCTTTTCATCCACCATCCACCACTGTATGTTATTTACTCTATATCTAAAAGGACAATGTGTAGGAATTTCACTCAAGCGGTGAAAATGTAGCCTGACTTCGTCATACTCATATTCTTGTTGGAATATGAGTCTGAAACTGCTCCGTAGGGCTTTGATTATGAGGCGTGTCGTAACCGAACCAGGAAAAAAAAAAAAACTCTGCACTCAATTGGATAGTCGGTAAACCAACAACCAATCAGAGCAACGCAGTGAGTCAACTACTTTGCATACAGTTGTCAACTACAGAACTTACTTATTTTAGAAGTTAAATAATGAGTGTTGCTTCTTTTACTTACTCCTCCATGAGTGCGACCAAAGGAGAAACCACAACGATCTTAGTGACCGTCAGAGCCAGCTGATAAGTTACACTTTTGCCGAATCATGTAGGAAGGATGAAAAAAAAATATCTTTCCGATCGACAAATGCCTTGATTGCAGTTCTCTGTTCGTCTATTAAAATTAATGCGCTGTAAATTTATTTTACAACAGACGGGACAGCGGAATCTATACATTTCAAATCTCCAGCTGCAGTCATCTCTGAGGGAAACCAGTTAAGTGCTCTTTGATAACGTGATGATTACGTCCTTGCAGATCATCTGTCCATCATCGTTTAAAGTCCGCCCTGGCAATTTGATTGGCCCGTTCATTTCTTGCCTGATCATAATTACTCCTCAATGGATCGAGTCCAGACCGAACTTCTCGACCAAAAAATGTTGTGGGCGGAGTTCGGGCTGGCATCCTGGGGTGCGTTTCCCGAAAGCATCGTTAGCCAACTATGGTCGCAAGTTGGTCGCAATTTTCATTGAACTCTATTGGTAACGACGGAACTTGCGACCATAGTTGGCTAACGATGCTTTCGGGAAACGCACCCCAGGCAAGTGAAAATGTATTTTGCATTTTATAGTTTTTCTAGATGGCGGAACTACATGGAAGCCTCCGTGGACCTACCCGTCCCACGTATGTAAAGATAATAAAACTTAGTTTACGAGGATAAGTCAGATAATTGGCGCATGTATTTGTACACCATTGAGGACATATTTATATATAAAAGGTTGATTTTAAATAATAAAATACATTAAAAAGTACACATTGTCCCTTTAAGGTCAAAGGCAACGTGGATGCTCATAAATGTCAACAATGTCATTTGGTACATAGTGAGTGGGTGTACATGTAGTTCTGATTAATTTTGCTTGCTTTCTAATAGAAAGCAACTGTAAGATTTTACCTTTACCCAGAAGGAGTATTTGTGCGTTTCAAAGTAAGAAAGACACCTTTTGGAAGACATCTTTTAAATGCTCTAAAAACACACATTTCCTGTAAGTAATTTCATATTCCTCATCCAAATTTGTGCATTGCCTGAGAAAACTAGGTCTTAAAGTAAAAAGCTTCAGACAAGAATGTCAAGAAATGTAATATCACTTTTTTATTTTTTTAAACGTGAAAACATGTTGTTTAGTTGAAGAGGTGATAAATCAAAAGACTCAATATTCTTTTTGGACAATTGAATCTAAGCCCAGATCTTGATAAGCTTCTTCCACACACATAAGGGAATTCATCCACAAGGTTGCCTGCATAATAGAGTTTTTATATGTATGGAATGCAAGCCTTGTAATTCTTGGTGAACAGGGACTTACTGTAAAAGTTAAGGCAGATCTGATCTGATCTGGAGTATCTGTTAAAAAATTCGATATCAAATCTCATTCCATGAAGATTTTAACTAGAAAGCTAGAAAACTAATAAATTGTAACCATAAAATTAGCAGGAGAAATATGATGAGTCAAGGAGTTTGATGGGCCGAACCCCATCATCAGCAATATAGACTAAATTGCATAAAAAGAGAGGAAATACTAAATTTATACCATTTTCATTTTAATTGCATTCTTTAATTGTCTCTGAATAAAGCAGTGCATTTGCATAATTTTTACTCTACACCACACATTTTGGCCAGGGAAATATATATTTCTTTTAATTAATGAATTACTAATTTCTAATAAGACCTGAAATGTGCTGAATCTCATCTATCGGTGTTGGGTGCAGTCATTTCCCGTTAGAGAGAGAACCGAGACAATATTAAACATTACAATCACACTCAAATACCTGTTTCTTTTATGTGAAAATGATCTTCATGCAGATTGTATTATGAATGACTTTAGAAAGATGACTTTCAAACAGAATTATAAAATACTGGTTTTGGTCTTGTCATGGACTCGTGTGCATTTTGACTCGGAATTGACTCGTACTCGAACATATTAGCACTTGATTCCCATTCAAAATATGTCATGATTATTGCTGTATATTTCTTTAAATTGTTTGATTGAAACGTCAACGTGAAAGGACCCAGGTCAGATGTGATGTGGAGCCTCTAGCTCAACTATGTATCGAAAATGTCTGCCTTATCATCTATAATTCAGTTTGCATAAGAGCCACACAGAATTCGTGTGCAGTAATGTTATGTTAAAGAGCACTTGCTGATTGTAATAGTTTTAAGTGATAATTATAATAAAATTACCTTTACACCATGTGGCCTTTTTACCATTACAGTGTATACATGGTATATCTGGTTTACTGTTTGAGTATGGTGCCAATTTATTGTTACCACCAAATATTTTGCATATTCTTAAAGATATCTTTAAGTCTGGTTTCAGACCCAACCTTAGGTACCAACCTTTCTGGTCTCGCCTCGGACCAGTCTATCTTTGGTCTCGGTCTCACCTCGGACCAGACTCTCTTTGGTCTCTGTCTCGACTTGGACTCGACTCTCTTTGATTCATAATAATTCTAACTGTTATTCATGCATGTTAAACTTAAATATGTTAGCACATGTTTGATAGGTAATGCATTAATTAACATTTAGGCTCTGAAAGAATAAATAAGAAACATTTTGACTTGTCCTATTTAGACTCAACTCCACTGTTTTGAAAGTCTTGGATTCCAGTTGCTCCTTTAAAGATTTTAAAACTCAAACCTAGATCTGAGCCCTGGATTGACGGTAACATATGCTCTTCGAGGCAGATCTGTAGATTTCGTTTGAATTATTAAGAGAATCATTATCCAATTTCCAGAAGGCAGTGAAAGTAGCGAAATCCAGGTATTTTGCAAATCTTATTAACAAAACTCTTTTTACTGTTTTTATCACTGTTGTTGACCCCAACACTGTTTTATCACTGTTGTCTCCGAGTACCCTGCTGTGTCAAAAACAATGTGTGAGGATTTTCTGAGATTTTTGGTTATTAAAATTAACATTTATTTATTTGTTTATTTATTTGTTTGTACAAGCATTTACAGATTAGGACCCTTAAACAACACATTAAAACAAAACAAACCATCATTTTTTGCTTCCCATGTCAGTCAGACAGTCCTGTTTAAGTGAATGGTTCTTGGTCAGAATAAGATGCAATGTGAATTAGACTTTATGTCCTCAATCAAAGACTAGTTGCAGATTGATTAACCGCTACATTACTAACACAGCATGAGCCTATAAGAGTTCAGTAGGAAGAGCAATCAGGCAGTGGGGAGTGAATATAAAAATAGCATGTATATCACTAGCGAGATTTAATGTGCACATAAGGTCAGCAAAACTCATTTCGGGGGGTTCATGATTCACTCTCATGCGCTCATTCAAAACTACTCAGACCTCTGGCTGGGCAAATGTACATATGATACTTTCATTTGGATTATGAAGAGGTAATTTACCCCAGTGTGATTAAATTGTAATGTAAAGTAAATGAACTGCAACAGGTCTGCAAATAACGTTTCCTGGTTCATTTTTTGAGTAAACAGCATTACAAGTTGTATTTTCAAGCCTAAACAAAATTATAATGTAAAACAAGCTACTGTATTTTATTAAGGGGGGGTCCATGTCCATGTCCATGTCCACAAGGCTAAACATTAGTTTCTGATGATGCCTGTGATAAATATTGTATTTGCTCTTACCGTTATTGTTTGCGGTTAGAACCACTTAAAATGCAAATTGATTTCTTATTTTCTAAAGATAATTTCCATCTCATTTTTATGTGTGGAGCTCCATCCCCTTTAAATGTCTTTTTATCACCATCTCAAATGGCGTGCATTGATCTCCTACAAAACAATTTCGATTTGATTAGCATTTTAAAGACCCTTTGCTCACGCAGTACTCTAAAACTGTGCTTTTGTTTCATTGATGATACTACAAGTTCAGTCCTCTGGCCATGGATGGTTCAACTCATTGTCGGAATTCACAATGTAACTGGATTATGAATGATGATTTGGTTATTTTCTTATCCAGTTACTTCACATCCCAGTTCACAACATGCCCAATCAGTATACAGAGTAAAAACAATGCTGCTGTTCAGTTAAAATCACATCTAATTAACCCTGCAGTTCACCGAACCAATTTCCAACGGAGCACCCAAACTTAACGGTATGCTTTAGAATGCATTTGTGTGGGACACAATAAAGACTACACTCTTAAACCCATGTGCATATGGATAATTAGATTTCCACACAGTTCAGTCAGAGTAAGACATAACTCACACTAGGAGGACAGTGTAATTATGTTTCTGCTGTCAGCCATAGTAAGAAAACCACCTCTCTCAGAAAGGGCAAGTGAACAGTTGTGTGTTCTATTGTGGAAATTACCTGGGGTTTTGAAGGGGGTCTGAACGAAAAAAAAAAAAAAAAAAGTTTTATTTTACGTACATAGAGAACGTTATTCAAACAACTTTTCAGTCATCCAAAATCACAAATAGATTTTTTTGCAAGCTAGAATCACATTCACTGGTGAAGGGAACCATAGCAACACAAACAGCATGCCGCTCAAACACTTTCTGTTAAGATCGGATTCAAACTGTGCACTGGCAAAACATAAGAACTTTCATTTTTAAGACATCAAGGTACCCAGTCAGGTCCTTTTTATAGCACAGTGAATCATTCATTGTTAAATTTACCCCATCCAAAGAAGCTGAATGTCATAACATTGATTTCAAATATGGCTCCAATTTGGTGTAGGCTACATTATGCAGCAAATATCTCTGCTTGAGAAATCAATTCTAAATATAAAATAAACAACCATTTTCTTAATATCATATAAAATCGTTCTTAGTTCATTATATACAGTACTTGAATGAAAACTGTAAAAATACTGTATATATTATCCTGAAATACAACAACAAAACTATACCCAACCTAAGCATTCCAAAGTGAACTTATTTAATTAACCCAGAACTGTTTCATCAGTAGCCAAACGTTACTTTAAATAATCATAACAATAAAACTTTCCATAATTTCAATTTATTAATTTAATAGATGATTAGCAGAAAAAAAAAAGAGAAACCTGCTGTAAAAAACATGACTTGCACTTTCTGTCCGTTCTATATTGAGCAATGAATATATATATATATATATATATATATATACAGTATACACACACACACATTAAAAATGGGTTCTCAGTTTGCACTGGGGTGTTCTTTTGGTTTTCATTGATTAATGAAATTGTATTCTTCGCTGAAAAAATAGACATTGACATTGTTCTGTAAGCTTCTGTGTTGCAAAGATACACTCAACATAGAAAAATGCATTTAAAATATCTAAATACAAATATATATATATATATATATATATATATATATATATATATATATATATATATATATATATATAACCTATAGCACTATTTGTAACGTCGAGGCAGAAATGAAGCAGAGAGATAATCCAAATGCAAGCACTATTTTAATGAAACAAGCAGGTCATCCAGGGCAAACAAAACAGGGCAATTTGAACAACAAAAAAGAAAATTCTGTCATCGTTTATTCACCTTCATGTCAAGTCAAACCCGTATGATTTTTTTTTTATCTGATGAACATGAATGATCCATTTCTTTATGACATGCTTTGTGTTAAAGCACTTCTTGAAGTCAATCTAAGAACTACAAAAACACAGTTGAGCACTCTCTGAAAGCATCCTTTGAGAAGAGGCACTGCATGTCCAAAGCTGCCGAAAGAAATATGAAATTATTAATCACATCATTACAGAGTAACATTTAAAATCCCTATGCCTCTGAACTCATATGTTTTGAAAACGAATCCTACCTAAATTTAACCCTAAACATCTAACCTTAAAGGTACACTATGACTCACTTAATGTCTAATATGGCCATTAATAATAACACAGCAATTCTCTAAATGGACATCAAAACACATTAAACTCTAAATTAAACCGAGGCATAAAGTTTAACAGTTAGGTGTTCGGGTTGACTTGTAGTTGCCAAGTTACTTATAGTCAGTAGAATGTCTGTTGGGGGACCAACAAAATAAAGGAGTGTTAGCAGATATTAAGCAAACAATCTACTAACATTCTAATGAAAGTGATTTGACATGCGGGTGCAAAGTTTTGTGGAATTTAGTGGAATGTCTAAATTGGACTATCAGTATAAAGTGTTACCAATTTTATTTTCAATGCTAAAACACAAGGCTGTGTAAGAAGGCTGTGAGTGTTAATGCTGATAGTTATCTATTTGCATTACCATTCATCAATTGTAATATCAAGTGTAATATAATGGATTTCTAGTGTAAATATCTTTTTAGTGTAATATAATCATGTTAAATGGCCATAATCTCTAATTTTATGAAATAGTCACGTAACAGAGCATTTAGTAAGAACAATACTGGCATTGTTTTTTTTTTTAAAGATGCTAAACAAACAAAAATTATATATATATATATATATATACTGTATATACATGTTTGTTTAAAAAATATATAAATTATGAAGCACAACTGTTTTCAGCATAATCAGTAGACATATAACATGCGCTATGATTGGTAGGTTTAGGTGTGGGGTATAGGGTAGGGTCTCATATTACGCTAAAGGATTTATGACGCCTTGGGTTCGCGTGTTATATTAACGATAAAGGGTGCCATGTGCGTGGTATTTCGGCGTTTTGTCATATAGCGTCACATATGACGCTAAAGGATGAGAACGGGCTGGTACTTCATACTCTGGTTTTGTCTATTGCATCATACAGAGCGTGATTGCTGGATTTGCTCATCACAATGCATTATGGGATTTTCTCTGTGAATGATGGAATGTTGCCTTAGTATTTGGCTAAAATGGTAACATCTTACAAGGCAGCATAATCACAACACTTCAGTCAAAGGAATAATTCTTATTGCACAACTCTGGCTCCTTCATAAAGGCATATATGGCCAAGAGCTCTTTTCATGAAACATTCTCTGATTAGCTGCCATATTTCTGCAGCAATGAGTAAAGTTGAATTGATCCTGATCTCACAGTGGTCCTGAACCTTTTCTATCTCATCTCTATGGTCATGGGAAGCTCATGTCCTCGGGGTGGCCAATATTTAGCAGGCGAGTAATCACAGAGTGCTATCGATTGGGCTTCACAATTGAACACTCCTCTCGTCCCTTCAGGGTTGACTGGTTCATGCTTCACAGCACTCATTCTTACCTTTTCTTCCTCTTGCCATATTGGCTTCAACCCTCATTTCTTCACATGGCCACAGCATGTATCATTAACCAAATCTGTCATCAGCCGATTCAGACTGTGGCCTCCTACCAAGTGGCCATGAAGGCCATTAACTCTCGAGTAAGCATTCTGGCCTATTTTCTAACGTCTTAAGAAGAACGTGTGTGTGATGTTTCTGTAATGAAAAGACCATTGCACCAAATACATAATATAGAATACGTCACTTAAAAGGGGGGAAATTCTATCATAATGCAGAATGCTCTGTCATGTCATTCCAAAAGGTCACCGTGATTTTGCCAAGGAAGATGTGTTCCTGGATCATCATCCTTTGTGGATCCTAGATCAATATTTAATCAACCAATCAACCAATCATAGAAGTATTATAAAAAAACTACACTTTGCAGTCTATATGACTCTTACACTACATTCCAGCCATTTAGATTTTTGAAGCTTTAACCTTTAGACCTTCATTTTTAGGTGAACTATCATTTTTATTACATGATCCCAGGATCACATCTAAACATTAGATATTTATTTTAGATATCTTATTTTCTCTGTCCGATAGCTAAGCCAAGTTTGAGATATTTTGAAGTTTGAAGTACATTTCCCCACACGTTAAAGCTTAGCTCCCAAACTAAATGAGCTGGCTATATACTCATCTGCTTTATAAGAAAACAAAACTGAAATAAAACCAATCAAAACCTCATGAAATATAACAAATATAGCAGTTCAGTATTGCTGTTCTCAACTCTAATGAGCATGCAAATACATACCACACACATATTGGCCCAGCCCAGTCTTAGACTGAAGTAGATTTACTATAGTAAGTTTGAGCTTAGATATGCAAATCTTTACTGTGTTCCCTGCATAAGATACCATAAAAACCTGATATCTCAATCTCACTATGCAGGTCAACTTCACTCCATCAAAGATCTTAATTGGTTTCTCTAAGCCTTAAGGCACATAGATATCCCATTTCTCTTGTCTCATATCGATTTTATGATCCTCTTAGCCAGGAACCATTGAGGTTATGAAAGGTCAAAGATCTTAATAATACATGACCAGTCTACATATAAAGTCATTCACCATGTCAGTGATCTGCGTCATCCGTCTCCAAATTCAATTGTACAATGTCTGTTTGTTTTTTTCAGTTTAAAGATAAAGTGTGTCATTTTTCAATGTTTCAGTGCTCTATCTCATATACAGAGACAACTATAAGCCATTAGTAATTATATATATATATATATATATATATATATATATATATATATATAGTTTATTGTTAGTTCATGTTAATTTCAATATAAAATGAATTAGTGTGCACTGAGTGAACATGGAACAATTGCCATCAAACCAACAATTAAATAACATACAATTAAACATACAGGCAGTTAATCATATAAGCACACATATTCTGGTTGTTCAGCTGAGTTGTGGAATGTAATGCTACCAACTGCCAAATCTCAATCTAAAGAAAAATCTTAATTTTCTATTCTGAAGAAATTCTTTTCAGTTTGGACATCATAGATGAAAATTACAGATGGATCTCTTGTAAAAATTTCCGGCGGCTCGTAGCTGTAAAATTATCTCCCCTTGCAGGGTTAATCTACAAAATGCAGAATTGGTTGCACATATAGGAGAATTAGGTAGCAAAGCAATTTTCTTCTGTTAAAAAAAACTCCTCCAATATTCTGAAGGAACATGAGTAAATTACAAATATAAAACAATCCATTCATAGAATGACAAAAGGTTGGCTCTCTGCCATTATTACACTTTCTCCCTTGCTCCTTACCTCCCTCTCTGCATTCTAGATGTGTCAAAGCAAACCATGTGGGATTAATATAGCAGACACTTTCTCCCTGTTCAGCAGTCTTTGAGAATGGGAAGCTGGCCCTAGATTTAGGGACGGTAGCTTTTAGATGACAGATCCAAAAAAATATAGTTTTGTAGGCCTGTATTCAATCAACAACCGCATGCTATAAATAACCTGTGGCTTTCACATTAATTCCTATACTGCTCTGGTTTTCACTCAGTGTTTATGATGTAATATAAATAGTAAACATTATAATTTTAAACATTGAATATTTTGCATATTTTGAATATTTATTTAATTATCTTTGTGCTCTGATTCTTTGTGCTACAAGCTATACAAATTCACATTATTTTATTAATTTAATAGTTAATTTATTAGTTTAAAGTCAACACACACTGCCTTCAAAACAATTTTTCAGAGCTAAACAGAAAATACATAAATGCATACATATACATACATAGATTAAACACTGTGGTTAAATCTGCAATGTGTTCATGAATAAAACTGCCATTGATTAATTTTCAAATCGACCCCAAATTGTTTAAACCAAATGGTTTCACTTTTGTCACATGGAACCATCATTTTATTTCTATTACAATAAAAAAGCAAAAACTTAAATAGCAAAAACTTAATTATGTATAATTGAGATTTCTTATAGACCTCATTCGCAAACACTGGAAGTAGCTACCCGTGGCCATATTGTTGACATGACATCTGTCCTGCTGCCCCTAGCAGCGCGTAGATTTGAGTTGAGGGGGAGCTTCATCTCGTCGGTATCAAGAGAAGATAAGCTTGATGCTTGGTGTGGAGTGGACCCACATCAAAATTAAATAATAGCATTAAGTAAAGTTCCGTCCTTATTGCCAGCTGTAACCATCCGGATATTTATAACTCGATCATACAGTATCCGTATAACGTACGAACTATAATTTACCTCAACAAGGCAACATGATGAACGACACTAGTCTTATTCTACGCTATCTCGCGACCAATTCGTATGAATTCGACAAATTATTAAAAAGTGTCTAATTCTTACTAATTCGTACGATCTCACTCGTACGAATTCGTACGATTTGTCTAAACCCACGTGATGGGTACCCACGCGGGGTAAGGGGTAGGTCATTCGTACGAATTCATACGAATTGGCCAATTCATAAAATATGTATGATTTAGCAAAATCGTACTAATTCGTACGAGTGAGGTTGTATGAATTGTTATGAATTAGCCACTTTTTAATCATTCGTCAAATTCGTATGATTTGGTCGTGAGGTTGTCTTATTCGTGGAGGTGGAAAAACAAGTTCTTTGTGACATGCAAGATTTGTTGTATTAAAATGCAAGTGCAAAAGAAAAAGCATGAGAGTCGGTTGTTTTTGTCAATTTTAAGTTTTCATTTAAAATGTTTGTGATTTTAATATCAGTATATGCCATGGTTACATATTTGACCACTTGCTTTAGCAACAAACTTAATATAGAAGTAATGCATGCAATAATTGGCTTACGTTGTATATGTTAAAATAAAAATAGTGAGTAGCGGGGTGTTTGTGCTACAGCCGCGGATCAGTTATGCACTGCAAACACAGCATATAAAGCAGCGTGTCCTGCTTCTGTACCGTATACACTCCGCACACACATTGCACACAGATTATGTGTGAAACCTGTGGTAAAATGATGGGGAGTTGGCTGAAAGTTTAGCCTATTTATCCTAGCTAGCCTCTCAGGCGCCGTCTCAACCCTATCTCCTTCCCTTCACGTTTTCTGACAGTCGGTAACTTATCGCATAAAAACTAAATCCGAGGTTCTTATTGCTGTTGTTAGAACAGCCGTGTATTACACAACACCATCACAATGTTTAAAAAAAACAACAACAGTGATAATATCATGGATAATCCCTACGCTACCTTGCTTGTCAATTGACAGACTGACAGTTTCCGTGGTTTTCTATGCCAATACTATGTCCACCGCAAACATTGATGACGCAAATCGAATAACATCTAGCAAGCCATTCTCTTTCCATAGATAGGTGATTTGCTATTGAATAAAGGTTATAAGTCCAGAGAGAGCATTCTCTTTCCGCTTTTCATCTAGTCTTAAAAGGGTTTCATTTTCTAAATGTCTATTTCCAGATGCACATAATATTGACTAATCCATGGGTCCCTTTGCTTTGTACTTGGATAATGATGTTCACTTCAATGAGTCTTGCTCTCTACAATCCAGTACACTGCTTAGAATCAATGCATTTTTCTGTATTCAAAAGACTGTCAGGTGTTCAATGGTGGTCTTTCAAAGAAACATTGATGTCGCTGGGGTGACATATTCCCCTCAGTCAAAGCATCTACAATCTTCATGTCAGGTTTATGTTCTGTTTGTTTGTGCTTTAATTTTGGTTTTCCCTGTCTGCCCTTTTCCCTATTTAGTTTACATGGTTACTGATTATGTTACTTGCCTCTTTCAGTTTCTGTTGGTTAGCTACCGGGTATTCATATTCCTTTGTTTCTCACAGTTCTTTGTTCGGTGACGTTGTTTTATTGTGGTTGTGTTATATTTCCTGAGATTCCCCTTTTGGATTTGTTCATCAAAGACTGTTTGGTTATTTATCTCCATCACTTTGTGATTTATGCAGCCACCCGTGAACACACTACAGATATAATCATGTATTTAAATTGTTCAAATATATAGACTAAAATAGATAATTATAATAGTTACACTGATGTGGACTCAAGCCCAAAATGTCATTATTTGAATACTACCATTTAAGAGTTTGGGGTTGTCACAATACCAGGATGTGCGTAGCAGACAAAATCTGCATGACAGACGAAGATTCAGAAGAAGATATTTCCAATAAGAAGTTTAATCCAAACGGGCAATTTTGGTTTGCTTTTTGGACTGCTGCAAGCGTCCTTTGTGAGGTGGTAGCTTAGAACTTGGTCTGGGTGGTCATGCCAGTTTGTATGGTTTTCTGTGCCTCCTTGGTGGAACTCCCCTTAGGAAAGCATTGTTAGGTTTCCTTTTAATTTAGAGTCATCATGCTGAAACCTTCGCTCACCAGAACTCAGTTTGGATAGCAGTACCGAGCTGTCAGGCTCTTTTGTGAGCCTCCTTGGTAAGCAGCCCTTAGCGTAGAACATAGTTAGGCCTCCTCTCATTTTAGAGAGTCAAGGCCTTCGTAGAGCTCCCCTTGGATCTGATGTCAGGTTGTTGACTCTCTGCAAGCCTAGTTGATGATATTTTTTCGAGTCATTGACAATGAATTTCAGTCCAGAGCAAGAATGTGTATCAACTGAACCACCTACATTTGGTGACATTATACGTGTGCAATGTTAAATATATTGACAAGGGTGGCCAATTTTCTAAGCTTGAGTGATTTGTAAACTAAAGTAAATAGGCTAACATGCAACAAAAAGTCCTAAAAAGTCCTGGCCAGATTACAAATTCTCAGCAGTACCTTTTACATTAAGGCAGTCATTTCTAACAATATTAAAATCATGTTCCAGCCTCTTTTCCCCATTACAGACTGACATCCCATTACATCTTTTAGCACATTGTGACAAAGTGCCCCTTTTTAAAAGTATGTGGGGGGGAAAAAAGTGCACCCACCACTTGATCGTGGTCTTTAAATTAACTGAGGTGAGCTCTTCGGTAATCACTGTCAAGAGCTGACGGCAGTCATTAGCCAATTCTTCTTTCCATTAAGGAACAGGAAAAAGGACTGATTATTAAAATCTTTCTTTCTTTCTTTCTTTCTCTCTTTCTTTCTTTCTTTCTTGCAAACCAGGTCCCTTTAGGGACCAGAATCATTAAAAATAATCAGAATTGGAAACCAAATTGTTACGTTCCATATGATTCCATTTTTAGTAAAAGACCAGTCAAAGGACTGATAAGAGTCTAGCGCAACCATGATTGATCTTAATTACAAAAATATTTTTACAAAATATGTCACTCACACAGACTTGATAACAAAATCTAACAAACTAGAGCAACATTGTTGTGACTAAGTTGTATAAGAATGTTGGTCTAAGTAAACCACTGGTCTAAGTATTGTTACTGTACATACATACAAATATAAATATTACACACACACCAAAGAGGGAGTAGTCTAGAAATCTAGATGGCCTGCAATGATCAAGAAAAATTGCTCTCTTTGCTATCGACGACTTGTTTGCTGACAGCCTTTGTTTTTCACCCTAGTGTGAATCAATGGTTGTTTTATTCAAATGAACCTGTTGTGAAATGAAGGGCAAACCTTGTTTGCTGAGAACAATAAAGGCATATTATGTGGCAAAAACTGTATTCATAAATCCACACTAGAAGTTGCACAAAAGACGATCAGTAAACATATATATATATATATATATATGAAGAGTTCAGATGCAAAAGCCTCTAAATGCCATTTTAAATTTTCTTCTTTATTGATGATTTTTATCAAACTTGTATATTTAAGTTCAGTGATTTCACTTAAATGGCAATGATAATTACCTATTAATTGTTATTTAAGTGAAATTACTGAACTTAAACATACAAGTTTGATAAAAATCATCATCAAAGAAGAAAATTTCAAATGGCATTTAGAGGCTTTTGCATCTGAACTCTTCATATATATATATACCGAGTTATATATATAACTATATATATATAGTTATTATAATTATTTTTTAAAGTTACAAAATGAATTGGAAAAACTATAATTAATAATATAAAATAAAATTTTCACAAGCCGACCAGTCCTCCCTCACTGCTGCACTCCCTCACTCACACTCAAAACTCATCACTTGCATCACATGACAAATGCTCATCACCACAGTATAAGCACACACCTCAGCCTCAGGCATTTGTTTGGTCTACGACTTGGACTATAGATTACTTACCTTTCTACTCACCTGAGCTATAGTTCATGTATTCCTTGTTCCCTCCAGCTTTCCAGCTCCAGCGTTCCTGCTATCCTGTAAGACTAAGACATTGTTTGTAATACAGTCACTATAACAAAAGGTATGTGCGCACACACACACACACACATGCGTGTTTGTTTTCCCATCCCGGTGGGGACTTGAGTGCAAACTGACTCGTACTGAGTGCACACTGACTCGTAGGGACTTGTTTCGTCGTGGGGACATAATTGACTTTATTCCCAGCTAAACTACTTCCTGAACTTGGAACAGCCAAGCTCCTTGAACAGCCATCTCCTTGTTTCCTGTCTGCCATTATTGGGAAAACTTAATTAATTCAGGTCTGCCTGATTATTGTTACCATGACTACTGAGGTCAGGCACACCTGAATTAATCAATTTGTCCAATAATGGCAGACAGGAAACAAGGAGCTGGCTGAAGTTCAGGAAGTAGTGCAGCTGTACATAAAGCCAATTTGAGGTCCCCATGATGAAACTAGCTTATAAACCATATAAGGGTATAGAATATACAGTTTGTACAGTATATATATAAAAAAAACATTTTTTAACAACTTTTTTTTCAAACATCTATAAAGAGTCCCCACAAAGATAGCAAACTAGACATGTGTGTATTTACTTACCAATTGAATTTACAACCGCTATCATCACCTGCAAACCTAAGACTGAAGCATTACTTGCACTGCACATTGTCTATACTCACCTGTTTTGGACACTGTTTTAAGGTAACAGCTTTAAGTTGTCACATTCATTTCTCTCTAGTCTGATATCTTCTAACAATATTGTTTTAGTTTTTTAAACATCCGGTCAGAAAAGTTGCCCTAATTGAAGAATCCCTGACTAATGAGATCATGCTGAGTGTCCATACACACATAAACTAGAGAGATAGTCATGGAACAGAGAAAATGGAATGCTATAAAAAAACAAACAAGCGCACACACACAATAAACACACACAGTCTGACTGTTAGAGACAGCATTTTGGTGACTTTATAATCTTTATGCAAGACAGCCATGCATGGAATGACACACACACACACACACACACACACACATACCCAAAGAGACACACACCCACAGATACACACTGAATCTGGGGCGCTAGTCATTCATCTTGTACGATCTCACAACACTTTCCCAGGCTTTTTTCACAGTAGCAAATTTAAAGCATGATGTGCAATAAAAAAATGTTATTTTAAGACACTGTGACAAACTGAGTAAATAAATAAATCCCTTAATACCACAGCCGCAAATGTTTTTATTTACTTTTTTTATGCACATCTTGGGCTGTGTTGGAACATTGGTTTGTGTGGTCCCACTGGACCTAAATCTTTTTCAACAGCTCCTGATGCTAAACACATGTCCCAGTGGAACATGCAACAGAACTAGAACAAGAATAAACCTAAAAATACATGTCCTGCATGTTCAATTCATATTAAAACATTTTTTCAATCCTACATCTGAAATGTCAGGATGCTCAGACTGCAGCAGGGGGTCTGTGCGCTTGTACAGAACATCTTGTACATGAAGTCCGACTGACAGAAAAAAAAGTAACAGCAGAATGTTACAATGTGCACCCAGGTGAAAAAAAAAACATACGGAAATGTAAAATGCATTTATTTCATACTGCAAATCTATTAATATTTACTGACTTATCACTTGAGACTTAAGTCATAGGCTTAAATCATATCAGGGGGTCTCTCCTTCACACAGAACAAAAGTGCCAGTGCGCTCACCTGTCAATTCAAAGGAGGCCATGATGGATAAAGGCCAATGGAGAGAATTGGGCCAGGACACCTGGGTTTTCACCCCTACTGTTTTATGAGGATATGGGATTTTTAATGACAATAGAGAGTTAGGACTTCTCTTTAATGTCTCCTCTGCTTGCTAGTATCCCCATCACTATACTTGGGGCTCAGCCCATTCTCACCCCCAAGGCGTCACTTAACTGACGCCTTGGGAAGCATTTGGACATGCTTCAATATCTGACGCTTTAGGCGCCCTTTAGCGTCAGTTAGATGACGCCGTAGGATCGCGTCATGTAAGTGACGCTAAAGGGCGCCTAAAACGTCAAATATTGAAGCATGGTCAAAGGTGACGCCTTGGGGTGAGAATGCGTTGTGGGGCTTTAGGACCCGCTCAGACCACAGGGTGAACACATACTGGCCCGAACTAACACCTCTTCCATCAGCAACCTGGTTTCCGCTGAAGGTCTCCCATTCAGGTACTATCCAGGCACTCAACCCTGCTTAGCTTCAGTGGGGAACCAGTCTTGGGCTACAGGATGATATGTCTGAGGCTTTTCCTCATCTCCTCAAAGTTCCCGATAAATTCGCCAGAAGAGTGAACCTATATAAATGGTTGCAGAGTGTATTGTGTGCGGTGCGGCTCATTCATTTCCTCACCATATTTGCGGTAATCAATTTATCGGCCAGTGCAGAGTCACAACGCACTCTCTAGAGTCTACATTAGGAGTGAGAGTTGAGGCATGAAGAGATTTACATGTTAAATGTCACTTCCTCAGTAAATTTTTTAATAGGAATGTGACTGCAGCATGCTGTGTGTGTCATTAGTTCCCTGCCATGACTGATGGCATTTTCTCTAGTTTTTAATCTGTTTGCCCTCCAACTGCAGATACACAACATGGCCAATAATATGTGGAGAACCAACTTCAGCTATCCATGTTTAGCTACAATTTTTTTTTTAATTATTATATTATTAGTATAAAAAAAACAAAAAAACAAATTGCAACAATAACTACCCTGAGGGGAAAAACAAGACTTGACTTGGAAAACAAAAGACTGGACTGACTGGACTGGACTGGACTTAAGAGGTACGTCTGTCAAAGAAACAGAACAGGACTGCAAACACAGGGAGAATTAATAGGGAGACCAAACAAAGGAGGTAATGAGGGAGGACAGGTATGGGGCAAATGAATCAATAATCAATAAGATGGGAGGGGCTAGACAATCAACAGGAGAACACATGACAACATACAAGCACATGGACTTGAACACAAGCACATGGCCAGTAAAATCAATCACCAGCCATGTGCTCACACAAAAGAGAAATGTACACACAGTTAATGAAAACACTCATAAGCTACGTGTTTACACAAAACATGACAACAGGAATGCACAAAGCTAGTGAAAAACCAACACATTCTCACCCCAAGGCGTCACCTTTGACCATGCTTCAATATTTGACGTTTTAGGCGCCCTTTAGCGTCACTTACATGACGCGATCCTACGGCGTCATCTAACTGACGCTAAAGGAAAGCGTCTGTTAGAGGACGCGGTTAGGTTTAGGTGTGGGGGTACACGCGATCCTAGGGCGTCATCTAACTGACGCTAAAGGGCGCCTAAAGCGTCAGATATTGAAGCATGTCCAAATGCTTCCCAAGGCGTCAGTTAAGTGACGCCTTGGGGGTGAGAATGGGCTGCGTCACTTACATGACGCGATCCTACGGCGTCATCTAACTGACGCTAAAGGAAAGCGTCAGTTAGAGGACGCGGTTAGGTTTAGGTATGGGGTGGGGGTAGAGTACACGCGATCCTAGGGCGTCATCTAACTGACGCTAAAGGGTGCCTAAAGCGTCAGATATTGAAGCATGGTCAAATGCTTCAATCTGGGGAGTGAGAATGGGCTGGAAAAACACAAGCTGCGTGCTGCACAAGACAAGACATGAAAGTACATGAAACAAGGCACAGGAAAGACAAAACAGGATCGTCAGGGCTTTGTCACAAAACCAAGAAATAGACTAGACATAAGTGACAGAACCCTGAAACCTTCAGTTGCATAAACTTAAGGACTAGTTTGACCAATAGCAATTATATTAGATAATCAGATAAATGGATAGATAGATTATCAATCTTACTTGTCCAATTCATATCAGACCAATCTACATAAACCGACTTTAAAAAGTCAGAACCAGTTGCAAGCAATTTTTTTTTGGCTTGTAAACATTGTGTTGTATTGGCCATAACAATTGTTGAGTCCTCTGGGGAACAATTTAGCAGTTGGTTCTTGGCTAAGCTTTACGATCGAATTAAGGTAATCACTTTAAAAGCTAACCTGAAACTTAAATATTCACGCTATGCATATGCACAGCAAATATCACTTCAGAGGCCAAGTTCTTGTGCACTCAGGGGTGTGAAAAACTCAAGTAATTCCAACGCATTCTCACCCCAAGGCGTCACCTTTGACCATGCTTCAATATTTGACGTTTTAGGCGCCCTTTAGCGTCACTTACATGACGCGATCCTACGGCGTCATCTAACTGACGCTAAAGGAAAGCGTCAGTTAGAGGACGCGGTTAGGTTTAGGTGTGGGGTGGGGGTAGGGTACACGCGATCCTAGGGCGTCATCTAACTGACGCTAAAGGGCGCCTAAAGCGTCAGATATTGAAGCATGTCCAAATAATTCAGCTGAGAAAGAGGAAACAGAATCTCACATGGAGCACAGAATCACAACAAGGTTTATGAGTGGCAGGGTTGAAATGGAAATGAGTGTGGATCAATGTTTAACTTAAATGTCTCTATCTGACAGTACTGACTTAAACAGCTGTTAGCAGTGTCTTATGAAACTGCCTGAGGATGTGTCAGCAACTGTTATTACATCACACAGAGGGACTGATTAAAAATTATAAAAAATTATATTGGATCATTTTTTTTATCCCAATCTGGCAATGTGTCACTCAGGATAGGCACAAATCTCCATGTGAAGCCTCTAAGGTCATTCAGAATTCATCACATTTGTCATTGGAATATGTGTTCAGTCACTCATTAAGGTAAAAAGAATGTCAAAAATGAGATCTGCAGTTCGCTTATTCAAACATACGGCAATGTCAAAAACTCAAAAACTTACTATACAAATAAAATATTGTATTATTTAAAAAAAAGAAATGTGGATCATCGATGTCTGAAATTAAAATATAGCTTTACTAATTCTAGTTCTAATTTTACTACTAGTACTACTACTACTATAATATTAATAATAATGTTATAATTAATAATAATAATGTTTTAATACATATTAATATTACCAAAAAATATTTTTATAACTGAAAGAATGCAAAAAACGAAAGAAAAAAAAAGCATCCACTGTATTCTCTCTTGCATTTTTTTTAAAAACTTCACTTAAGAGGTGACTAGCCACTTTTTTCCCCCAAAAGTCTGTATTACAATCCTGTACTCATAACTAAAAAAAAACTTGTGAACATTGCATTTATGTCCAATAATTTCCAAAAGTACAAAAACTCCCTGCCAATGTCAGAGAGTAGATCTGGGACAGTCAAGTAAGAAATAATGTTCTATCACACATAATTATATATGGGATATAAAGGTCCTTTGTTGCTGTAAATGATTATTAAGACGTACTACGCCGTTCATATTGCTTTGAAAGCATGTAATTATAGGGATCAACAAACCTTGTTTACATTAAACATTATGATGGTTTGGATGGTTGAAAGCCGTTTCATGCCTGTTGAGTAAATAAAAGTACTTTGCGTGCTAAGCTTCAAGAAACCTTAATAGACAATAGCATCAATAGGAACACTCCTAATTGTATTCAGTGAGGACACAATAAATCTATCAAAAGTGACAGTAAATGCATCTACAATTTTAGAAAAGATTTCAATTTCAAATAAATGCTGTTCTTTTGAACTTTCTACAAATAATAAAATAATCAATGGAAACTGTTTCCACAAAATATTAAACTGTTTTAAACACTGATGATAACAAGAAATCTCAACACTATCTCACGACCAATTCGTACGAATTCGACGAATGATTAAAAAGTGTCTATGCAACAGTATCTCACGACCAATTCGTACGAAATCGACGAATAATTAAAAAGTGTCTAATTTGTACGACCTCACTCGTACGAATTTGTACGATTTGTCTAAACCCACATGATGGTTAGGTTTAGGGGCGGGGTAAGGGGTAGGTCATTCGTATGAATTCATACGAGTTGGCCAATTCGTAAAATATGTACGATTTAGCAAAATCGTACTAATTCGTACGAGTGAGGTTGTATGAATTGTTACGATTTAGCCACTTTTTAATCATTCGTCGAATTCGTACGACTTGGTCGTAAGCACATCAGAGTGATTTCTGAAGGATCGTGTGATCCGGAAGTCTAGAGTAATTATGCGGAAAATTCAGCTTTGCCATCACAGGAATAAATATCATTTTAAAATATGTTCCAACAGAAAAAATCCCTCTAAAAACATATTACATATTTTAAATTGTATATAATGTACATTTTAGTGGACTACATCCAGAAATCTTCACAGAGTTCTTCATAGCATGGCACCGGTTATAAGCTCAGAGTTTTCATGTGGCTTTCCATGGTTTTATTGTCTAAGTCTTAGCAAGCAGACGGCATTCTAAATTTGGCAGAAGTTGTTGGGCACTGTATCTGACAGGGTTAAAAGACCTGGAAGATTGTTGGTTATTTGTCAAAGTAAAACAGGTGTGGAGAGCTGAGCAGTGACCCGCAGTAGAGTCAATACAATGCTGGCATTTATCATTGGAATGCCAGATAACGGGTGTTGACTGTTACATACTCGGGCTGGTTTGGAGAAGGTAATGCTCAGTTCAGGCAAGGTATTCAATCTAATTTTATTAGACTGAGCCCATGTAATTATGGATATCAGCCAATTATTTTTGTTAATAAATACTGAAGAGCCTAAAATGGTAGCTTTTGTTAATAATAGCAGTGGGTGTTAATGAAGTCCTTCAATAGTTTGGGGCCTGAGGAGGAATTTTCAGGAACACTGTTTAAATTATATTAGCAAATAATTTTAGAGGTAACGTGGAGAGAAATGAAGAATAGAAGAATAGCTGAGTTTCCTTGGCATGGCATTTTCATATAATAGTCAGGAGAGCAGGACTGTTTAAAAAGGCTTTTAAAATTTGAGAACTCCGAATTAAAATCTCAACCTCTCCACAAAACACCTACATGGAAGAGTGCTATATGTATAACTGAAGAGCCTTTACTGATCAGCTTTTTATGGAAATGGTTGTGAGGAGAGGTAAAATTTTACATTTTATTGCATAAGTTGGAGAGGTTCTAACAGCACTATAGTAAACTAGCAAGAAGGCTTGACCTTTAAAGAGTGTTTGTCTGTTGGGAAAACAGTGCTTGGGTGTTTAACAGATGGTGTACTTTTCTAGTGTCCCTATAAAATGGGCTGGTGGAGTAAATGCATGCTGATCAGTCAGAACAGCAGTGGTTTGTAGATCTACTTAAAGCTAGACTCACAGCATGTTGAATTGTTTTCAATTTTTAATTCAACATTTTTGATTGGAAATTTTTAGATTGCTGACAAAACATTCATGCTTGCATGAAGAGTGGAAAAAGCTGTAATCCACACAAAACGACAAAAATAATAAAAACTGAGCATCTGAAAATGCTGAAATATGGGTCTGTACAGTGCAATATAAGCTATATGTTACAAAAAAAAATCAGTCTTATGTGTTTAAATCAGGTTAACAGGACCACTTATTGGTGTGATGCATAGGTCGTTGGACTTCCCCATTGTCCGTCATTTTCATATTTTAATGATAATATGCCATTTTTAACCGACTCTATTTTTTTTTCATTTTTTTTTTTTTTTCACATTTTCAAATTTATTCACAAACTTACAGGACAAGCATTTAGACTAGATTGTGCACTTTTCAGGTTATATCACGAATGTTTGTCCAATAAATCGCAATGCTTTGCTACTTAAGATATGAAACAAATTTTTCATATCTTAAGAAATGTTTTTTCAGCTTTCTAAATGTAGGTATTTAGAGAATATATTTATAAACATAACAAAATTACATTCCAAATCTATCAATCTATGTGAACAAGTATCATGTCTTATGCAGACTGTGGATATTTTTACCTGAAAATAAATCAAAATCTCATTAAGAATTATTATTATTATTATTATTATTGCACTGTATTTACACTTTCTTAAGGCAGGACCTTCATTTTTAGCATTGTGAAACCTCTATCAAGAAGGTAACTGCTATTTTACCTGTAATGGGCACTATCTTGAGAGTTGCAATTGCTGCAATTTCTCATATATGTATATGTATGTGGATTGTCCTTGCCATTCACAGCCTCTGATTAAACGGACCAATTGATTTCACAGAAAACATCCTTCTCTCAGGCAAAGAGGCCATTACAACATTCGGAGATCATGCAGTGGTGGTCTCAGCAAAACTGCACACACGACACTCAATCAAACAAATGAGTCCTTGGTTAGTGGCAGGCACGTACACACGTAGCTTGCACTCGGTGCTCCTATCACTCCTTTTTCCAATGGCTGCCTGCATGTGAAGTTATTTTCATAAATCATGAGCTGCTCTGGATGCACTGTTCATTGTGTCAGTGTTTAATCAGGCAAGTAATGCTTGAGTTTGGAATTTGACAGCGCCCAAGGGCAACTTTTGAAACCTGTCAACATTTACAATGAACCATTATTGCATCACAATTAGCATTCAGGATTCAGGTATCATTTGTGACAACCAGATTCCAAACTCACGCATCATGGTGTTACATTTAATAGAATTAGACAATCAAACAACTTCTTTATGCAGCAGTAATGACTAGAGACACAAAATGGCTGGCCTTGGAAAACCTGTCCACCACCATGATTAGTGAGTTTTGATGGAAACTGCTGCAGTGACAAAATCTATTGAGATGTAAGACCAAGAAAAGAACGACAGCAAAAATAATTAGCCTTCATGAAGAGCAGACCCAGCAAAGCAATATAACCACCTTTTTAAGACAAAGAGCCTGGTTGCTGTTGTTGTACCCTACTCATTGTGGTCTCAAAGCCTCATCTGATGAGTAAAACCAATTTAGACCTCAGGATAAAAGACTATGCTTTCTTTTCTGTCGACTTCATCAGCCTGGAAGATTTAATCTGTGGAAAGAAAGTGTCCGAAATTGAATTGAAAGAATTTACGGAAGTATCAGGAAAAAGTGGTTCTCAATCAGGGGACCAGAGGCCACTAATAAGCTTCAGCCAATTTCCACAGAAAGGAGGTCAGAGAAAGATTTCAAATTATTTTAAATAAATCATATTAAAATACTCTTGTTATTTTAATATTATTTAGTTTAAACTAGGAAAACAAGCAGCTTTGTTATAACCACAGCAAAAATACTAGAGGAAATACCTTATCCTATAGGAGTCCATTGAATATTATGTTGGGCAATGGGAGGGTTTTAAAGTCAAAGGTTGAGAAACACTGGTCTAAAGGGATATACATTTCAAGTACAAGTACTGACAGGGCCATCCATAAGGGGGGATAAAGGGGAACGTTTTCTGGGGCCCAGCCGCAAGAGGGGGCCATGCAGTCCAGCAATAACTATGTTCATCCTAAATATAAGCAAAGGTTAACATATTTAATGGGATTTTTAATAAAATAGCACAAACTGTGTTGTTGAAAGTGAAAAAAAATGCATTTTATTTCATGTTGCTTGAGTAAAATGTAGCCTGTGTCATAATGAAACACCCCTCTCCAGAAAATGGTCTGAGTAGGCTATTATTTGTTGTCGTACGTAACGCAAATCAAGCAGGTCAGCAGCCCAAGTGAGACACACGATGGAGTGTGCGAATTGACGCGGTAAGACCATAGACAGTAAAATGAAAAGTAAGACCAATTGCTCACCACCTCCTCAGTGAGATTGAAGCAATCGATTGCCTAAAATAGTCCGGTAAATTATCTAATGAGGTCTTATCAGATGCGCGAGGACTGAGAGAACATTTCATGTCATTTACAGCAGTCACCGTGTGCACTGTCCGACTAAAACTACTCCAACATATCATTATGGAATTTGCTTCTGCAGAGTGGAAGCCTTAGATGTTGGACATGTTGTGGGAATGGGGTTGTTTCATGACAATTTTCTTTTTTTTCATTTTTTTTCATTGGTTGTTGTGTTAAATCGTACCCAGATACAATAGTGCTATTTTCTGATTGGCTTTTGTGTAGCTCGACTAACACATAGCGCGCTTGATTCCTGCCGGGTCCAAAGTGAGAGTGGTGTGGCCAGAGACATTTGGGCCCTGCAGCACATTAAATATATTATGATCATTTTTCCGTGAGAGAAATACAATGTGTGGCAGGAGTGCGTGACAAAAGACCGAAATAAGTGACTGTCATGTTAAATACGTGACACTTGAAAGCCCTAGGTGTGTGTGTGTGTGTGTGTGCGTGTGCGTGTGTGTGTGTGTATAGACCCCATCACTGAGAGAGAGAGAGAGAGAGGGAGAGGGAGAGGGAGGGGCGGGCCCATTCACTGAACCTTTTCGGGGGCCCATTCACTGAACCTTTTCGGGGGCCCAGTAATTTCTGTGGGCGGGTCTGAGTACTGAGTCTGACACTGTTATATCTACAGCTACTACAAAGGCAGAGTATAGGCTTGATGAAATTGCTTGAGAATTTGTGGTGCAACCTAATTTATGAGTTACTCTAGGCACGTTATATCAGTCTCTTGGATCTTCAGAGCTGAACACATATTCTGTACACAGTGCATTTGCTGTTGTAAGAGGATCTGGTTGTCATAGCTTCAACAGTTGTTAATCATGCAAGATCACATTTAATTGACAGATGCAGTGCTACACATTCATATCTACCTAAAACAAGCAGTTTCTGCCTCTGAGGGTGATCTGCCAAAACTGGGACACACAAATTGAATCAAAATTCCATCTAATATTCACTTCCACTTTAGCATAAACTAGAATCAAAACTCTTCCATTTGTCTTGTACAACCAATATATAGTTTGTATCTTTGCAGCTAAGCAATGTAGGCTACGTCTATCATTCATCACTAAACACCATCACTGAAGAATCTACTTCACATTTTTGACTGTACTCTCTTTTCCTCAGTAAACCTGTATTGTCTCGTAACACCTAAGTCAAGGTTAAAAACACTTTCCCGTCTTTTTTTGAATATCCCTTTCTTTGTACCATCTACGGGGGCTTTCACACTGGCAGTTTAGTTCAGAACGGGGCACAGTTTGCATGAAAATCACTAATGTGAATGCTGTCATGCGAACCCTGTACGCACTGGGGTACTGAACCGAGACTGCCTGGAGGTGGTCTGAATTCGGTTGCTCCCGAATCGTGCTGCAGTTTGCATGAATGTCAGCAATCAACAAGGACTCGGGTGGGCACTTGTTCAGGAAGCAAAGTAACCTGTGCGTTTTATCTTATGAAAAAAATACTTGTAAGGGATGATAGTTGTAGGGTGCTGCTGCCCCTTTAAGGACGTTCACTCTGTGGTCTCATGTGATCACCTAGGAAGAGGACCAGGAAAAAAACAAAAAAAAACAAATGCAAACTTTCTGTAACAATTTCAGAAAAACCTTAATCTAAACTATATATTCCCAACGTGGTGAGTAACATTTTGTTGTTATAAGTATATTGATAAAATCACTATGTAGACCGCTATTTACGATTAGCGCCTAAACGCCTAATGCTATTTGTTTGTTTATTATGTTTGGTTATACATTTATAGTTTGCCTGTTGAAATATTCTTGCACTATGTTGCATTTGTTTGTTAGTTTATATGTAATACAGCGACTGTTTTAGAAATTTGTATTGACCGTTATAATGCTTTATGCTGTGTTGATATTTGCTTGTAGTTTATTTGTAATGTTTATTTTCTAAAGTTTGGAGTGATGTATTTGGTTATTTAAATATTATTGAATAATTTTGAATTGTTTTGTGTGTACAGTTTGACCTTATACAAATGTGCACATAAATATTCCTAACTACTAAATTACAACAAAAGCTTAATGTGTACATTGTGAGTTCTGCTCAAGAGGAATACAATGGGGGGGAGGGGAACAAGATCCAAGGTAATGTTATCATTTCATGGGTAACAATAGTGTTGATGATTTACCTTGGATACGAGCGAGAGTGAGCCTGCAGTCTATTCTTACATTGCGTGTGGAATCAGGGCAACACATGGGAAATCCACAGTCTCCTCAGAAGAGTCCGTTTGCAAGTAGCAGAAGTCCAATAGCGTATGCATTTAATATCTCTGGTTGTACACAATCTCAGCATGGTTACCATTTGATTCCCAGAGAAACACCCTGAGTGTTTTAAACTGTTCGTCCTGGTCTTCTAAACTGCTGTCATTTGCAGCCAGCATTGACATTATTGCATATTATAAATCAACAGATGCAGTGGCATCAAATCCACCTCTGGTTGTGGTTGAGGAGAGATTCACTGATATTATTGTAAAGCTCTTTAAGTGTACAGTAGTAAATATGAAAGCCCTATATAAATGCCTCATTCATTCAAATCTTTTATCTTTTCATGAGAATTTTTTTTTCTGAAACCAGGGCACATTTCAGCAGTTAAGGAAAATATAAAGGCAGACAATAGAGACAGAACACATTTAAGCACACAGATAACTTAATTTGACACACTCAAACTTAGGTGGCTCAAAATAGATTCAATGCAACACAAATTTGTGTCACAGAACACAAGGCAAACACTTAGGCCACATGTACAGTACATTACATGGTTCAATTCCAATTCCGATGTTTTTCCTCCCAAATGACACAGAGCGGATATGACCTCCGACCTTAGAGTATAAGCAGGAAACAAGCTCATGGATTCCTCATTTATATGTAGAAATAAATCTGATATTGGATACATGCATTTGCATCTGCCATGTAAACAGACAGATCGAAAACACATCAAAGTCGTTCATCATTAAAAAAGCGACTAGTGGACACCAAAGATCACATGACTTTTCTCTTCAAATTTTTTTTTCTCTGACAGATAGATCTGTATAATTAATGGTTAAATAATCATGTGCCATTGCAATTATTTGTCACAAAACTGCAGATGGCAGATTATGATATTACTGTAATGTTTCTGAACTGTAGAAAGCACACGACAAAGGATATGCAGTAAAACAAGGTATTTGAGAGTAAACTGGGGAATAACATACACGCTCACACAAACAATAAATACACAGGGTGAAATCCATAGACGGTAAAAGAAATGGACACAGCGACCCCATTGATTTCAACGGAGAAGACTGAAGCCCGATTATTGCACTTCCCGTCTGATGTCTGAGCGACTGCGCAGGCTCAAACTGAGTTTGACGACAGTCTGACAGTTGTAAATCTTCTAGTTGCTGTGCCAAGATAAATCTGAATCACCTAATTCCTCAAAGACATTGTTGAAATATTTTGTCCCGTTGCTTTTATGGATTCTCTATCTCTTGACTTTATGCCTCCATGTCCCCCCGATTGCCTCATAGACCGTAAAAGATTGGCTTGAGCTTCTCCCCAAAGACAAATAGTCCTTGGTTATGACGCAATCGTTAGCCTATTTTTACAAAAATGGCTTCTACAGCGCCATAACATAAGATGCAAGTAATGCAGCGTTTTATACATTGTCGTGTTTCTTTAGAAATAAATAATGGGCAAATTAAGTCTTTGGACACCTCAGATGTAAAGTTATTCGCTGTCTGAGTTCCGCCAAAATGAATGGGAGTCAATGGAATGCTAACAGCAGGTGAAATTCTGCTACAATGGCGGCTCCCGCGAGGCTTCAACTTCCAGCTGATGGAAAAATGTGATTATGGGGGTCTGTGTAGATCCATAATAATGTAATATTTTTGTACCAATAATGACATGGTACTATGCATACTTACAACAGCAGTTATCCCATGAAAAATCACATGTCTTATCCGATCTGTAGCACTCACATTTGACAGCAATATATGGGATAGCCTAGCAGCACCCTAGACCCACATAGCCGCTAGTAGGTAATTGTCAGAGTGCAGGTGAATTCATCTTGTCAGAAGATGATGGACAGATGAGGGTGACCAGGCTGGCACCATTGATTTAGCAATTTTTGTAATGTCGCATCAGTGTTCCTGAGCACTTGCACGCACAACATGCTGGCTGGTTAATTTACACAAACCAGGCCAGAATGAAAGGAGAGGGTGGGAAAGAGAGTGAGAGAAAGATTCAAAGACAGAGACATGCTCATTCATCTTATACACGCCTGCTGGATGGGCGAATTAAACCCTTAGAGCAAAACGGGACATGACATGTCCAGGTCCTCTCTATGAGATGCCCAGTCGTGGTGATGGACTGCAACTGGGGACAGAGTCATCAGCAATATTTGTCATCCACTCACTTCATCATGACTTTCTGGCACTCGCTTCTGTTTAGCATGCTGTGCTACGGAATAGCTTCACAGATTTATTAGGGGATGAAAGGTGAGTGAATCTTTTACGAAAAGACCTGCCAGCACACTCGACCCGATGGCCTTGAGCTGACTCAGTTACGTTTTTTTGGGGCCTGGACGTAACATTTTGAGCGTGAAGGCTAGCGCTAGTCAGAAACAAAGCTAATAATAATTACCTTGCATAATCTCACTATAATAATCCCACTAAAATGTACACACAATACATGACTGTATTATAAGTATAGATAGCATTTGTTATAGCTCAAAGATGAACTCAACTGAATCTCATTTGGTTTATTTACCTCATATGTTATTTAAGAGACCAACCAGGTTAAGTTTGACAGCTAAATAAAAGGCTTAATTCAAACTAAAACATCTACAACCCTTGCTAACAAAAAAGAAGCACATCTTGATGTTTATACTTGAAAAAAACCTATTGTATTATTTTCTGAGTTGAGTTTTTAGATATCTAGCCATGAAAAGATATTCTAGTTAGCATGTTATGCTACAGAACAGTGGAGCTGTGTGCTACACTGCGCTTCATAGATTTATTAGGTAATGGATCTTTCGACACTTTTACGACAAGACCTGCTCTCGACCTGATGGATCCGCTAACCTTGAGTGACTCGGCTACGATTTTGTGGGCCTACATGAAATATTTTGAATACCCAGGCTAATGCTAGTCTATTTGTTTACTCAGAAGTGATAATAATCCGGCCAAAAGCATGGATAATTAGATACGCCAGTGTTCTTGAGGGGTATCCACTGCTAATGCTGCCATGCTAATTCACTTAATAATCAGTCAAGGGCTTTGGCGCTGACATTTCTCTGTTTCATTGCCACCTCCTTTGCTACCCCTCGTTTCTTCCATGCCAGACCGGTCTCCACAGTATTATGTGAGCAGATGTACAGAGTGTTTTTGGCTAACAGATAGACAGCAGCTCTGGCTTCCACATCTATCATTCTCCCACAGCCTCACATGCACAAGGACTGCCACCACAACAGGATTAATTCACACACTGCACTTAAACCCTGGAAAAAGAAGCTATTCACTATTTCCTCTCCTTGCTTCAGAGTCCATTTCCTTCACAGTTCATTGTGGCTTTTCTTTATCATAGACACTTGAGTTGGTCGCATATAACAGGACAGCGGTTCTTTGATTTTGTTTGCACAAACGTGGTGATTGTATGTGATAAAAAAGAGCTGGAGAGATTTTGACCAAAAACTAATAAATAATGTGGCAGGAGTACCATGGTACAGATAGTGCTAAACTGTAATTCAGTGGGGTTCCATGATACACAGAAAACAGACAATGGAATCATAATTCAGTAAAATACATACAGCTTGCAGTAGATTATCACAAATTCTATGAGTTATTAATTTGGGACTTTATCACTGAATCAATCAATTAGTTCTCTTAACATTGGCAACCGAGAATACACTCAATTCACGAGTAAATCATTCTTTGTGATTTGTGAACCAGTTTAAGTGATTCGTTCAAAGGATCAGTTGCGGACTAGTAAAAAAAAAGATAAGCAAGTTGTCAAAAATGACAATTACCTTATTCAGAGCAGCGCTATGACAGGAATGAAAGCGAGGCTGGATAGATTTACCGTGTTTTCACTGGCATCTGTAAAAAACTGTATTAAAATACTAGATTAATTATAAATTTCCACACCTCATGTTGTTGTCTGGAGGTTGTTTTCTATTGAAATTTCTTTGTAAGATATTTTTGCAGTGCTGTTTCGTCAGCAGAACAATTCAAAAACACATTAAATAACATCACAACACACTATCCCTCCCTCACGGAATAAGGTCTGTTAGAGCGGCCATCAATCGGAACAAGCAGTTTTAGCTTGAAAAACACACAATCAACTCAACATGTTTGTATTATTGTGTTAAATCACATGTTTTTTTAAAATGTATTATATTTGTATTGTAATAATATTTCACAATATTACTGTTTTTACTGTAGTTTTGGTCAAATAAATGCAGCCGTTTACCAGTGGTCAAATGAACAGGTTCATTTGCCTATAAATTCTTTAAGACATTAGGTTAAACTCATTTGGCTTGCTGTCCACTGGAGAGGGGCTTCAACTCAAGCTTTGATATACCCCCCAAAAGTGTTGAATAAATATTTGGAACAGCAAATTAGAATAACGTAATCAAATAATTAAGAACTTAGGAAATACAGGATGCCTAAGAGCTTAAAGTATGTTACTCCCCAAAAGAGTGGAAATTGAAAGCTGTATTCGAGTCAGGAGTTGAATTTGCGAGAATTGAAAATGATCAGGATAGAGTGTTTAGCATCCATTTCGTCCCCTTTATCTCTGCTGGGGTCTGCCCACTTTTTCAGCATTTTTCAAATATTGCCAGTGGGTGGAGTCAGGCTCTGACCAGGGGTTTAGTTACCCTTTAAATAAATACAGATTAGATTTCATTTGTTTTGTTTACTTCATTAGACTGTATTTAAGATGCCTTTTCGTGATATTAAGCCAGGAAGAAGAGATGCGATCAGCAGCCAGTGGTGACAGCTGAGGCACTCTGTCCTGCTCTGGGACTTCATTACTCCATCTCTCACCATCCTGACACCGGAAATATTGGGAGGAGTTTTCTGGTGAATATTACAGGATGGAGAGAAGACCACAGAAGCCTAGGTAAATAGTCAGAGAGAGGGATACATATATCTTGAGAGAAACTTCTTACATCTCTATTCCTTTTCATTAACTTTGAAGTCAGATTTTCCCCAGCTATAGTGTCTGACTTGACTGCATGTCCACCTACGCCCGCCAGATCAGAATGTCGGATCACTAAATGCTTGCTTCCTACACAAAGCTGGTAGCAAGTAAACTGCTCTTAGGCAGAAAAATAAAAGGAAATGAGTAAAACATTTCATATCAGTAGTCCGCTAATGGTCCCAAGTTAACACAGTCTCATCCCAAATCGTCATATAACTGACGTTTTGGGACGTATTTTGACCATACGTCAATATCCGCCTTTTTAGGGCCCCCTTAAACGGCGGTAGATGGCGATCCCGGGCCGTCATACAACTGACGCTTTACCTTTAACGTCAGTTAGGTGACGGGTTAGGTTTAGGGTTAAGTTTAGGTATGGGGTAGAGTTAGGATCCCATAACCTCATCTACCGACGTTTAAGGGGGCCCTAAAAAGGCGAATATTGACGTATGGTCAAAAGACGTCCCAAAACGTCAGTTATATGACGATTTGGGATGAGACCGGGTTGCCCAAGTGACATGATCAATAAGGATGGTCTGTAACGTCATTTAGCCAGAAGAAAGTTACAGCCTCTCAAGTTACGAAAGAAAGAAAGAAAGAAAGAAAAAGAAAGAAAGAAAGAAAAAATCTTTAAAAGAATATTTTAAAAAATTCTTGAAGCGATTCATTTGTTGTATTAGCTGATCATTTTGGACCATTAAAACAGCTCAATTTGGTTTTATTGACAATAGGGGATTATCACGCTGATACGTAGGACTTCCGGATTCAGTGATCTTTGTGCACTGCCACTTCCGTTGAATCACCAATCTCGCTGGCGAACTGATGACGGACTACATTAAGTTTATTTATAAGGCATCCCTGGTAAATTAGTCTGACTCACTAAAGTGCCGGCTGCAAAAAAAAACAAAAAACGTGCTACCTTGTTTTATTTTTAATCCAGTTCTTCCTTATACTCAATTCAGTCAGGAATCCATGAAAATTTAAGTAGGGTTGGTGTTGTTGGTTGGATTTACAAAGTGGAACAGCGCAGTGACATGTATAGCCTTCGTCTCAGCAATTGTTGAACTGCGTCAGAAGTGGACATGCACAAACTTGACAATCTCGCCCATGAAACCCGGAAGCGTGATAATCCGTTATTAAGAAAAATTACATGTAACCATTTTTGTTAAAAGTATTGTAAATGTATGTAAAAAATAGGAAATATTTTGAGATGTTGGTGGGTATTTGTCAGTGACTTTTTTACATTGTTCCTGTTAGCGTTACTTAACGTGGAGTGAAAACCATGATGAAGCCAGAGAATATAAATAAACAAGATTTTATCGAAAACTCAGGAGAACACTCACTTAACAAGAACCGACAAGAACTAACTGGGCAGAAGGAAACTAAATGATACAAATGAAAAATAAGGAGGGGATGACAGATGACACGGATGATGATGACGATGAACAGGTGTGTAATAAGGGAGTGAGTTCAGGAGTGAATACACGAGGGATTCTGAGAAGTGTAGTGAAGACAGAATGGTGCAGACGATGACTGTGACAGTTATGTCTAGCAGTTGGCGACAAACTTTATTAAGCATAGATAGAAGTATAGATTATTTAGAAAGAACAATAGAATACTTCTCTACTATACAGGCAAAAAACAGTAAAAAAGTAGGCCCTATGTCCAAATTCACACTGATGATGCGGTAAAAAAAAAAAAAAAAAACATATCAAAGTCGCAGTGTCACTGTCAGTGTCTTAAATAGACCTGTTTCCTTTGTTTTGCCTCAGGTTTGAGCTGTATCTGAATTCTACGGAGCCCGGGAAGTCACATATGGGGGAAAAAAAAAACAATCCGAGGCGACGGTTTTGCAATCCGTCCCCTCAGTTTATAAACTGTACTCACGGATTCTTAAACTGTTCCCTCGGTTTAACAATTCGTGCCCACGGATTAATAAACCGTACCCACGAGTTCCTAATCCGTGCTCTCAGATTTGTAAACCGTGCCCTCAGTTTTTGCAATCTGTACCCACAAATTCATAAACCGTGCCCACGCTTTCGCAATCCGTACTCACGGGTTTGTAATTCGTACTCACGGATTTGTGGCTCGTCCCCCAGAGTGTGCCGCATGATTCAACCAGGCCTCCTGTTTAGATGCGGGATGCATTGTTTTTAAAATCCTTTTTTTTTTTAAATGGATAATTTCTTGCATTTTCTTTAAAAAAAAAAAAAACACGGCTACTTTTTTCTTTAAAGTCCATTTTTTTAGAGGAAAAAGCTCAGTAGCCTATATAATAAGCTAAAAAATAAATACAATAATAATAACACAGTTCAAAAACTGTAAAATATTTGGTTTATATGTTATAAATTATTTTATTTTAAACATATTACTGTCTTCGGTGAACTCATATAGTAGGCTAATAAACGCAAATAATAGGCTAATTAACGTTAGCTATCAAAATCCATTTATAGGCTACATAGGCCTATTTAGAAGACGCTTTTATCCACAAAAAAAGAACAAAGCAATTCGTCAAATCAGTCTTAGACAATAACAATGGGCTAAGATTTTATAACAAACAAACGCATATCCAAGTGTTTGTTTGGAGCGCGCACTGTCACTGAGCCGCGGCCGCAAACACTTCCTATAACAGTGGAACAATTTAAAATAGCCTAATAGCATTTCTGGTCATACAGAAAAAATACATTATACATAATACAATTATTTGCTACTACTTTTATTTGTGTAAACTCACAATAACAAGAAAACGTTGTGTAGGCCTATTTGTAAAATAAAATATTTTTGTTTTGTTAAAAATATTGTTTAGGCTATCAGGCGCGCTTTCATGATCTCTGGAGCGCGTCTCATAAATAAGCTGAAACAAAAGCCTAAATCTAAAGCTTGAAATGTCCACTTTTAATATGTAATATGTCTGAATTCAGACATATTACTCCCACAAAAAAGAAAAAAAAAAAAAAAATTCTCTCATTCTCTTTCCTGTAATCAGCCACGACCCGGAGCTCAATTTTCATATTTAACGTCGACTGCCAGGATTTAGCCCTGCAGGATGGAAAGTGGAATTTGCTTTCATGCCCATTTTGTCAACAACAGCGTAATTTCATCCTGCACCATTTTTCATTGCAGTCTGTCAGGTCTACGTGATAGAAGAGAGACAGCATATTTATGTATTTATGTTCCATACGGAAAACGCAACCGCTAATCTCCTGGATCATTTGCCTAGATGTACGGCTGCATCTCAAATCAGAAATATTGCACTTGTGACAGAGAGAAGATGTCTGCTGGTTTAAACATTAATGGGAAATACAATATCACAAATATTAAGGCCTTCCTTGAAACTGAAGCGACGGATGCTCTTTAAAGTGTTTCTTTCAATGTTAAAGTCAACATAACGGAGCAAAAACCTAAGCGTATATTTACTTTCACAGTACTGGTATATTGGTATAAGATCTTCAAAAACCTAAATTTATCCATTTTTGAAAAAAGTCATGAACCCCACTACACTTTTCATGATTCAATCAATTACTAGCCCAAAATCTTGCCGTTTCTCATCCTATTTTACTTGAAATAGGTTAGATTATGGAAGTAAAAGGAATTATAAACTGTATTCCATTTATCTTTTTTTTTTCAAACCTGTATGCTTTCCCTTCTCCTTGAGAAATATTGAATAATGGTCTTCTTTCAGTGCAATTACAATGGGGAATGAGACTCAAAACATATAGGCTATTTCTTTGAAATAAAAAAGTCAAACAAAAACACAGTGTTCAACAGAGAGAGAAAAAACATCATAATTTGGGTTTAGCACAACGTGAGAATGAGAGGATTTGTTGGCATTTTTTGCTGATTTACCTCTATTTCAGGCCTAATTTAGATGTAGCATATGAGACAATGGGATATTATAGGGTATGGCTTTTAGACTCTTGTCACTTCCACTGCTCTCTCTTCTCATACTTTTCTAAAATTAGGCCTATTTGAAGTTTTCCCTCCATAATGAATCATACCCAGACTCTCTCAGTCACCGGAGTACCTTTGTGACTCTCCCTTCATGTTATTTGAAAAAGAAACCTTGGATCGCAATCACTTCTTTTCAGCTTGCTGAAATGCGATCATTCATCTCACACATTTTCTACTCTTTCCCTTGAAACTGCTTTTGGTGACAGATGGCCTGATGGTTTATTGATTATTTCAGATTTTGAGGGTTGAATGTATTGGACATTGTTGAGGGTTTTGCTCTCCTCCGTAGATGCTTTCCTCTGAATTTGAATCAGTATCATGTCAAATATCAGTCTAGATCATGCCATGAGGAATTACAAATGAATCAAGCTATATTTTTGGCATCACGTATTGCATTATGGGACAATGCATAACTAATCAGCTGTTTTTCAATGTTTTTCCAAAGCTTGTAGAAAATATATATAGTCCCACCACAACAAACATGTGGTACAACAAACAACTCTCTTATGCAGGCTGAAATCTTTAGTAATTTTAAATTTGGTTCAATCCTTTTTTCTTTTCGCCTAATTTGCTCTTCGCATTTGCCAATTCTATTTAGTTTAATTCTATTTAGTATTGTATTTAATGCAACAGGCTTTTATGGCTCAAAAAGGACAATATGTAGCTCAAACAAATAATAAAAATATTCAAAGGCCCAATCTGAGCAAAATTATGCAATTCGGGGCAGACGCTAATATTTGTATGTATATACAAACGTTTACATAATATTTGTATGTAAAAGTTTTAAATATATATATATATATATATATATATATATATATATTTAAAACTTTTCTGTTCCATATTTTTCCAGTAAACTCTATACAGTCTTCGTGATTATTTATTTTTTTTTTTATTTTTTTTTTTTAGAAATCAACTTGCATCAGAATCCACATGATCCACATGATTAATATGCTTTTTAAAGACTACTGGAAAAGTAATCGATCATGTAGGCTTTACATGTTTGGCTTGAGCTCATTCCACATTGTTTCCTTTACTCTGAGCTCACGTCTGCTAGGGACAAATATTCTCTAGACAGAATTAGTCTGAAACAATCACATAATCCAGCAAAACTTTTAGTCCTGAGGGGAGGATTTTTTTATTTGTAAAGCTATTTCTACAGCAATTTCTATTAAGCCAATTCTATAATGATTTTTAAAGCAATATATATATATATATATATATATATATATATATATATATATATATATGTATGTGTGTGTGTGTGTGTGTGTGTGTGTATATATATATATATATATATATATGTATGTGTGTGTGTGTGTGTGTGTGTGTGTGTGTGTGTGTGTGTGTGTGTGTGTGTGTGTGTGTGTGTGTGTGTATATATATATATATATATATATATATATACACACACGAGTCTACTTCAGGAGCGAGTCTACTTCATGTACTCTTCAGGCAGCTCCATATTGATACTGAAAAAATATTGATGGTTCAATTTAAAGTAAGTAACCTGGTTGCCTTAAAATTTTAAGTTCATTGAACTGGAAAAAGTGAGTTAATACAATGAAGGAGATTAATTTAACCATCAGAAACTCAAAATTATATGTTATCTGAACTAAATAAATTATTTAAGTTGATTTGACAAAAGAAAAAGTGTTGTGATTACTACACTGTAAAAAATGTTGTTGGTTTAACTTAAAAAAGGAAAGTAACCTGGGTTGCCTTAATTTTAAGTTGATTGAACTGGGAAAAGTGAGTTAATACAATGAAGTAAATTAATTTAACCATCAGAAACTCAAAATAATAAGTTATCTCAACTAAATAAATTATTATAAAGTTGATTTGACAAAAGAAAATATGTTGTGATAACAAATCTTGAAAATATTTTTTAGGGAATTCTAAGTGATCAAGGGCTTAGCGCGTTCCAATTCACCCTATTGCAAAGGCTCTGTCGGTATCGGGCACTCATGCAACGTAAGCAATGACCATACAGTGTACAGTACATCCAAGTGAACGAGACGGAGGGAAGTTAGCGAGTGAAGGGCATGACAACTTGGACTGGAACTCAGCCCACATTTAGCTTTGATAGTGAGACGATGAGATTAGGAGCATTGATTTGTCTTTTTTATTTCAAAGCAGTTCACGTACTGAATCAACATCTAAACACCAAATGTGCTTAATGAAATAATGTGATGAAAAGAGATGAATGTGGTTTAATAAATTACACGGTTGATATCAATATTTGTCCTTTCATAGAGACACTCACTACAAACAGACCCCTGCGTTGTGCTGGAACTGCAACAGACGTATCAACTAACATGTGAGTTAATGTGAGCGGAGCAGCCAACCAAAAGTTTGTGGAGAAATATTGGACTTGTAAAGTGCAACTCACTTTATTGCACCTCTATGGTAACAAAATGTTGCTTGCATAATTAGATCAAATATTCCATGGCATAAGCCAGCTAGGTGGAGTAAGTGCCTTTAAATTAGTCTACGCACACAAAAAGAGATGCTTTCTTTTTACCTTGCTCAGCATAACTTCGAACTTCATGAAGAGGTCAGGGCTTTTCCAGGAAGCACGCACACACTTGAGAAGTACGGTAGGAAATAAATGGACGGTATCTTTCTTCTGCAAAATGGCTTAAAAGAGGCAATATGACACCTACACAATAATTCATTCAAAAGCAGATCTTGGCTGAGTATATAATGACCGTTTAGCAGCAATTCAGTATCACTGCACCTTGCAGCTACATCAAAGAGAGTAGTTACGCCACACGATCCATCTGATGGCAACTCATTACATTAGTGTGAATATAAATGCTTCCATTAAATAGGCCAATGGTGGGAGGCATAGCAGAAAATAGCACCAGGTGATAATCATTAAAAGCCAACTGTAATTTTTGAGACATTATTGAGCTTGATTGTACTATTTATCGTGACTCCACAGCGAAGAGACCAGATACACAAATCCACAGAGATTTTGTCAAGGTGCAAATTGAGCTGACTAGAAAAGAATGAGATAAGATGCAGTCCAAGTGTAGTGACCTATTCGGTGTGTGATAAATTATGCCAAGTGAACTCAAGCTCTAGTTGTCTGTTACTCAAATTGCCAACAAATGGTTAAGGACCCCTGTGGGAGCATTTACCCCGGGTGTAGGAGGTTTACCCCGGGTGTAGGAGGCCCGCATAACCTGATCTGCAACAGAAACTCCCAAAACTTAGAAACAAAGACTTTCTGCCACTTTATCAACCTCTTTCTCGACTTGATCAAATGCTGTATGGATAAATTGTGACTTTAGCCCTAGAAGGGACCACTGTTGAAAGAGCATTACAACATAACATACTAAAACTATGATTTAAATGGAAACTTTCTAGATTAAAATACAAGGAGATGTTGCATCTGGTATATTACTGTGGATCCCATAGGAGGTCATAGACATTATTTTTTAATCAATCCATTCTCAGTACCTGGCCAAATCTCTAATAAAATCACAGAATGTCACAGTTTCCATCAGTTTACTCAAAGTTCCTGTTAGCCTGAGAAGCACTGTGGTGATTGCATTAGTCATTCCAAAAACTATACATAAAAAGGTATAAGATTTCTGCATAAAATCAATTTGAAAGAAATTTTCAAAATGTTCCCTGCTGTTAAACTGACCTCACAGAGGATTATCCCCATGGATATAGGATTGTTTAGTACTTCACGGTATGTCAAGTAACTTGCAGTACCCACCCGGACACAAATATCTCAATACTTGTTCACACTGCCAGCAAATCTTTTGCATAGCTCCTCCGTCGCCTCAAAAGATCTGATTTGCCTGCAGTCTGAACATAGCCTTAGAAGAGTAAGTGCAGCATGAAAATGAAGGAATAATGAAGTAAAATCTTAGAAGGTTGACATAGCCCTTTAAATAGTATGGATAAAGCGTAAATATCCAACGCACATGGCACCCTTTAACGTGAAATGAGACGCAGATATATTTGGGCAGAAGGCGCCCCCTAGTGGTCTAACCCTTACCCTACACCATACCTAAACTTAACCATTAACCGAAGCGGCTCATTAGACGTTAAAGGGTGCCATGTGCGTTGGATATTTATGCTTTTGCAAAAGCGTCCTATATGGCGCTTTGGGGTGAGGATGCGTTGGATAGGTTTAATGTTTGTGGAATAAGCCAAGAACAGTGCTATGTATCTCCACCGATGTTTGTGACTCCTTCAAATAAGTGTTTCTGTCTGAGCGTCTAGAACTCTTGAGGCAAGCTGCATCTTTGTCAATACGGAGAATCCTGGCCCTCAGCTTGCCTCGATTGCCACACCAGAAGATCATTACTGTGTGCTGATGCAGTGACTCGTCCAAGAACCTTGATGGCACACACACACACACACACACACACACACATATAAATAAACAAATTAAATAGCTGAAGAATAGCTGAATAGTTTTTTTTGTTGTTGTTTTTCTGGCAGTTTACACCAGCACAAATACAACAATTCTTTTTTTTTTTAAATAAAGGAATTTTTTAGGACCGATAAATAGCTTGAGGTGACATTGAACTCTAAAGTTTTGAGATAATGGCCAACTTGATTGAAGAGTCCTTGAAGAGTGTTGGGACCTACTGTTTTCACCACTTTAATTCTCTCTCTTTCTCTCTCTCACCCGTTTGTTCCCTTTACACAGAGAAGAAAAGACTCTGGGTTCTTCAAAGTGAGCTCATTGAGTTTCAGCTTTTAAATTCAGACTGTTTAACATCAGAAATGCAACTTCTTTTAAATTACACATTAACATTTGGGAAAAATCTTATTACAGACTCCATGGCAATGGAATACGCATCTCCCCTTCATAATTGCATATATGATTTATATTGTATTTTTAGAAGTTATTGTGCAAATTCATAGCGGTGAGTGAGTTCAGTTAGCCTGGATGCCAGCTCGAACTCCGCCCACAACATTTTTTGGTCAGGAAGTTCGGTCTGTACTCGATCCATTGAGGAGTAATTATGATTGGCAAAAATGGCAAAAATGATTAGGCCAATCAGATTGCCAGGGCGGGCTTTATACGATGATGGACAGATGATCTGCAGAGACGTAATCATCACGTTATCAAAGAGCGCTAACTGGTTTCCCTCAGAGATGACTGCAGCTGGAGAATTGAGATTCCACTGTCCCGTCTGTTTTTAAAATTAATCGACAGCGCATTAATTTTAATAGACAAACAGAAAACTGCAATCAAGGCATTTGTCGATCGCAAAGATATTCGGCAAAAGTGTAACTTATCAGCTGGCTCTGACGCTCGCTAAGTTAAGAAGATGGGATGTAATGAAAGGCATGTGGTCGTTGTGGTTTTCCTTTGGCTGCACTCATGAAGGACCAAGTGAAAGAAGCAACACTCCTTATTTTACTTCTAAAATAAGTAAGTTCTGTTGTTGACAACTATGCTATGCAAAGTATTTGACTTACTGCGTTGCTCTGATTGGTTTTAGGTCTGTCCGACTATCCAATTGAGTGCAGAGGGGTTTTTTTTTTCCTGGTTCGGTTAAGACACGCCTCATAATCAAAGCCCTACGGAGCGGTCTCAGACTCATATTCTGACCACGAAGTCAGGCTAGAGTTCAGTTGTTGTTGGTGTCAAATTGCTTCACATGCATCCATGTGTGAAGTGCGCGTGACTGAAATATGTTTATTAGCAATATAACATTGTAAAACATTGAAATAATTACTTTGTTAATTTACTGGTATGTAAATTTACTTACCTCATGTGATGCAATTGTTGACTAAATGCAGTGAATTTCTGGCATTTTAAACAGCTCAGTTTTTTTTTTTCCTGATTGGAGTTGATTTTTGTTGATGGCAAGCCAACCTAATCAGACACTGGAAGAGAAAGAAGAAAATTCATCCTACAGTACCAAGAGAGTATCTTGATTTCATTATTTTTTCCCTGCTCAAGGTAAAAATTATTCCTGCACAGACAGTGTTTTTCCATACAGGACTGACAACTGAGACAACTAATGGAAGGAACTGATATCAGTGATTGAACAATTGGAAATTGAACCTATAATCAATGGCTGCGTGATATTACAATATTGTGGTGGAGTCTGAACAGATTTATTTCATTCTACTGTTGGGAACATCATGGTAAGTATTTCTAGTATGAAACTGACAGTGTTTGCTCTTTAATTTCTCTTCATTGTAATTTACTTTGAATTGTTGATTTATTTTATTTTATTGTGTTTACTTTTATAAAGGGAAAGGTTCGGTTGAGCAAACATTTATACAAATTCTATATACTTACCTTAACTGTGTTCCTCTATCATACCTCAGCAATTACCCTCCATCTCCGTAGTCGAACATAGTGATCTTAAGATTTCATAATTGGTCCATAAAGTGAAGACCTAATATATAAGTAATAAACCTGACACACTTACTGGATAGCACTGCCATTTTGTTTCCCTAAAAAACATCTTCCAAGCGTCCTCGCCACCACATTTGGCTCTTGTGTTGAGAACATTAATTAGAAGCAGATACATGAATTTGCACTTATTAACAGCGAGGATTGACATCCTTCTGCACTCACACTTTCTGAATAATTCAGAATACTGATTCACTAGTTCACACTTACAACTAATCAGATACTAAAGTCTAATCAGAGTATATATAAATAGGCCTCCTCGTGTGCTGATTGGAGATATCATCCCAGACAGCAAACTGACATTGAATCAACGTGGAAACGACGTCTCTCATGACATTGAAACAACGTTGATTTGCTCATCGAATTAACGTTGAACCAACGTCAGACGCGGCATTCTTCAAAGCTAAATGAAATCGAAAATTGGTTTGCTTTCATAACGTTGAAACAACGCGTTGATTTCAAGTTGATTTTCCGTTAGTTTTGAAAGAATGACGCATCTGACGTTGGTTCAACGTTAATTCGATGAGCAAAACAATGTCAGATCAACGTTGTTTCGATGTCATTTTTCCACGTTGATTCAATGTCAGTTTGCTATCTGGGATTTAAACATGTTCTTCACAAACTTTGTTAATAAAACATCATTAAAAAGAAAGCCTATTAGTCATGCCACCACCAAAATTTATTCTTGAGATTCATGTCTGACAAATGAACAAGAAGCCTATTAGCATGCAGGAGCTATGCTAACTTAAAAAACAAAGTACTGTATATCTGAGACGAAATAGGATTGCAGTTCCATGTTGAAAGATTTTAGACCACCCCAATGTGTCTTCTCTGTTCCCTTGTAGGCCAAATGCGTTGCCAAATACATTTCAATACCTTAGGCTGAGCTATAAGTGAGGTTAATATCCCACACACCTAATAAAGTTTTCCCTGGCTGGTTTGCATATTGACCTTATCTAATTAACTGCAAAAGGTGTTATGAACAATATTTTCCACTACTAATTTTCAGAGTTATTGCTCAGTTATACTGGAATACTTCAAAATCTTGGAAAGGCCCTGAGGCTTTGGCTATGTAATGGCTATGTAAAGCCCCATCAATAAGGCTCAAGTACTCCTTTATTTACAACACAACAAATATGCTCCTTTGAACACTTATTATTCAACAGTTTGTTTTCAGTAACTCCGCACATTACATCACTACATCAGTAAATGTCTTTATAAGTGAATCAATCATTTAACCAATTTTTCCAAAACACTTTGCAACTTCCACACAGTAATCATAGTAAATTACCGTAAAATTACCAAAAGGACTTTGCTGGTAAATGCACAAATATACTGTTCGCTCAAGCAATGGCTCTCTGGCTTTTTTACCGTTGAGAGGCCATTCACTTATCAACACCAAAATACTGGTAAATTCTGCCATGCAAGTCATTGAAAATGATCAAACGCTGCACTGTTGCCTTCATTCAAAATGCTATCTGTTCAATTTGACAACATTTTTTGACTTCTGAGTGACAAGCGTAAGAAAATGATCACACAGAACAGGTTTTTGCTCTTAAAAACCTGTGACATGCATAAAAGTATCCAACTGCAGTGCTGCAGCACTGATGAATAAAAAGGGAGGGTCTCTAGTGCAGCACGCTGCGTGAAGTGGCACAATCTAGCGCATATTTACATAGAAAACCGATCAAAAAGCAGAGGTGTTTATTCTAAATGGCACAGAGGAATCATGTCATCTCCATAATAACTTTATTGCTGTTTCTCATTATGCATTCTTAAGCGATCTAGCGTCCTTGGGTGCTTCTCTTTTCTTGTTTGTGCATCCTCATTTCCTTTCCTCACTTTCTTCATGTCTCAGCTCCCAGCACTTGTGATCTAGTACTACAGTACGTCATCATCAACTGTCGAAGTTCAATTCCAGTACTCAAAAACAAGGACAGAAGATGCGTGAAAGTAACAGGATGTGTTCTTGATATAGAGTGCAGACTTGAGAGAATAGAATGACAATTCCCACTGCAATTCCCACTGATTCCCACTGCAAGCTTGCAAATGCATGACTTGAAGAAAGCCTGCAGAATTTTTATTCACACATTAAAAACAATCTTAACATTGACATTGACATTTCACAAATACATGCAGTGCATTAAAATGATTTAAAATACTATGTGACCAGTAGCGGCTCCTGGACATAAATTTAGGGGTGTTACCACCATGGGTATAGTGATGGGCGGTATACTGAAAACTGTTGTATATTTTTGTTATGATATAAATTTTTAATATACCGCCACACCGATGTATTTCATTTCAGACGGACCCTTTACAATGTACACATAAAACGTGTTCAGTGCAATCTCAAATCTCTCCTCTTCCCCACATAACAATTTAGGTTATTAGAACGTTTTCATAACGTTCCCATTAAGTTATAAAAACTTTATTTCTGAATGTTCAAGGAACATTCAAAACGTCCAGTTTTTTTAGACGTTGTATTAACATTATTTCTTGGTTATAGAACGTTCAGTTCTCCCGTTATATAAATGTTGTATTTTAACGTTATTTCCTGGTTATAAGAATGTTATTAGAATGTTAAGAAATGACAATTTTATTAAATGCTTTGAACACCTGATTATGCATGAAAAAAAAAAAAACACATCATAAACCGGAAAACCGGCTTAAATTTAAGAGAAAAAAAATTTGGTCAAACCGCCCAGCACTGCATGGGTATGATGAAAAATGTTATAAGCTTTATGTCCTAATCGCTGAACACATGCAGAACACTTTTGGCAGAATTCTAATGTTCAGTCTGAGGGAGGCGGTCTAATGATGATTGACAGACTCACACATAACAAACACAAACACTTAGAATTGCCTTATTGTGTCCAAATATTGTTTTAGAATATTACAAGTTAGATATTCCAGTGAGGAAGAAAAAAGTCATGTCTATATTCAGAACATAATATATAAAAGCTACTGTATATAAAAGCTATTTATGTGACCACGTTTAAACTAATAGGTTTATACTCTCCTTAATTTGATACACTACTCCACATAGGAAGAGCAGACATGCCAACTAGCGTTTTCCCAGCCCATTCTCACTCCCAAGGCGTCACCTAACTGACGCCTTGGGAAGCATTTGACCATGCTTCAATATCTGACGCTTTAGGCGCCCTTTAGCGTCAGTTAGATGACGCCCTAGGATCGCGTGTACCCTACCCCCACCCCACACCTAAACCTAACCGCGTCCTCTAACTGACGCTTTCCTTTAGCGTCAGTTAGATGACGCCGTAGGATCGCGTCATGTAAGTGACGCTAAAGGGCGCCTAAAACGTCAAATATTGAAGCATGGTCAAAGGTGACGCCTTGGGGTTTTCCACTAGAGTGAAACAGTCGATTCACGTTGAGAGATGACATGCTTTAGTGCCCCATTATAATAATCGCTTAGATAAGACATTCTCATATTGTCTAATTAATAGTTTCTGTCGTCCGTCTTTATTTTTCTACAGAGATTTATAGCCACGACAACAGCTATGATTACATGCTGCAATATGTTGATCAAATGTCAACGCATTCGCACAAAGATTGTGGTTTGGCTATATGCAACAACACAGGGGAGGACAGAACCAGACGTTGGTTGCCATGGAGAGACTGTCATTTGAGACAATGCCCTGAAACTGAACACGATCAAAATTCAAAGACCAAGATTTAAGTGGCCCTGTACGCCATGGTGCTTATTCACAGTGTGCCAATGTACCATGTATACACAAACAGATTGAGCTTGTTCCTTCAGCCTGTTTTTGTTTTTTTTGTTTGTCTAAAAAAAGCTATGCTGGCTCATGAAAGTATATGAAGAGTTCAGATGCAAAAGCCTCTAAATGCCATTTGAAATTTTCTTCTTTAATGATCATTTTTATCAAGCTTGTATATTTAAGTTCAGTAATTTCACTTAAATGGCAATGATTATTACCTATTAATTGTTATTTAAGTGAAATTACTGAACTTAAATATACAATTTTGATAAAAATAATCATTAAAGAAGAAAATTTCAAATGGCATTTAGAGGCTTTTGCATCTGAACTCTTCATATATATATTCTAAATTGTGAAATCTGCATGATTTTTAAGCAGAGTAAATACCTTCAGGCCTAACATAATCAAGAGTTATTTTCCATATCCAACGTGAAAAAACTTGGTCTGATCTTAGGAAATTCAAAAGCCTTGGTTTACCAGGTAATTGAAACCATAATAAAAATAGCCTTATTTATTTTCACCCCTTCAGTTTTCACACACAACTGAAAGCTGATGAAACAGCACTTGTGAAAATGGTTTGTTAATTTGCATATTCCTCTGTAACAAGTGTCATCATGAGGTAAAGAGGATTACCCCCTCTATAGGTTAAATATGAACCTATTTGCATTGTATGACCTTTTCTCATTACAAAGGCTGGTCCATCCTGTCAACGCATTCTTCTTTTTCTAATTAACATTTTATTGGATTTCGTATGAATGAGATTTAAAGTTTAATCGGGGTGAAGAGCCTGCCGTATTAATGCATATTAATATTGACTTGTAATAACTTTTTATGGACCATTCTTTAAGATAACAGACGTGGCTATTTGTGGTTCTTTAGGTTGTCAGTGGTTCAATCTATGACACTTGCACTGTGAGATGCTAGTTTATGAGTATGCGAGACATTAAAATGTGAGAAAGATGAGACTAAGGAACTATGAACTACTGTAATTAATTAAGTGAACCCTTTCTATTATTGTATTGTACCCCTCCTCTGTCTCTGACGCAAACTTGTAAATCTTAAGTCTTTTAAACTTGCAGCCAACAATAGCACATGTTGAACAAGAATCAAATTAAAGGGACAATTTACTAAAAAAAATGGAAAAATTACTCATCCTGATGTCATTTCAAACTCAGATAACTTGCTTTTCTGTTAATAGGCTATTTCTCTTTTCCAAAGCAGCTTGTAGGATGCAAAGAGACCACAAAAGCAGTCCATTAGACTTGTGCACTATATCGAAGGGATCTAAGGGGGTTGGACACTTCCAATGCAACAAAATGCACCATGAGATGCAAAAGCAATAACCTCTGCTATCTCGTGATGGATGACGAGTGAGACACACCAAAAATGGCATGGAGATAGAGAAACAAGCAGAGCCTTTAGACATGAAGTCAAAAAAAGAAGCCCAGTATAAGTCTAGTTTCAGGCAGCTAAAGAATGTATGGGTGTGATCAGCAGGAGAAAAGGAGCTGTTACAGTAGTCCCCTGTTTCTGAAAATAATTTATGAAGTTTAGCTTTGGTAAGATGAATTCGATGAAAGACTTTTAGCTGAATGAGACTCAGGCCCCGTCCACACTACTGCGTTTTCGTTTAAAAACGGAGACCTTTTGCTACGTTTGCACCTCCCGTCCACACTAAAACGGGAAAAACGAAGACCTAAAACAGAGAAGTTTAGAAACGCTTTAGCTCCGTTTTGCGTTTTGAATCTCCAGAGGGCGTTTTAGTGTAGACGGAACAAAACGGAGTTTAGAAACGCTGATGCAGAGGCTGATGCTCGGCTCTATGTTTGGGTGTCATCAGTCATGACGTATCCTTCCCTGATTCGTCAGCCACTGTTTTAATGTGGACGGAGATACGCAGATAAAACGCTGGTGTGGACTGAGATCGTGTTCGTTTTAATTCTCCGTTTTTAAACGAAAACGCAGTAGTGTGGACGGGGCCTCAGCTGAGCACATATAGAAGTAGAATTAACTCTAGCAAGGGCCTTAGACAGCTCTTCTGACAACTTGATTCGCAGCTCATTTTCCCAAGTCATCATTAGGCTGGAGAGAGAGGACATACTAGATGAAAGTAACAGTGAAAACAGAGGATATACGACTGCCACCTGTTGGGGCTGACAGTAAGTTCAGATTTTTCTGGTAATTGAGGGAAACTAGAGAAGTTCATTCGGAGTTGAATGCCTGAATAAGCCTGTAGTACGCAGGTTCAATTTGGACATAAGTTTGGTGAATGAAGAAAAAGAATTATCAATAAAAAGATCTGAAAAATAGCCCATCCCCTTATCTTTCCATCTTTTAAAAGTGTTATCAATAGCTGGTGGTTAAAACAAGTGATAGGACTTATAGAGACAGTGACTGTTGTCAAAATTGTTTCCAGGTTTTTAAGGTTGATTGCACAATAGGATTTCTATAATTAGATGGATGCAGAGACAAAGGAGCAAACACAAGTGCAGAAAGAGACGACAGACAAGTATCAGCTTCTAGAGTATACTAGTTGACCTCTGGCGCATTATACCACAAGAAAATCTTAATAAAGTTGGCAGACCAGTAATAAAACAGAAATCATGGCAGAACTAGACCTCCACCACGTTTATTTCATTGCAAGATAGTTTTATTCACCTTAGGATTTTTACCAGCCCAAATAAATGAGGAGATGGTTTTATATAGACATTTTAAAAAAGATTTAGGTAGAAAAAGAGGGAGAGACTGGAAGAGAAATAAAAGTTGCGGCAAAACATTCATTTTAATGGTCTCCACTCTCCCAAAACAAGAGAAGGGGTAGGCTACACCATCGTTTTAAATCTAGTTTAATTTGATCAACCAAATTGTAAAGTTATTTTTAAAAGTTAGAACTGAAAGAGTGTGAAACCCTAAAGGAGAAAAATTAAAAGGCAGAGTGCTTTTAGAAAAAAAAAATAGCTACATTATTTATGGGGAAATATTCACTTTTGGTAAAGTTTAAATTGTAGCCTGAAAAAGAGCCAAAGGTGTCAAGCAAGTGCATAATCTCGTTGGCACACAGTCAACTGGATCTTGTACACAACAACAAGTCCTCAGCATTGAAAGAAACAGTGTTCTGTGCCTCCCCTATGGATCCCGTGTATAGACGAAGATGATTTTAAGGCGATTGAAAGTGGCAATAGCTAAAGCAAAGAGCAAAGGAGACAGAGGGCAACCTTGCCGCATCCCACGAGAGAGGGAAAAGAATTATGAAATATCAGTATTAGTTTTAACACTAGCAGAGGGAGCCGAATATAGAAGGCGAATCCATGAGATAATATTGTGCTCAAAGCCAAACTTTTTTAATAGAGTAAATAAATAATTCCATTCCACATGGTCAAATGCTTTTTCAGCATCAAGAGAGATTATCATTTCAGAGGTCGTAGACAGAGGAGGAATAAAAAGAATATTTAGCAATTGTCGGATTATTAGATGACATCTGACATCCCCAATAAACGCGGTCTGATACTGACATGCGTCAATGTGCTTTGCCAGCACCTTGGCTAGCATTTCAATGTCATTCAATAAACTAATAAGTCTATAGCTAATACTTAAAGTTGGGTATTTATTTATTTTTTTTATAAAAGAGAGATAGATGCTTGATTTAATGAGTGTGGGAGAAAACCCTGCTCAAATGACTCCTTATACATATCAAACAATAAGGGGGCTAACTGCGCTGAGAATTTCTTATAAAAGTCTAAGAGGAAGCCATCAGGCCCTGGGGCCTTACACCGCATGAGACCAATAGACATGAGGGGAATGATCGGAAATAACAATGGCAGAGTCATCTGAGGAAATAACCGAAGAAAGCATGGATTTATCAAGGAAGAAATAATCAATCTGAGAATAAACATGGTGCACATCAGAGAAGAAAGAAAATACCTTGTCAGAGGGATTAAAAAAAGTGCCAGGGATCTATACAGCCTATTTGATTTGCTAGTGAAATTAGAGACCTGGACATAGCGGAAAGAGAAGAAGATTTAGTTGGAGATTTATCAATTATTATCGATAACACAGTTAAAGTCCCCTTTGGGATTTTTGAGCATAGACATTTAAGTAGGGTTATCCCAATTTGGGGCATATATGTTTAACACTGCTGGAGTTTGAAGAGAGAGGGAAAGAGAGAGCCTTATCATCAACATTGCTCGTAAAGTTACTCAGCAAAGTTTTGGTGGTAGAATTTTCCAGCAACCTCAGGAGAGTCGAAATAATTCTCCGTATGTATGACATACGAAGTCTGGCGGGGTAGATCATGCCAAAACGAACACCGCATTTATGCAACAGGCCCTTGATGTTAAACGAAGCTCTCCTATTAGCCACCGAAACGCAGAGGTCCTCATAGAATTTGATTCTGTGTCCCTCCCTTGAAAGTAATTTCTTTTGATGATTTTCGCAAATTTTAGTACAGCCTACTTCTGTATGTAGCAATGAAATCTCACTATAATCGGACAGGGATTTTTGACCTTGACGGGGTTTGGGTCTTACGCTCTGATGGGTGCGATCAAGCTCCGGTGGGGAGGGAAAAGCGTTACCGGCGACGTCTGTGAATAAATCTGCCATAAACTGCCTGGTGTCCTTGCTCTCAATATCCTCCGGAAAACCAATCATACGAATATTCTGCAGTTTGGAGCGCGAAAAAAGTCCTCCATGTTAAAAAAGCGAAAAAGTGACATTCTCCTCCGTCGCCGACACCAACTTTGACTGAAGAGTAGAGACCTCCTGTTCGAGATGTGTGACCCTGTCGCTGTGGTCGGATAAACTAGTTTCCATGTCAGTGATGGTAGTCGCTTGAGTCGCCAAGGTAGACCCAATAGAAGAAATGGACGAGTGAATGGACTTCAGCGATGAATTCAGCAGTGTGGGGAGTTCACCAGTTATGTTTTTCCTTAGTTTGCGCACCATTGTGTCAGTCGTTAGCGGGTTTGAGGCGTCATCCGACATCTTGCCGCTTTCGTGCCCAGAATTAGGCGTCTTGGTTTACGGATTGATTTTACCATGCGTCAGCTTGATAAATGCAACATTAACCATAATTACAACATTAAAAATGAATGCTATACATTTGTGACTGTCAAGGGGTTGGTGCCGACCCAAAAAATGTTTTTGTATAGGCTAATATTCAGCAGATCTTTCCTCATAAATCCTCTTGTCTATGCAAAAATAGTTTTCATTTACTTATTTCCTTATAATCCCTCTGCCTTATGTTTCCAGTGCCAGTACCACTAATATAACGTTTTGAAGACCAAATGTGTTGTCTTCACCACCCTCTATGAAATAGGTTAACATCCACTTGTGTAGCTTCCCAAGTGACCCTCATCCTACTCTTGCAGCATTGTGGTTCATGATAAATCCATGAGAGCTGCCTTATTGCAGCCCACATCGAGACGAAGGCAATCAATCAGTATTACTAAAGGCAGCAGAGGACACCTGCATACTACACAGCACTTTGAATTTAATGAGCTTCTGCTTGAAAGAGAAGGAACAGTTTTCACTGTGCAGTTTTGATTACTTTCACTATTCACCACAGAATATACATGCATGCAGATATACAGACAAACATCACATACATATTTATGTCATGACAACTCTCGTAATGGATATGACAATGTTGATAAGTTTGATCTTGGCAGAATAGATCTGCTATGCTGCTGCTGCTGCTGCTGTTGTTGCTGCAGAGCAAGTGCAGGACTTGCTACGGCCAATATATAGGTCCTTCTCAAAAAATTTGCATATTGTGATAAAGTTCATTATTTTCCATAATGTATTCCTCCATGCACCCAGTATCCATCCGTCCGTCCGTCCGTCCATCCATCCATCCATCCATCCATCCATCCATCTATCGGCTTTTATAGTATAGCCTGAAATTTACATGATTTTTACATAATGTTGGACTAATGTGCAGATCAGATTTCTGTTTCCATGCAAAAAAAATAAAAATTGTACAGCTCATTTCTGCCATAGGAGTTAAATGATAAATGTAATAGCTTCTCATACTCCTCCCTGTTTTGGCAAAATGATGTATATATGCTCCAGGAAAACAATTATCAGCATGCTAGGCTGGTTCCTGTCAATCATGGTTTCAATAAATACATAAATTGAAATGGATTTCGAAATGCCTAGTGAGAGGCCTGTTTCAAATTTGCTATTTTGCATGGCCTACCAGCGCTGCTGTGTGCATGTAACCTGGGACACTGGGGCCACAGCTTGCTGGCTGCTTAACATGAAAATGAGAAAATAAAAAAAAAATGAATAAACCACCACCTTTTTCTATTCTCAAGCAAGGCCTGTGGATTGGTTTGCTGCGTGAACAGCATGAAAAATGGTACATTTACGAAATATACCATGTGAGCACTTAAAAGATTATATAAGAATCCCCTCTGACCACATCATTTTACACTTAACAACAGGCCAGATGAAATTAAGAATATCGTCCGGGCACATTGTTTGACATTAACAGTCAGTACATGCGGTAGACCATAATGGGTAGATTTTATCAACAAGGAGCAATCTGCATTTACAAATTTTCACACCATTACACCTTGACTGATTGGTTGCCAATTAAAGTTCATCAATCACTTACAGAACACACATACGACCCAGAGGGGCTTCATATATAGCTTTACTGGCCTTAGTTTAAAATTTTCGCCAAACAAAATTGTGACAAACTTCAGCTAGTCTAGCTGGACTCCCAACCTAGCCCAACAAAACAAGCAAACCTGGAGTCTATACCATGAAGCCCATTTAGGTGACTAGCCAGGTATGTTTCAGTTTAGTTTGTGCCAACCCTGTTTTAGGTATCATGAAAGTGGTTTAGCTTTTGGCAGTGTTCGTCGCTATAGCAATTTACATTCCATGGCTAACCTGGTGCGGGGCAGGTTATGCTCCAGGCAAGGGGTTGCGAATTTGGACCAATCAGTAACCCTAAATTTGTTCATCTGCCATAATGGTACAGGCCCCAGATTAGGCTGGTTAAAGATGCTTTATTTGTTTGTTTGTTTGTTTTTTACATTTTTATTTAAAGGTTCCCTACAATGTGTTTTTTTTAAAATTATTTTATAATGTTTCCTGGGTTGCCCTTATAATGTTTATATGTTTTTTAGATCAAAAATAGTCATAATTTAGAAATAAAAGGCATTTTTCCTAGCCTAATTTTAGCCTCTGATTTGAATGCTCTGTTTGAAGGGCCATGTCTGCTGCGTGTAACCTGCTTCTGCTGTGATTGGCTGACATGCTTGCATATGAAATAGCTATGCATCACATGTGAAACTCTCTCAAATAATTTTACTACAGCTATTATACGTTTTTACTATTACAGCTATTGAGATTAACGAATCGTGAGATGTTTTTGAAGAATTTAGTTCTATTCCCATCACATAAAATGTTGCTGTGATGAGCATTGAGCAAGCAGAGGACAGTCTGTCGATTGTGAGGATGAAGATCTCATCATTGCCACTGAGTGCCGAAGTGAAGACGTCACTTTGTAGGACAACTCGGAAGCTAGCGTCGATTGGGTTCCCTCGATAGAAAAGCTATGCATTTTCCCCATAGACTTTTGGAAAATCGCAAAAAATAAGATCTGTGTTTAACAAAGAGTTGTGACCCTTACACGTTTTGTCTATCAGGATAATCTTTACAAGTTAATCCAAAATGTATACATTTTGAAGCCTATAAAGTTTTTTTTTTTTTTTTTTTTTTTTTTTAAGCAGACACAAGAGCTTGATTTGATTTGATTTTATTTGACCACTTAAATATAAAAATATGCAAAACAGTAAGAAACTGTTTCATACAAAAAATCAAAAATCAAGCTTCCAACAACAATCTGTGTGTTCTATGTCATAGATCAAAATGTAAAAATATTTAGAGGCTTTGTTCACCACAGACCTTATTTCAGGCGATTTAGCAAAAACCCGTTCAAAAATCCCATAGAGTTTAGAGTGAGGGATCCGGGAGTGCTAAAATGCTAACTCACTTCCGCGTTTTGGCCTACAGAGTGACGTCGTAACTTGTACTGAACTCTTGTTATTTAACTAGCCTATGTCAAAATAAATTCAATTTCACATTCTAGGGCACCTTTAAAATAAACCATTTTCTTTGTTTTTGTTTTTTCCTATTATAGAAGTCAAAAAATTATATTTATACTGATATTGTCAAAATTGACAAAATTGTTTATCATACAAAACATTTGTTGAAATGTATGTCTTAGTTTAAAAAAAAAGGAAAGAAAAGGGAAATGGCAATACTAAGAAAGTTCCCTTTCAAGATGCAGTGGGAGCTCTTTGCGTGATTACATCGTGAAGCACATGTAAAATCAGTCCAATGGAAGCCAGAAACGTCGATCGAAACGGGTGACGTCATAGACTAGGAAACTATAAAGCACCCCTGAAATCAGACCGCGCCAGCTTCTGCACCCCAGCAAGCGCTCTATGTGAAATGTGTCCTTGTCTATTTATTGTTGTTTGTCAAAGCCCAATATATATCACTATTTATCTTTATGGCGAGCAAAGATTATAGGCGTTGTGTTGTTCCCTGCCCTCGTTAAATCACGGGTGGGGACACATCAGCTATGTATTGCTGTTTGGGAGTGGAGCATGCCAACAGTCAGTTCTCGAGGGAGCTGATTGATGTGAGCATTGCGAGAAGCTTTCCGCGAGGACGCTCCGCTCCCGCCGGGCGTTCTTCGAGGAGGACGGTTTGGTTCGCGTTCCCCACGCGGGTCTCTGTTGCCGGATCTGTCAGTGGGGGTTGGAACGGGCTCCGCCCTATCTCAGCTTTCGCATGCCAGATCTAGTGTGCTGCGATTTCCAGTTCAGAGGAATTGGTATCATTAGTGTTTTTGTTTAAAAAGAAAGAGTTCAAACCAAATAAAAATATTAAGTGAAAGGCAGATGTTTGAGTTTTCATAAATAAGTCAGCTCATAACTCTGCTAAATAAAGAGTAGCTTTGTTTTTTTTTTATTTTATCTGTGCTGTTGCCAGTTAAATATTTACTGGCCAGCTGATCATTATGAGATTGAAAATAAAGAAGAGTTTTTTAGATTAAATGTATCTTAAAACAGGAAAACTCTGTATCTCAGCCTCCTCGTCGAGGACTGCAGTTTTTTCCTTATCTCCACACTGGTGTCGAGATCATGGATTAAACCGGTTTGTATTTTATATGTGTTTAATCCCCTGATGTCTCACTATTTATAATGTTTGGGTATTAAGTAGTATGACATTGCTTCGGATTAAAGAGACGCTTGCGAGCTTTCTCTCTCCCGAGTCGGTGTCATCGTTATTAACCCCGACGTTACCCACCAGCCATCTTAAATAATGAATACATTTTTATTAAGCAGCCCTGGTGGGTAAAGTATATAAGGACATGGATGAATGTGAAGGGTGACTCTCTGAGGAGGGTCACAGCGCTGACAGTTTGGTTGTTTCCCACTGGTGGCTACAGAATTATATAAATAATATATATATATATATATATATATATATATATATATATATATATATGTTTTTTCCCGATATAAAGATAATGGGAAAATAAAGATATAAATATGTCTGTTCTTCTGGACGCTCCACTTTCAAGAAAACTAATAAATAAGCCTTTCTGCGGCGTTCCAGAGGTTTCTTCCTCACCAATCTAATGTTCCTGAGACTGCTGGGCGGGAGCTGTCCCGGCCTATTAAGCTCCTCACAGCACAGAGTGCAACACAGAGCAGTCTAGCCAATTAGAGACATGCAAGATCTGAGGACTGTTTATCTCTAAAAAAGCTTGGACATAGAAGAAGCCCTGAAGCCGAGGCGGTCAGGCTTCTAAGGGTGGTCCCCTCTGGGGTAAGGACTGTTTTGAGAAATCATTTCTCCTCAGCATCCTTTGGGGTGCGACTCTCTGAGGAGCTCCCTGAGGAGCGTTCTTGTCGACGCATATTGCTATCGACGGCTGCTTCCCTCAGAAGTGAAGGGCAATCATTTGTGGTTGCTTGGCGAATGGCAGATAAGACACTGATGGTCTTGTATATCAGAGCAGATATCCTGTTGAGGCAGGGGCTGAGGCCTAGGGGATTGGAGACTTCACCCCGAGGTGGTGGAGCTTCTTAGGGAGAACTTTGGTTAAACTAAAGTCAAGTCAACCTTTCACATCGTTTGTACAACGCATTTCTCTATATGGTTCTCCCTCAGGCAGCCAGCTCCTCTCGGACTGGATGTGATGGTGCAGGTGTGGCCGAGGCTGCACCTATACTCATTTCCCCCAATATCTATGCTCCCGGGGGTTCTGGAGAGGGTTCGCCGGGAAGGGGCTCATCTTCTACTAGTAGCCCCTTAATGTCTCTTCTGGACGGCTGTCCCATGGAGATTCCGCTCAGGAGGGACCTGCTGTCCCATGCAGGGGGCACAATATTTCACCCTCGACCGGAGTTGTGGAAACTTTGGGCCTGGCCTCTGGGGCCCGGCTCATAGAATCCAGTCTCTCGACTGAGGTCGTAGAGACAATTCTCCATTCCAGAGCACCTTCCACGAGAAGACTGTATGCATTGAAATGGAAGTTTGTCTCCACCTGGTGTGGTGAACATCATTTAGATCCTGTTAACTGCCCTGTAGGTTCAGTTCTCAATTTTTTGCAAGACCGTTTCTCGGCTAGATTATCTCTTTCCACCCTAAATGTTTATGTGGCACCTATATGCCTACCACACCCCTATGGGGGATATTTCTTTTGGGAGAGATCCTCTAATTACTTGTTTTCTCCATGGTACACTGAGGTTTAGACCTGCACTGGTTGGGGGCCCTATAGTGCTGCAGGCCTTTTATCCTCCACCTTTTAATACCCCAGATCAGGAATGACTGAACCTGTTATGTCCTGTTCGGGCATTAAATGCCTTCGTTCACAGAGCTGCCCTGTGGAGTAAGTCTGAACAATTATTTGTCGGCTTTGGGTCACTCAAGAGAGAGTGCCCTGCATCTAAACAGGTTATGAGCAAATGGATAGTCGAGGCTGTATCATTGGTTTATGAAGTGGCCGGACAGCCTTCACCTTGGCTGTTCGGGCCCATTCTACTAGGAGTATGCCGGCCTCTACTGCCTTAATTTCGGGTGTTTCCCTTTTTGACATTTGTAATGCAACAGGATGGTCTTCTATGCATACATTTTTTGGTTTTATGACCTTGCCCTCTCCACTCCTGGGGCTAGGTTGCTTGCTTCTTAGTGTGCACAAGGACTTCACACAGAATGGGCATTTGTCACTATGGCGTAGTGGGTATGGGGTTCCAACCGCGTCTTAACGCACGTATGTAAGTTTATAGTTTCCTGGTCTATGACGTCACCCGTCTTGACTTTTCGGGCTTCCATTGGACTGATTTGATATGTGCTTCACGACGTAATCACGCAAAGCGTTCCCACCGCGTCTTGACGCAGCACCTCGTTTCCTCTAGATCTCTTTAGAGACATAGAGATTCAAGATTCTTCTGGTCTTCTGCTCTTTTGTTCCATCACTCACAGGAACTTGTGCCTCTCTCACACTGTGAAACATTAGGTTCTTCTAATTACTCTGACCAGTGGCAACAATGACCTTTATAGGTCAAGGCTTTTTTTCACAGGAACATGAGTAAACAAAATTATGACAGGAAGTTGGTGATAATTAACAATGATGTGTGTGTGTGAGAGAGAGAAAGAGAGAGAGAGAGAGAGAGAGTGAGAGAGAGAGAGAATGTAAGAAAGAATACCATTTTTCACTGGCAATACCATCAATGCATTTATCTCTGTTTAAAAGACTGCCAAGTGTTGCTATCAGATATTTGCCCATGTACTTTTTTTTTTCTTCCATAGTAAATTATATGAAAGAACGGGGCTAGTTGACACACATTTCTACTTTGCATTTCAGCTCAATGTTTTATTTTCGGTTATTTACACAGTTATTGCACTGTAAAATGATATAGTTTACTGAAACACATTGGCCTTAATACTATGAGGTGTAAGGTGTTACCATGGCAACCTGCCAGTAAACAAATTACAAGATTTCAGCAAAAAATAAAAATGTTAAATAACTGTAAATTCATTATACTGTACACTCACAGGCCACTTTATTAGGTACAGCTTAAAAGTACTGGGTTGGACTCCCTTTTGCCTTAAGAACTGTTTTCATTTTTATTTATTTATTGATTTATTTATTTTTGTGTGTGTGTGTGTGTGTGTGTCATAGAAGCAACAAGGTAGCAACAAAGGTACAAAGATGGATATGCAGATTTGTCAATCTGCATATCCATGATGTGAATCTCTCATATCTTTACCTTCCATAGATGCTCTTGATTGAGATCTGGTGACTGTGGAGGCCATTGGAGTATGGTGAACTATTTGTCATGTTCAAGAAACCTGTTTAAGATGATTTGAGCTTTGTGGCATGGCACGTTATCCTGCTGGATGTATGCAATCGAAGATGCGTACACTGTGGTCATAAAGGGGTGGACATAATCAGCAACAATACGCAGGTATAGGCTGTGGAGTTTAAACAATGCTCAATTGATAAGTGGTAGCCTGGTCCCACCAGACTCTCGTTGTCGTACATTGTACAGAGAGTCTGGCCTCGCTCCTTTGACAAGCGTTAACTTTGTTGGCGGGTACTCTGTTGAATTTTAAATCTATTGGATCTGCCCAGTGTCACTCTGGCTACCAAAACTAATTGCTTACATTTGGTTGTGACGTATGATGACTCAAACCACTCAAGCTAGCACACAACATCAACGTCATCGATCTAAGCCACTCACTCTGTTTGCTGATTGGACTGGAAAAAAAATTGACCGGAGAAAACTAAAGAATACACCACAATCCCAGACGTATCCCAAAATGAAAATTGAATGGAAGTCTATAAGAGGGCAGAGCCAAGCTAAGTAAAAAAAAATAGTATACCTCAAACATTACACCACCACCACCTGCCTGAACAATGAATACAAGTCAAGTTATTCTCATTTATATATCGCTTTTAACAAATCAAAGAAGCTTTACAGAGATAAACACATAATTTAAGGTGATAGAGATTGGTTTGGTTTTCATAGCGGTTCTTGAATAATATTATTTTCCAGCTAAACTTTTGATTGATTCACTTCTGTTGAAATCATCATTGATCATCAGCACTGGGTTGTCATCGGGTCCAGGCGAAGGTCCTTCATCAGATCTGGAAATGGCCTGGATGGCAGGCTGTGGGAAAAGACAAAGACACTAAAATTAGCATAGATGCCATTCTTTTTACGATAACGAGTACATCAGGATTTAAGGGCAGTGTTCCCAGTTCCAGCTGAGCTAATCTATGCGGCCTGACATTGAATTATAGATGTCGATAATGTATTTTGTGAATGCTAGGTCAAAAAGATGTGTTTTTAGTCTAGCTTTGAAATCAGACAGTGTGTCTGCTTCCCAGACAATGGTAGGAAAACTGTTAAAAAGTTTAGGTGCTAAATAGTAAAACGATATTCTAGGTATTATCAACTGGCCGGAACTTTGAGATCGCAATAGACGTAAAGGATTATAATGTGTTAAGAGCTCGCTCAAGTACTATGGAGCTAAACCATTTATTGCTTTGTAAGTAATCAGCAATATTTTTACATGATGTTTAAAAGGCAGCCAATGCAGTGTTGACAGAACTGAGCTAATATGGCCATACTTCCTGGTTCTGGTAAGAACTCGAGCTGCAGCGTTTTGAACTAGCTGTAGTTTGTTTATTAAGCGTGCAGGGCAACCACCCATAAAGAGCATTAGCAATAATCTAGCCTTGATGTCATGAACACATTTGTCTGCATTTGTCAATGATAGCATAAGGCGTAATTATATTTTTTAAGATGAAAAAATGTTTTACAGATACTAGACATGTGACTTTCAAATGAAAGATTGGTAGAGCACACCTACTGTAGGTTCTTAACTGACGACGAAGACTTAACAGAAGTAGGAGCCAGGGGACAAGGCAGGATGGATCCATGCTTTCATGTTGAGTATGCTAGATCTGATCTGATCCTACCATCTGAATGTTGCAGCAGAATTCGAGACTCGTCAGCTCAGGCAACATTTTTCCAATTTGTCCAATTTTGGCGAACCAGTTTGAATTGTGAACAGTGTAAAATTGATAATCCACTAACAGGAGTGGCAACTAGGTTCAAGGTTAGGTTCAAGGTTCAATGTTTTGTGCGTTCAGAGATGTTATTTGAGTTACTGCTGCCTTTCTAGCAGCTCGAACCAGTTTGGCCATTCTCTTCTGACCTCTGGCATCAACAAGGCATGTTCACTCACAAAACTGTCGCTCTGTCGTCTGTAAATCTTAGGTTGTGCATGAAAAAATGTTGCCACATTCAAACTCACTTCAATACCAAAAGCTGAAATTGATGGAATGTAAGGTTGATATCAACAATTAGACAAGAAATTATAGATTTTAAGCCATATAAACACTGAAACCCTCAGACAGAAACCAAAACAGTTCAAAAGTCAGAGACCACACTGAAAATCGTTTTTTTAATTTAAACCCAGAATTTGATTTTGAAACCTTCTAAACTCCTATTATCACAAAAAGCTCTACATTCTCAAATTATGGATCTCTAGCTTTGAAATCACTGTATGCCATCAAACAATGTGCACTGTGTAGCACTGAAAAATATACAGGTACAAAGTACATGGAACAAAGTCATAATATAAAGACCCCCAGTTCCTCTCCCTCCATGCACTCACTTTTTTTTTTAACGACTCCACAACCAATCCTGGATGTACTGCTGGAAAATTAGTATGTCAAACATGTACACCTTTTTCTTTGTATTTATAGAAACAATCTCCGGGGCCCTCTCTGGTTTTAGGTGATTTCATTAGTCCTTTTGTGTGTCTCAGGTTGGTAGCCTGTAGGGGGAAACCAATTACTTATTTTTGGACAGCACCTGGATGGCAGGATGTGGGATGACATAAGACAGAGTAAGCTGAGATGATGAGTGATTCAGGCAGACTGCTGAGATAAAAACAACTACCTCATTATATCAGAAACACCATTTGATAAAACCGTTCACTTTTGACTTTTGTGCATTTTTGACTAAGCTATGAGCAGCAAATCAACAATTTCCAAGTTAAACAGTGAGACAGTGTTTGAAACTGAGTGAATAATTTTTATTCATATGGAGAGACTATATAAAACTTGTGTAAATTCCATAATAAGGGATTTTCCTACTATTTAAACAGACAAAATTTTGTACAAATATTTACCTTTAGCAAGGACACTTTTAGTGTATTTTTAGATAAGCCTTAGCCAAATCTGATTCATGCACACACAGCTATCTTGGGATATTAGTTTAAATGTACGTTTTTTCTTTCTTTTTGTACATTTTTTCTTGTTTTTGAGATGTACAGTCCTTTGGTCTATATGTCGTAGTTGAAAAGGCTATATAAATAAATGAGACTTGAGACTTAAATAAAGCTTAAGGTTACATTAGGCTAAATAACTAGTTTAATAAGCTCTAGAGTCTAGACTATCCCTGTCTGAGTACATATTATGTCTGTTAGTGTAGTGCTATTCAGTTAGGCTGGCCCAGAAATAGAAATAAAAAAAACATGCATAATTAGCATGGCTTTTTGCAGCAGCAGTACAAAAAGGCTTGACTGGTAGATCGGTGTAGCAACATCAGCATGTCTTGTTAGGATGTGTGTGCATGTGTAATAGTCTTTTAGCAAAAGTCTTCAAACTCACTCTGAATAAGCAGATCTTAGTATAATCAGCACGAAAAGCTCATTAATATATTGGTGTTGAGGGATTAATGCATTCAAAAGTTTGGGGTCTTTTTTTAATAAAAAAAAAATAAAGAATACTTTCAATAGCATTCTATAGTCCCTATCATACACCTGGAGCAATGCAGCGCAAGTGTTTTTTTGCTAGTTTCAGCCCGACACAGTTATCATTTTCACGTCCTGTGCCACAATAATGCATTTGCGCCCATCTGTTCGCCCTGGCCAGAAAACGAGGTGTGTTCAGGGGCATTGTTGGCGTGTTGCTATTTTAAGGCAACTGAATAAACTGCATAAACAATATTTATTTTTTTAAAGAGCGCGTTATGCGCCTTTAGGCGGGTCCACAACACGGGTGCTTTAACCTCGCGCACGAGCAGATCCATTTCCTCGACAGAGAAGAGTTCAGTTTTCCCGCTTGTAAAATCTGCCATGTAAAATGTGCCGGGCACGCCGACCATTTTTTTAATCATCAAACGTTGTTCGGACATCCGTGCACTTTCACCATGCGCTTTAGACCATGTGCTTAGATCATTAGGGCCCATTATGTGTCACGGTTGGCTGTATAATAGAAGCACACAAAGATGAAGATATCGTAAGAACAGTCTTTATTACAGAGCTCATGGTAGGCTAAAGGCATGCAGGCAAAAACTCAGGGAAACAGGAGAAACAACCACAAAGCGTTTATCAGACAAGACAAAGAACTGACCAGAACAGGGAGTATAAATACACAGGAGATAGCAAGATAAATAGGACAGGTGAATAGATCAATAATCAATATGGCACACTTGGGAAAGCACAGGGAGAACAGAAACAAAACACATTGAACCCAGCATAACCCTGACGATAGAGGATTATCACGCTGATATGTAGGACTTCCGGATTCAGTGATCTTTGTGCACTGCCACTTCTGTTGAATAACAGATCTCGCCGGCGAACTGCTGACGGACTACACTAAGTTTATTTATACGGCATCCCTGGTAAATTAGTCTGATTCACTAAAGTGCCGGCTGCAAACAAACGTGCTACCTTGTTTTATTTTACATTTTTAATCCACTTCTTCCTTATACTCAATTCAGTCGGGAATCCATGAAAACTTAAGTAGGGTTGGCGTTGTTGGTTAGATTTACAAAGTGGAACAGAGCAGTGACGTATAGCCTTCGTCTCAGCCATTGTTGAACTGCGTCGGAAGTGGACATGCAGAAAGTTGACAAATCCCGCCCATGAAACCCGGAAGCATGATAATCCCCTAATATGCATTAAATTGATCACACGTGATATAAGAACAAATGTGGGGGTTGCGAGCTCTATCAAGCGCTTCTGATGTCGACTCTGCTGGCTCAACTCGAAAGGTTCAACCCTTTGCAGGACCGCGCAAAAAGAAGTTCTCAAAGCCACCGGTCCGGAGCACTCCCTCGAGCCTCGCTCTCGCCTTCTCCGCCTCCACTCACAGATGCTGCTTACGAGACGCACTGCCGTCGTTTCAGATGACGAGGCCGAAGGAAATGCCACAAGGGGGTGCTGGTCTATCCTGTCATCGAACAGTGAGGACTGGTCGGGTTCTCATCACTCCTCCTCCTCAATCCAGGAATCTGGCCGGACTCATGCTGGAGTGGACGCTAAAATGATGTGCCTAATGCCTCTGACTCTTAAACAACTCGGGGTTGATTGTTCGTCGCCTCGAAATCAGTACTCCAATCAAAAGAGCCCTTCTGATATTTTAAAAGCCTTGTAAGAGGAATACAAATTGGCAAAGCACACCTACACTTACACCTGCAATGATATTGCTGGGAGAAAAGTCGGTGGGTGCTTCAGTTTTTCACATTTACTTTGACTGTGAAACATCAGTCTTTCAGCAATAAGAAAATCCAGGATTGATTTTTTTGGTGACATTTATGAAAATGAGACAAGAGCCTCCCAGATAGATTTTATCTCTCTGTCTTGTCTGTTTGATAGACAAAATTGGTCTGGAAAAAACGGTTCAAATACATTGAAGTGACTGATTACCAAATAAAATGAAATTCTGTTAATTCATTTACTCATTTCAAACCAGTTACTGTAATTTTGTTTTTGGAGGAAAACATGCACAAAGGTTTAGCAGAACATTGACACTTACTCTTTTCCGTTCATTGAAATTGAATGGTGATGGCTGTCAAGCTCCAAAAACAACAAAATACACATACAATCATCTGGTTTGAGGAAAAATACGGAATTGAAACTGAAAATCATCTTCTCTGCTACAGCATTCACTTAAATTTCAGTCTTATCAAACAAAGTTATGTACGACTTCAGAAGAGAATAGGGCTTGCATGCAGTTGTCATGCTACACCAACGGGAAACATCCCTTCGGACGGCCAGGGCGGAGACGACCCCTCGGGCGGCCTCACGGCAGAGGAAAAGACACCGGAACAGACGACACCGGCTCCAACTCAGGAACGAACAGATGACTCCGGATCAGGTTTAATCATGTCATTGAAACCAAACACGAGTGGTTCACCATTCTTGCTCATGGACATAGGATGAATTTTGGTATGACCTGAAATTCAGTATTATCATTTTTTTATTATTAATACAAATGATTACAAGAGTTAGATGACAAAATACAAAACAAAAAACATAATGACAGTGGTCTGTGCATATGCAGCATCATGCTCATGTATTCCCACACACCAATTTTGCACTTAAAACCATTCAATACGACTCCTCCAATGTCAAACTCTTCACATCTTTGAAATCAACTAAGTGTTTGTCTACGTGCGTCATGCATGTTTGTTCGTGATGGACTCATTAGGTACGTCACTGCTCATGTTTTCATTTTGGTCCCCACTCCACCTCAGTGGGCTTACTGTTTAATGAAGTAACCTTTGGGCCATGGTAAAAGGCCAAGAGCCTTTGTAATTATTGTGATTACACTGAGTGGCAATCAGGGGCCAACCTGTCATCTCTCTTCACCTCCACACCATCACCACCGCAGGGGGGATCTCCAGAAGACACGCACACGTGGGTTTGTGTGTGTGTGTGCATGTGCTCGCGAAGTCCGTAAAGAGTTTGTGGAGGCCGCAACATCTGTCAATTTGTACAAGTTGTCAAGATGACAACTACATGCACGTATACTCACACCCAGTATTAATTAGCTCATTTCTCTTGTCACACAGCACTAACTGTGTCACATCCATTTCTATCAGCTCACCCAGCTTGACAGGCAGCAGGATTTACCTATAATAGCTATTTGGGGTACTGACTTATTAGTGTGTTTCATTAGTGACACATGCTGAGTCAAACATCACTGTTAATATTGTTCATTAAGTTATAAAAACACCTCTAAGCTTTAAAGTAATGCAACATTTGAAGGAGACCTATTATGCAAAATTCACTTTTACATGGCATTTGAATGTGATGTACATGGCAGTGTGTGTAAACAACCACCCTATAATGGTAAAAATCCACCCACATTTTTAATGGGATAGTTCACTTTGAAATAAATTGTTGGTATGTTTTAGCAGTATTTACTGTGAACCGTTGCTCCAAGACACTAGTGTGTAAAAGAGCAGAGTGTGCAGCGCATTTATTAAATTAAATCACAGCCCATGTAATTTAATAATCATGCTGAGCCATAATCATGACTTTGGTTTTATTTTGATCATGCTACGATCAGCTAATAAGAACATTCCAACCCCTTACCAATGTTGCAAACACTACCCATGACACCTCAGCAACTGCACAGCAACACCATAGCATTGTGGGAGCAATTTTTACAAGGGCAAGCACCTTGAACACAACTGCCACCCTGAACTCTTTCTTCAGACAATATAAAAAATCTAGTCACTCAGTATGTCTCTATATGTAGAGCAGGGGTAGACACTTTTGAATTAATGAATATTAATGCATTAGAGTGCGGGTTTCTCATTAGCGTGCAGTCAAAGGGGAGAAGGCGCACTCATAAAGGTAATTTAAGGTTATTGAGTTAATTCATCAAGTGTGGTCTTTTACTCAGAGTAGATGCTGTCATTTACGTTGCACTCTTAAGAATGGAGAAGGCAGAGAGGCTTCAGCTTCCTTGATTTTCACTGTTGGGCTTCCTGCAGGTTGGCCATCCAGTGCATGAATCAATTACCTCAACAAAATCAGCCCAAGGCTTACATGTTGGCAAAGTTACACAATCAAACTTTTACAGCTATGTTTAAGTTATATTTACAGCTAATGAAGAATGTTTTACTTCTTTTTAATCTTCTGATTAGCTTATTTTTTATGCATCTCACAGTAGCCTTACATTCTGATGAAATTGAATTTTTAGCAACTTCAAACGTTTCATCATAATATAGCAGAACCTATTTTATGAAAGGCATTTTATTTGAAGTAGACTTGTTTTTCCTTGTCTATTGCAAGGATTTCTAATATAGAGTGTGCAGTTACATGCCATTTACAGCCATTGAGATGAATGGGAATGCTAACAGATAACACTCTCCTGGTGTATTAGACCTCATTGACCTTGCTAAGGTCCATTACCACTCTGAACCTATGTTGCTTTTATAGCAGTTTCTTTTTCACTGGAAAGCAGATTAATCAAAGCCCTGCTCTTAAGGCCAAGTACTAGATGTGTGGACTATTGAACCTCTGGGCTTGTCATGCCAATGGACTCAAATTAAAACTGATATGCACAAATAACAAAAATAATGTATTACATGCAAAGCTAACCGAATACTAACGTTTAGGCATGTTTTTGGATTCTTAAATGTATAAGGTTAATTAATGCAAAGCAGTAACCCATTATGCATTGCCAGGGTGATCCAATGAAAGTGTGCTGCTGAATAATTCCAACCTAATATATATATATATATATATATATATATATAATCAATAAGGTTCGAGAGGCTGTGTGTATCGTGATTAAGTCACGGCTGAAGGGTGTTCTGCCAACCTTTCAGCTGTGACTTATTCACGATACTGCATAGCCTGCTTTTATAAAATGTTTACCATACAATAAAAAAATATGAAAGTAAAAAAGAAATAAGTATTAGTGCAACTTTCATGAAGTAATATCACTAAAATCCTTCCTTTCGGTAGAAAAAAATAGTCCGTGAACAGCAACAATGTTCCATGGAGAAGTGTGTTGAGTTCCTTCTTGGTGATTTGGTATTATGAGTCTTCTCGAATGTACTGTATCAATGTTATATTTCAGCACTTGAGCATAACCCGTTAATATTTGTGTTAGTCTCTCCAAATTTTTCCTTAAACCACTCATCTACTGTCATGCTACCTAGTAAATCAAAATTTACTTAAACATTTTAGCCTTTTACGTTTTACGACTGTAGCCTTTCTTACGTTTTTTCTTGTTTATGTAGCTACGGGTTGTTGCTAAGGGTGTTGCGCAGTGATTAATCGTTGGGTGAAGCCATAGACATATACACTAGACCTTGGATACGGCAGTTCATTGGAACGAATGCGTCAATAGAGCCGCCATCTTGAAACAGGGGAGCCCCTCCACTTTAATGCATCAGCGTCAATGTAGTAGACACAGGTCTAACGCAAATAAAATCACCATAAATCATCATGAATGCGATTGTTCTTGTTTTTTTGGTTTGTTCCAACGGTCAGACATGTATTTATCATTGATTCCAGAAAGAAAAAACATTCTTCCTAGTTCAGATTTCATCCGTGAACTTCATACGCTGCACAAAAGTCCGCCACCATCAATGAATTCGAAGTAAAGGCAGAGATAGCAGCGTTACCTAGCTACTTCCTATGACAAGACCCCTGTTCCAAGATGGCGGCGGTTTTGACGCATGCTTAGAACCCCCAGGTGAGGTCTAGTGTATATGTCTATGGGGTGAAGCAGTCATAGCCATGTTTTGTCATGAATAAACCATAGCTATTGACCAATCAGAATCAAGGATTGGAACAAACTGTTTTATAATAAAAAATAACATGCAGAACATAACATATTTTTAGACAGTTTATATTTTTAATGCTAAGATTTCATCATCAAGGATTCCAGTTTACACATCCATTTGGCTATGAGATTTCCTATGCATGTTAATTTTGATATATTAAAAACAATGTATATTGAAAAATGTAATTGAATGATCTACCATTTGAACACTAAAAATCACATAATTCCTCCAAACTGAGCTTGAGATCCACCTTTTTCCTCTTTTATAGCAGCATAAAACTGTTATGTAACTGTTCATGCTACAAGTATCCATGCTGCAGTAGTTTTTAACCCAAGGGTCACGATCCAAAAATGGGTTGCAGGTCGGTTATAATAGGATCATGGGCAGCAAGGAGGTAAACAATGCTAGATGAAGGCTAAACTGTTTTGCAGGGATCTTAAAAGCATGGAATTGTGTGTTTTGTTTTGGGGTTGTTGTTGTTTTTTTTATTTTGGATTTGGGCTGTGCATGTTCTTGTACAACAATCAGCCAATGAGCACTGTCAAGAAAAACTGAAAAATAACTGTGTCCAGAACTGAGTAACCATTTACTAAAGATGCTAAATATCAAATTGTGCATTCTATAACAAAATAATAAATTATGTAATAAATACTAAGATTATAACCCTGTGGATAACCTTGTGGAGAAACGCTCCTGCAGGAACTCCAGCACTGCACCCACTGGGCAGTTAACTGGATCCAGCCGGTGTTCACCACACCAAAAGGTTTGAAAGGTTGAAAGAAGTGAAAGGTTTCCACTTCAGGGCATATAACTTTCCCGTGGACAGAGCTCTGGAGTGGAGGATGGTCTCAACAACCTCGGTTGAGAGACCCAAACTTATGCGCTGGGCCCTCCAGAATCATACCACTCACCTGACAGAGTAGGTCCCTCCTGATTGGAATCTCCAGAGGAGAGACGTCGAGGAGAGATACTAGGTCTGCAAACCATACTCGGGCCAGCCAGTACGGGGCTACCAACAGTAGACTGACCCCCGTCCCGGCAAACTCCACCTGGTGATCGTGAAGTAAAATTATAGTGCTTTTGGTCATTTAGGACCATGTGGCAGGAATTCAATTTCTTCTACACCTGAGCTTCAAAAGTCAATTTACTCCATTTTTTTCTACTAATTATTGCACCAACAACAGTTTCATTAAGCCTCGGTTATCACAAACTGTCCATTCCACATTTTTTTTTTTTTTGTCAACAAATTCAACAACATGACATTATGACATTCTTCAGCCCTCCATACTGCAATCTGGTGCAATGAATGAAACTCGCATTAAATGCTGAATCGAGTGAAGTTAATGAATCATAACTCTGCTGACAACGGAAAGCTTTTTTCGGCACAACTAAGCAAAAACAAGTCTGAAAAATGCGGTTGGACTCAGCAATTGTCGAGAGTTCTCTAATCCCTGCCGAACATACGCAAGCTGCCGAGTAAACAATTATCGCTGTGCAGTTACGCTCCACTTTACAGTGAGGAGCATTTCATGGGACTCAAGCTACTGTGAACATTACATCTGACACATCGTTTGATCTATAGGAAAACAATCACTTAGAGCAGGTGTATCATGATTCAATCAGTGTCAGTCTTTATTTATTGTATAAGCCCCTATGCCTGTATAATCTGTATGAATCCTATAAACCTGAAGCATACAATGACATTTAACTATAAATAAGTACATGGTGGAATTTAAAGAACCAAATGCCCCATTTTAAGTTTAGCCTAGGCTAATTGCTAAACTTTTAGACACTTGCAAAACCTTACTAATCATAGCTGATGCTAATACATGTAAATATGTGATGATTATGTGCATGATTATGGTGATTACATAGCATTTTAACTAGGGTTGGGTATCGTTTGAATTTGAACGATTCTGATTCCGATTCCTTGTTTCGATTCCGGTTCCTAACGATTCTCGATTCCGATTCTTTTAAGAGGCAGGGTCAAAAAAGTTTAGCTAACCTTGCTAACCAACGGCCTTTCTGAAGGAAATACTCCTTCTGTAAAAATACTCCTTTTGTCACAAATTTTGCATTTTGCAGAGATTTCGTTATTTTTAGAAAAGTGAAGCCACACTTTGGATCGCCGACGTAAGGTACTCATGTTTGACTCGCGTGGTTATACCAACACTTCCGGTAGACGCTTCTTCGTTTATGTATTTCAGCGGTTTCTTCTTCCGCTCGGCGGACTGTGAATATCGAAACTAGGAATCAAAATTTTAACTTTTGAACGATTCCGGGAAAAACGAAAAGTTAGTCCCGGTTCCAATCGATACTCGATTCTCGATACCCAACCCTAATTTTAACACACCCATTTAGCTTTGAAAGACAAATTGGAAAATTTTAAGTAAATTCATGCTGATGACATCACGTACACCATTTAGAATTTCAAAAACAGTTCAACTTTTTTGTTTGTTTGTTCGTTTGTTTGTTTGTTTGTTTGTTTGTTTGTTGAAAATGTGTGGTGGACAGCTACCAGGAGTTTTGATTTAATGGAAAGTATCAAATAATCCTGAACCAACATAAGCCTGAAAAAATATATCAGTTTCCACAAAAATATTAAAAAGCCCCTATCATGGATTTTTGAAAATGACTGTTCATATGATGTGGAATATAGCTCTAAGGGAATGAAAACATCCTGCAAAGATTTATATCTGAAAGTGCACCGTATATAAAGTTCAAAAGTGAGAGTCGACTCTGAGTCTATGAAATGAATTGTTTTTGAAACGATTCATTAGCTGTTATATCGTGACGTAGATACATATTGGCCGCGCCCAGTTACTGCGCGCACAGACGGAAGTGTAAACTTGAAGTCTACACATTCAAATACTTCATCATAGCATCATTTCGAGAAGACGCTGTGTACTACAATGCAAAGATAGTTCAGGCACTTTGTTTTCATTTACCAGGGACGAGCATGTGAAGAATCGGTGGTTAGAGTTCATATTTGCAACGATACCACAACAGTATGTATAGCCCGATTGTGTTCTCATCATTTTATTGACGAATAACGTTAGTTCAAAAACATAAATGAATTCAATTGTGGATTCGCAAGCGGTTGTTCCTGAAGGAGGGCTCAGTAGCTTACTTACCCAGTTATATGGATCAGCTTCCTCCTATGAATCACAACCTGTAAGTATTATTAATAATTGTTGCTTTTATGGGTTTTGAATGGTTTTGTAGCGACGGGGCGCGAGCGGGCACAATAAGTATGTGTGTGCGTGTGCGTGTGTGTGTGTAAGTTACGCTCAGCGCAGCTTCTAGGTCTCCAATGTCAATTTTTTTAAATATGTGAAATGTTTGTCGCTGTTATTGGAGTTGTCATAAAGAATAGAGCGTCTTGTAGTACTAGTGCTTTATTTGCAGGTCTGTCATCTGACCAATCACTGTCGATTAGCGTCACGCAAAGGAGTGGTTTGGAAAAATGAGTCGTGCGAATCATTTGGGAGTCGGTGGGCAAATCAGTTAAAAATAAATGCATATTATAAGACAAATAAAGTGTTTTTTATTGCATGCATGTTAAAGTGTTTTTGGGAACTCCTAAAACAAAACAGGAACATTTCAAATGCTATGAAAGGGGCTCTTTAACCAGCACAACTTAATAATAATAAAAATGTCCCCTTTCGAGGGAACTCGCACTGCAGGATGCTCCCTTAGCGCGCACCTCTGAAGTATGAATGAAACCATTCCAATCCTGATTAATAACACTGACAAACACGCGCATTAACTTTCGCTCTTCAGCAAGCGCTCTCTTTTGTTGTCTGTTCTATTTGGTATTGTTTGTAACACATATATATATACAGTATATATATATATATATATATATATATATACAGGTCCTTCCAGGTCCTTCTATATAATGTAATGATAAAAATTCAACTTTCATATATTTTAGATTCATTGCACACCAACTGAAATATTTTAGGTCTTGTTTTAATACTGATGATTTTGGCATCCAGCTCATGAAAACCCAAAATTCCATGATATGCTCATGCATATCATGAAAAGGTTCTCTAAACGAGCTAATAGCTCTAACCTAATCATCTGAATCAACTAATTAACTCTAAACACCTGCAAAAGATTCCTGAGTCTTTTAAAAACTCACAGCCTGTTTCATTACTTAGTAGCCCCAAAAGAAGTCCCTGATATAACATGTGGATATGTTCAAAGAGGTTGTCTAATCGTAATTTTCAAATGGTTGTCATAAATCAAACGTTTACATGAGATTCTATTTGCGGTGGAGTTTCACACAACAATGGCAAAAATATAAATATAAAAAGGCTTTGGGCTTTAGTGATAAATAGTCACTAAAGTATCTTCACTATCAAATGGATCAGGCCATTAGCTAAAATGTTTGTCTATTTTGTTATTTGGGTCATGCCAAACAGAAGTGCACCATGTACCAGAAAGGCAATAACTTCAGTCATTCAACCTAATATACAATATCTCCCACAAGTTGTAAATTGATGGTCCCATATTTTATTATTTTATTTGCTGCTGAGCACCAGTGAATTTCAAACAAATCATCATTCCTTTCATTTGAAAAAATGTGCCACATAATGTTGATCAGCTTTGGATATGTGACACATCATGCAATCAATCATTTAGCCTGTGCAATGGATCAGCCTAAACATTATCTGAGAGAATCAGAATTGTAATCCATGCAGGTCACAGTGTATTTCCAGGTCTTGAACATACTGCGCACAAGATATTTCAATTCTCTTTTGAAAAATCAAATTTAAGTCATCACGCATATTAGACATGCGTAGAATTGACAATTTTGACCAATACAATAAACTAACAATATTTTAATCTTATGGCAAATAAATGATAAATGACAGAAAAAATACATTATGCTATAATAAATTAGCCTGGTGAACATAAAAGGTGTGTTCGACATAGCTTGCGGCTGGATGCAACCGATCGGCGAGAACAGCCACGTGCAGGCGGGGAGGAGCTGCAAACAGGGACGTGAAGTCGGACAAATTTCTGGTTCCCGTAGTGACCACTCACGTGGTGTTTGCATTCTTTACCACAGCTGAAGTGAAATAAATGCAACATTTGCCAAATAAACAGATATTTCAGACACATTTTCATTCAATACTTTACTGCTTCATACAGCATCTGTTTGAACTAGAATAAAGTTCAAAATAAGCCTATATCAATGAAGTGGAGTCAACGTTTTTTAATCAGTTTTATTTTAATAAACATGATAAACATGACACAACATTGCGACTACATGAAAAGAGTGTTTACTGTTATAAAATACTGATTTGTGAGCTTTAGTGGAACTAAAGGTGTGAGAATAAACACGAAACGCACGTGATCGTTGTCATGCGGTGAATCCGGCGAATCCTGGAACAGCTGTGACATCATCAGAGCTCGTGCAGCCGCTCTTGAGAAACTGCGATGACTGAGTCATCCGGCTACTCTCGTATCGCTCTCGCGGTACTTTGATGGCATACATCACAGTCATGTGGAGTCAGCGCTGCATCAAGTCGGACAACATTTTTAACCGGCATGCACTGTTTCAAGTCAGCCGCCGATCGGTCTGCGCAGAGCTGCATGAAGTCGAACAAGCCTAAAGACTTGGATCCACATATTCATTTTCTCGTATTTGAGGCGTGGTTTACGAATGCCCAGAGCCGTTTATTGGGTGTCTATCAAATGCGCCTGTACGTAGTTCATAGCCAATCGTTTCAATTAAACCAGATGACGTAGAGCGACAGAAATTAGACGAAGAAGACGACGATGGGTCAGAGATTTATGTGTACGTGTATCTAACGGCCGTTTCACACCGCATGCGTGAGCGGCGCATATTTATTTATTTTTTATTTTTTTTGGCGTGCATGTTAATCAATGAGTGCATTCACACTGGGAGCAGGAGCGTCAAACAGGTGTGGCGCGTGAAGCGGGGGTTTTGGTTTTTGTTGCTCTGCTCACGCTAAATTAAAGTGAAAGCACACTTTTGATGGACAAAAATAAATATGATTTCACACAAAAAGTGCCCAAAATGCACAGAAAAAGCATGTTGAGTTTTAAGAAGAAGTTGAGTATAGGCAAATAAAAGAAAATAAAGACTCAAAAATATTTATTGAATATTTAGGCTACTCTGTAAAAACAAACTAGCCAGAAAATATCATATATAGAAACGTTCTTTTAGTTTAGGTAACACACAGACAGCTACATAGGCTAGCACAACCCAAATCAAACCCGAGTGTATGGTTTATTTGTTTGTTTTGTTTTTTTTATCTGCAGAGTTTGCTTTTTTCTAAACATCGAAAGTATGACTGAGTTGTACACCTCCCCATAACAAACTTTCAAGGCAATATAAATGACCAACTTTTAAAAACAAATATATGGTTGTCTCAGAGACCACATTTCTTTGTGTGCCACGTATCCCTAAAATCTCTTAAAAATCCTTACCTTTTGTTTTACTTATTTGGAAAAAGAACCAGTACCAGTCACACTTGAAGACATTTCAAATAATACTTGCTACGCATGTATAAAACTGTATGATAGTTGTTCAAATTAAAACCATATAGATTCTTATGTGAGTTTGGGTGATCTCTGCAAGAGTGGAGGATACGGGGAAGAAGTGTATGTATGAGTTAAAACGTTAATTTTCCAAGGTCCTTCATCTCATAGACCAGTGGTCTATCTCATCATTATAACAGCCTTTTGTGTTGTTTTTTTTCCCAAAATCACTGGCATGCCTTTTCATTAGACACTGAAGCACAAGGTTTCCTCTTTACTTAGAAAACTACTGGTCAAATAGATTACCCCATAGAACTGTATCTACTGTAGGACGCATCTTAAAAGCTTTCTATGAAATAGATTAATGGCTATTCTGCCTCATGCAATTTGTGAAACATGCAATTTTCTGGTCCATAATTTCTAGTGGTAGCACCACTACAAATGTCCACAATTTTATAATTGCTGGAGGCTATTATTGATAATTATTGGTAATACTACAAAAAATGACCACTTTCATATTTAGTGACTACCTCTAGGCCAGTGTCTAGTACAAGAATCATAAAGGAAGCATTTCTGCTATTTCAATTTATAGTTGGTGGTGGGAAACTACCAAACTTTGTTTTTTGGCAAAGTGAATTTCAAACCAACAATGGACAAAACTTTTTATTTGGAACATTGCTGATATGAAAATGCATTTAATTATCTGTAACACAGTTTCTTAACCAAATGGATCCAAAATAAGCCTCTTCTACAAAGCCTTCTCTACAATATAAATCAAAATAATGTATTAAAAGCTGTAACCATGACCAGAACACGCTACGCTATCTCAAGACCAATTCGTACGAATTCGACGAATGATTAAAAAGTGGCTAATTCGTACGACCTCACTCGTACGATTTGTAAGTTTAGGGTAGGTCATTCGTACGAATTCATATGAATTGGCCAATTCGTAAAATATGTACGATTTAGCAAAATCGTACTAATTCGTATGAGTGAGGTGGTATGAATTGTTACGAACTAGCCACTTTTTAATCAGTCATCGAATTCGTACGATTTGGTCGTGAGATCGGGTTGGAACTCGCGATGCGTCAATGACACTTTGGGAACGCCTACAGCGTGAATGCGCCTGAAGCTTCTATGTCAAGCAGTCCAATGGAAAGAATGAGCATTATGGGGGGGGTGACGTCATAACCAGGAAAAGATAAAAGCCCATCTTTTATCGCGAAAGGGAACTAATCACAGATTATTGATTTTATCACAGATTATTGATTTTATGATTATTGACTAATCACAGATTATTGCACTGATTTGAGGTTGTTGAAGAGCTAATAATAATAATAAAAAAACTGCTGGATCGATTGCGTACAGATATACAGAACAATATTCGCCCAGACTAAATGATAAATCAGGATTCCTAATGAGACATTATACACTTGAACACTTCATAAACGAAACCTGACAGCAAACAAAATGTCAACTCAAATGAGTCACTTATTCTAGGATTTACTTTGTTCAGGGCACATGGAGCATATTTTACTGCTATGAGACATGAAAAGCTCTGCCATTAACTATAATGAGACTAATATCCTAGAGGGCAATGTGACCCTCACATCATACTTTTTAATAGCCTGTAATTCTACACCCTAATAATGTCTGTACATTATCTGCCTATAATTTTAAGCCAGGACATTTTCTACTAGAAAAGGTCACTTGAAGATTATTAGTTCAGTAATGTATGGGGCCCATCCTTTGAGAGCAAATGTATGTGCTCTAATAACGGTTTTTTATTATAATAAAGATGCAATTTATTAAACTCAGCAATATTTCCATAAATAAAGTGATGTGAATTAACTAAAAAATCTCAGAGAAAACCATACAAGCAGCAAATTGAACCCATTTTACAATTACCCAGATCCAGCAAATTTGCTACATCAGCTCTTTCAGTCTTTATTATAATGTTTTGTATTGACAATGCTGTTCAAATTAATCTTCCTTCCAGGTGATTATTTTAGTTAAGCATAGATCCACAGCATGATAAAAATCACAATTTACCGTTTAAGCTTATTGCCCTGGTGCTATCTGAAATAGGAAAACTCCACCCAAAACTGTAAATTCTCTCATCATTTACTCACACTGATTTCAGAAAGATTATGTGACAATGAAGACTGGAGTAATGCTGATAAATTCAACTTTCAGAGCAATAAACTGCATTGTAAAATATATTAACATAGAACACAGTCATAAAATAGTGCCCATTACTGTTTTTACTTGATTTTTGATCAAATAAATGCAGTCCGAGTCTCAGACTCGAGCCTCCATCTCTAACGAGAGAGTAGACAGGGTGGTTGATGTATGGAATGGCTGCAGTACATGCTTGCCCTAGCAATGATCTACTACAGCGACGCAGGGCATGACACACTATTAGCAACTTGAGGTAATTGGTGTGCCACTGCAGTCGAAGTCCTGTCCAGAAGCCTGAGGAAGCATGAGAACACCACAAGTAACACGGTAGCTGGCGGGGTGCGAGGGGGGATCGGAAAAAAAAATTCAACAAAAAAAACATTGGGGGGAAGTAGTTATACACTGGCTAAGTTTTAATCCAATGCCATAACGTTAACTAACATTTTCAGGAAAAGGAAAATCCTCTCCTAGTCAAAATTACACAAACACAACATGAACAGACCAATAGAAAAAATATGAAAAAAAAAAAAACCTTTTGACTCCGTGTCTTCAACTAATTTGAGTTTCTATTAATTAAAACAATTTCCTTCACTGTATTTACTCAAATATTTTATTTCAATGAACTCAAAATTTTAAGGAAACCAGGTAACTTATTTTTTTAAAGTTAAATCAACAATCATTTTTTACAGTGTCACAACACAACATAAAAATACACAGCTGTATCCCGATTAGCATAACTGCGTAAGCTGTGCCATCCTATGTTTTATATTAATGAAAAAAATGTATTCGGGATGGCACAATATTTCATAGTTTTGTTCTTTTTATATCCACCTTCCACAGATGATGCCAACATTTCATCATAGGGCAACATTACATCAGTGATGGTACAGCTTCCTTCCATGTTGTTTATCTTCTGTAATAATTTACTAAACTCCTAACCCAGTTCAAGGTCTGCAAACAAATAAAACTGTACTGCATGCCTGTGATGTACTGCTCCCTGGTCAAAGTTTTGAATTACAGTTTTGAATATGCATTCATCATGTAATCACTAATGAAATGTGTTCCTTTACCTCTAAGAAAAAGAAGAAAAAATATGCTAAATCTCTACAGCATGAATCTTTTTTTGTTGCTTCTCTCTTTTTTTATACCTCAGCAGGGTTTTTTTTATCTCAGCATCTGTTTTTCTAACATTCGTGAAAGTCAATTTTTTTGACTTCTTGAAGCTCATTAAAAAGAAGAAGTGAAATGCAAACACCAGAAGCAAGCACCTTCTACTACTTCTACTATACTGATCTAAAACATTTGCAGCCATAATTCCCATACTTCCATTTGTGTTTCATTGATTAAACAACTATGTAACTGTCACAGTCCTCGTCTGCACCAGTCTGTCTTGTCATCTGCACTACACTTCCCAGGATCCTCTTGTCTCCACACCTGAACTCACTCCCGCAATCATCCACCTGTTGATCGTCATGTTCATCTGTATCACCTGTCTCCACCCTATTATGTTTGATTCATGCGTGTATTTAGTTTGCCTCTGTTCAGTCTCTCTTGGTCGATCGATGTTAATGTCTACATGGAGTTTGAGTGTACCTGTTTGAATCTGAGTAAACCTTTGTATTAGAGCTTTTGCCTCAGCCTGTTCTTCTGCTTACACCAGACCGTGACAGTAACGACTATGTGAATTAAAATCCAAACGTGAGAGGAGTAAGGCAGAATGACAAGATTTAAGAACCGAGCAAGAGCACTTCACTTAAACCAATTTTAACAATGAAGTGAACTGAGAAAACTGAGGGCACTGGGGTAAACAAGGAAAGTAAATGAGCTGCAGGTGTACCTAATCAGTTCTAAGATAACTAGGATATTATAAATAAATTTTTATTATTGTATATTAACAATTAGTGTTGTTCATATATTAGTTGTTACGCTTGTGATAATGTGTCGTATAACGTCATTGCAGATGTCCAGATCACATTCATACTCAAAAATATTTGGCTATAAAGTACCTACTCTTTTAGCACTTGTTAAGTAAGTACTTATTGGAACTAAGTATCTACTCATTGAGTATGCGGTTTCGAACGCAGGCATTAGATCAGGTCAACTTATGGTACGGATCCACTTTTGCATTTATATGTTAACTCCCCGTTTATTACCGGGACGAACAAAAAGCTGAAACAGTGTTATTTAACTTGCATTACTTGCATCAGGTGTACTTGACTCTTCTATTTATTTAATAGAATGATTTTTACAACTACATTATTATTATTATAGCTATTAAAGTTATCGTCCCTGGTGTGAACTAGCCCCATGGATAATTTCTATGCTTTATGCTTACATTTTCCAAGGAGAACACTTTCATTTTCCAAGGAGTCACTGCCATTTCTAACAGCACCAGAGTCATTATTGGGTCGCATTGCTATTGTTACGGATTATGGCAGATCATTTGTCTAGTCACTGTTAAGGCTGGATTAACTAAAAGAAATGGCAATGCATGATGGAAAAACTGACTGTATGAGATTAAAGGAAATGATGGTTTTCTGTTTACATATTTAAAATGACAATCAGGTCATGGCAAAAATTTAGCAGATTATCTGAGCTCTCAGAAGCATCCCAAAATGGCACAGCTTTTCATGTGATTTTGAGAGATTACGGGAAGCGCTTTTTAGACAGTTTGGGGGAAAAGGCAAGGAACTTTTTTACTGTAATGCAAATGAGTTTTCACAATGGAATTATGAATGGCTTGTCAGACTGTCCGACCGGCTATTACTTAAAAATGTGCTTCAGTAGAGTTTGGTGCTGAATATTAAACAGGTGAAATCCCAATAGATTTTTGCAAATAATTTATGCATCAAAGATGTGAACCAGCACTGTTTATGCATCAAAGATGTGAACCAGCACTGGTGTGGAAGCATTTAATGGCTCGTTCATGTTATATTCTAATTCCATTAGGCCATCTCAATCAAAAGAAAAAGATGCCAGAATGAGGGTAAATTAAGGAAAACCATAGCAAAAAAGATGTTTGAATTGCAGCTCGCATCCACATAGACAGCAATCAAAACTGACAGGCCACTAAAACACTGTACACATTGGCCAGAGCCATTTCTGGAATTCCCATTAAAAACCCAACGCCCTGTACACCATCGCACGGCAGACCATAAAAGTGCATGTGACATAAAACTGTTAAGAGGCCTGCCTCCAGAGTGCTGTTTATTTTATATAGCTTAACTTTGAACACAAACCCATTCCATTATGTCAGTGGGCAATGAAGCGTCTGTTTGTGGTTGGTGCTGAACTCTCAGTAATGAAATGCAATGGGATGTGCTTGACTAAGAAGACAGCATCCCATGTCAGGAGCCTTATTAATGAGCATGTGGGAAGAAAAACTTGCGTATAAGCCAAGCACTAAGTCTGAGTCTACACCAAAATAAGGCTACAGAGTTTCAGCAAGCAGTAATTGGAAACCTTTTGGTTTTGTCTCTCATCATATCACAACATGCTGGACTCAAAGGACTTACTTGCCTGTCAATTTAGCAGATAGAAGTCTGTCTTGTAGAATGAGCACTGTTTGAAGAAATAAAATAAGGACAAATATTTAAGCATATCGTCTGTTTTCTTTTTTTTTTTCAACATACAGCAGGGTAAACAACAGTGCACACTAAATAGCAGGGTTGCAAAATCTGGAGAGAAATACAATTTTAGGATTTTGAAAAAAATATAGAAAGAAAGAAATGCAAAGATTGTAAAGGATGATATTTAATGTTCAACTTTAAACTGTTATTAATGCAAAATACTGACATACCAAATACTAAGAAATTTAAAAATATTCAATTATGCTGATAAAATAGACTACCATTCATTTTTGTGGTTAGTAAGGTTTTTTTTATTATTTTTTTTATTTAAGTCTCTAAAGCGCACCAAGGCTACATTAAAAATACGGTAAGTATTAATGTAAACATATATATACAGTTTTTAATGTAAAAACTTCCGGTTCCTCATGCTTCTCTGGTTCCAGGATTCCCGTGTTCTTGCAGCAAGTGTACTCAAGTGTATCACTTACCGCTCTCCTGTGTGTATTTGCAAGGAGCCATTGTGTGTGGTGCTTCAGGATTCTCCAGTCTGATTCTCAGAGTTTTTCTGTGCATCTGTGGACCATGTACCTCTTCTCTTCATTCATGTTGGAAGTTTATTATTCAAGTCTGCTCTTGAATCGTATTCCTGTTCAAGTGTCTACGTATCTGCATTCAAATTCTAAGTGCATCCATGTTTGCCTTCAAGCCCTGATTTATCAAGTCTTTTCTCTGAGTTCGAAGTATTCAAGAGACCATTATGTTCCAGTTATTCCCTGCTTCCTGTTTTCAGTTCTGTGTGGATCTCAAAGCCACCTATTAGATCGGAAACTGCAACCGGCTTATTGCTTGTGTCCTCATCCTTCTAGTAGTGTGACCATAACATTTTTGGGTTCAAAATTATCCCAAATAAATTTGAGCAAGTACATAACCAGCCAGTGTTTAAAACTATCTGCTTGCCTTATAGCTTAGTTCAAAACGGTAAGCTTGTGGTAATGCTTTTTATTTTTTTTTTATTCCAATGGTACTGGTGCATTTGAGCATGTCCTTGTGTCATTACAAATCTGTACACATAAAGGTGTTTCGGCTTGTAGGCTATATTGCGTGAGGATGTTGGAGGTGGAGATTTATACCTTTTCTCGCAGCACTTGATATAATTAAACTTATTAATTTGACGATCCAGAAAGGTTCAAACGACAGTCCCCAGTGACAAGTGGAGAATCACCCATGGTAAAATGCAAAAGACTTTGGACTGAGAGTTTGGAAAAAGAACCGGGTCCATGCGGAAACAAGGATAAATACTGTATATGAAGGGCGTTAAATGTCACGCAATGCTGATGTTGTTTAAAATTAACAATTTGAGAAAGTATATTTTGCACGGTTTGACGTGAAAAGGGATCAATAGATTTAATCAGAGTGATTTACTGTTTTGTTTTTTGTTTTTTTCCTTAGTTGGTCAGAAGAACAAAAGTGGATGTTTCTTGTTCAGATGACATTTTAGGATGACAATTCTTATGTTGGTCATACTTCCAAAAAGTAGAATCTGTGATTGTGAATGCCAGTACCTAAAATACACTCATGGCATTACCTTCTTTCCTGTGGGAGGGGGCTTCAAACCTAAATCCAAATATCTGTAAAGATCTGTGCCATTATGATGGATCAAATTTTTCTATGAAGGAAAGCTCTGAGCTTTTACTTGTGTGTTTACTTGGGAGTGTTTACATGTGAATTACATTATGGATAATTAAATCAATATTTATTCAGAACTGTTCTGTTCTCCCCAAAATTCCAATAAAATCCATTCAGTCTTTTTGAAACAATGTTCTAAGCTTTGAAGACACAGCAAGGTAAAGTTTGTTCTAAATGAATAAAGGACATGTGATGTTCCCCATCAGAATGAGATCATTATGTTTATTTATTTAGAAGCATTAATTAAAAAAAAAAGCAAATCAGTTGAAATTTTCTCATTGAAGTGCCAAAACAACTGTAGCATATTTAGTTGTCAACTAATTCAAGGACCTGGATTCACATACAGGGCTTAGATTTGGATTTAGTTCAATTTAAGTAACTTTTATTTAAAAAAAAATCTTAATTTGTGCATCTTAAGACAAAACAATCCCTCTGATATTTTAAGATCTGTCAGTGCCAGTTGCTTAGTTAAAACAGCTCAAACATGCATTTTAGTCTGGAAGGGTTAAGGCTTGTCTGTGAAATTTTAGGTCTTTTTAAAGTGCATTTTCAATCACACACACATAGGTATATGGAACGGATTTCAAACCCTGGCTAAAATAAAAGCTTACAGTATAATTGCTAGCAGTTTTAAGAGTGGAAAACTGGTGCTCGAACAATTGAATGTTTGCCCAAAGCTGACTCTGATTCACATTTCTGTTCAGGTTCCTATTTCCCACAGTGCATCGCTTGCCTTTTTCATTGTGCCTTTTCAAGATTGGTTGAAAAACACTGAAGGACCTTGTGTGTGGCTGATCTGGAGGATCTCATGGGATAAACTTCCAAGATAAACTCACTAGCAGTACACTGCACACAAAAACAACAATCCTCTATCCAGGACCAACACAGTGTTGAGGGATTGAAGATTCTGCAGAATTTTGTGCTGGTTTGATAACCAAAAATATGTGGAGAATGACTCATATAAATGCACATAAATTTGTATGATAGAGCATACCATGGTTTCTTGACACATAGTTCACATAACTTTAAAATAATAATAATAATGCTGTTGAAAAGGTATTCTTGAAAAAAAAAACATTCTGCATGCACATCATGTTTCTTGTAATAAGTGTGTATTCTGGCCTCTTTAATGCACAGCATGTGTTTAATTCCAGAATAAGGTATATTAAAATTACATCTTAGTACCACCCAACCCTTATTCACTATGATTCTAATTACCTTTTAATTGAAGTCATTCAGAAACAGCCTGTGGAATTGATTTGAATTAGTCTTAAATGTATGCTAGTAAAGTCAAACATACTGTATTTAGCATGCTACAACGCCTTCCATAAACCACCTAAGGCATTTAACTTTATTACTATTATTGTAAGCCATTTTAATATGACACAGGCGTATCCACAGCTCTGTTGACTTGCAATCTTCATTTGGAAGTGTAGACTAAAAAAGTAAATGTTCATTAATATTTTATTTATTTATTTATTTATTTAGTTCAACTAAAATTGTCTGCAGTGATGGCACACATATGGTGATAATACAAAATAAGTCGAGTTGTACAGGCGCTACTCCACAGATGTCCAAGCATCTGTGGCTTTTTTAACTTTTGCATCGAAAGGTTGATGAACCTTGTGTTCTTGTAAGCCAGCTATTTTCTTGCTCTCAGCTAAAACTCTCAGCTCTATGAGTAAATGTATCTTGTATTTAGGGTTACAACTTCAGCAGAAGAAAATATCGGACACTATCAGCCTGGTCTCATTGTTAATACGTAGGTATTTTACGTTTTTGCAAAGATAAAAAACGTACTTTTTAGTACGTTTGGATAGGTGCTGAAACGTATAATATAGACGTATCTGCAACATTTAAACGTAACATTATTACGTTTTTACAGCTACAAAACGTAAACTATTTACGTATATTCTATATCATAAAGATATCTGTATAATTTCCCTTTTTACCATTTTATACATAAATGTAAGATCCCGTAACCCTAATCCCAAACCTAAACATACCCATTTTATACTTAATATAAAAAAGGATAAAACGTAACGGACAGGTGTTGGGAAAGGGTAGTTTTAATAACAATATAACATTAAAATATATTTTGAGCCACCAATCCTACCCCTAAACCTAACGTTACCCATAAAAATTCCTTAAAACTACGTAACAAACTACAATTATTAAGAAAAACATAACTAACAGACAAGTATAATCACAATAATTTATTTATTGCAAAAATGTCAAAACCGATACCAAAAGCCGTTCACATGATGAAGCGTTGCAGTCGCAGTCTTCTCTCTGTCTCTGGCAGTATTGTAATAGTTTTGTATGAAGTACAGAGCAGAAATTAAATAATGAAAATGTTAATCCGGCTTCGGTTCGCGCTTCTCCATTTCAAAATTCAAATGAACTAAACTAACCAACCGGCACAGTCCTTCATGTCGCAAACTGTGACGAAGCAGGGAAGAGCCAATGAACGTTTGATATCACTGCCGTAAAACATGACGTATCGCTTCTCAAGGGCGCAATTTTTGAATTTGAATTCATCAGCGCGGGGTTTGACATGTACGGTCGCTGCTGAGCCTGAGAATGGAGAGATCACGACTGGATAAGAGGCTGAATTAGGAGTTGTTTCTTACAAACAACTATGGATTCTAAAGATTTGGATTACATCAAACTAATCAAATTGATGTCTTTTGTGATTTTTTGTTGTGTTTTATAGGAGAAAACGCTTTATGTGTCTCAAGGTAAATAAACTATTACAAAATGGTTGAACGAGTAGCTAACGTTAAAGACTGTATTTTTAAGGTTTTATAGTGTATTGTTTAACAACATGCAGGCGAAACGAGCAAAATGTTCATATTTATGAGTATTATATCAATAAATGCGACTGAAAACTTCATTAATAAGACAGTGGAATGCAACAGAGTCAAAACATAATGCTGCTACGATATTAATATGCATAAATTGTGATACGTACAATGTGTACGTCGGTGGATTTGTTCATACGTAAATAAATTACGTTTTTGTGCTGTCAATACGTAAATATTTTACGTTTTAGTACTGTAAATACGTCAGTATTATACGTTTCTGCGCATGTAAAACGTAATTATATATACGTATGATAGAACGACACTTTACGTATAAATACATACGTATTCTCATGAGATCACGTTGACACTATAGGACTCTGTTTAATGCCACATGCCATTTGGGGCAGCACAGTGACTCAGTGGGTAACACTGTCACCTCACAAGCAAGGAGGTCGCTGGTTTGAGTCCCAGCTGAGCCAGGAGACCTTTGTGTGGAGTTTTCATGTTCTCCTTGTGTCTGTGTGGGTTTGCTATGGGGGCTCCGGTTTCCCCCACAACCCAAAAACATGCAGTATCGGAGAATTGGATACACTTTTCCATAAGATGGGGAGGGTTAGGGAAAGCCCTGGCAACCTATCCTGGAAAAAGTTCATGCCAGGAAAATTCATGGACAATTACATGTAAATTGATAATGTAAATTGTTGCATCTGACCACTCTGAAAAAAAAAAAAAACCAAATCAGCCAAGACCACTTACAGTACATCAAATTAACAGACTTGCTTCAGGTTGTCAATTAGTATGTGTGTATGAACTGCGGTTCTGTTCTAGGCAAACCACCCCATCTATCCAAGCCTGGACGGAACTGATAGTGTCATAACTGATGACAGGAAGCAACTGCAAGTAAATTCTTTATTAATATATAATAAACAGAGTCCAGATGGCAGATGGAATGGGTGGCGCAGATACTTTGATGGTCAAATACGGAACAGATGAAGTGAAGAGATGACGTGAGCTGGTGAGAGGTGATGACAGAATCCAGACATAGAACATAATCCAAAGGGAAACACCGAACAGGAACAAGAGCACGAGACTATATCGCCGACACAGGAACGGGACCAACACACAGCAGAAAGGTCATCAAACAACGATCTGACATAAGAGATGAGAAAATGAGTATATAAAGGTGAGGAGATTAGCTGCTGCTGGCGCCATGAATGAGACCAGCTGGATCTCAATCTTGTGCCGTCATGTTAGAGAAATTTGCCTTAAAAAAACTCCACTGATCAATGCTGTACATAATAAACAACACAGAAGTCCGTTTTAAACCAAGCATGTTTCTGTTTGTCTTTAAGGCAGATCTGAGTGACCAACTCAAACCCATTGTTAAATCTGCTAGGAACAATGTTTCTGAACAGCAACTGATACTGTACAATACAGCCAAAGCAGACAACACCTGCTTAAGGGTATCTGACATGCACCTAATCTATTTGTAAATGCTGTAGTATTGACAATCAAGGAAAATAAAGGGAGTTGTGTACATATACACTCATCTAAAGGATTATTAGGAATGCCTGTTTAATTTCTCATGAATGCAATTATCTAATCAACCAATCACAAATGGCAGTTGCTTCAGTGCATTTAAGGGTGTGGTCCTGATCAAGACAATCTCCTGAACTCCACTGAATGTCAGAATGGGAAAGAAAGGTGATTTAAGCAATTTTGAGCAAATTTTGGTTGTTGGTGCCAGGCGGGCCAGACTGAGTATGTCACAATCTGCTCAGTTACTGGGATTTTCATGCACAACCATGTCTAGGGTTTACAAAGAATGGTGTGAAAAGGGAAAAACATCCAGTATGGGGCAGTTCTGTGGGAAAAAATGCCTTGTTGATGCTAGAGGTCAGAGGAGAATGGGCCGACTGATTCAAGCTGATAGAAGAGCAACTTTGACTGAAATAACCATAAACGAGGTATGCAGCAAAGCATTTGTGAAGGCACAACACACACAACCTTGAGGTGGATAGGCTAAAACAGCAAAAGACCCCACCGGGGACCACTCATCTCCACTACAAATAGGAAAAAGAGGCGAAAATTTGCAAGAGCTCACCAAAATTGGACAGTTGAAGACTGGAAAAATGTTGAGTCTCAATTTATGTTGAGACATTTATGTTGTAAACAGAATGAGAACATGGATCCATCATGCCTTGTTACCACTGTGCAGGCTGCTGGTGGTGGTGTAATGGGGTGGGGGATGTTTTCTTGGCACACTTTAGGCCCCTTAGTGCCAATTGGACATTGTTTAAATGCCACGGCCTATTCTATTGCAGGGTTGTTTTGGTGGAACTATTTATTTATTTATTTTTATTTATTTTTTTTGCTTGTTTGATGTTTTAAAAGTTTGACATTTGAAGCCTTTTAGCTTATGGTCAAAAGTGTTAAATGGTTTTGGAATGGGTTACAGGTTTCTGAGAGCAGAGCTGTACTCTCAGATCTCGGTTCTTTCAAGCAGTTTTGCAGTAAACATCAGGGGTTATCGAACAACAAATGGACAGAACTTGATTGTTATTTGCCAGTGCAGTGAATCTGTTGTATGAAACCAATAGAATATCTCACATTGTCTGACCAAACTCCTTTTGGGCCCTATATTAACGATCTGAAACGCAAGTATCAAGCGCGAAGCGCAAGTAAGTTTTTGGACGGGTCTTGGGCGCTGTTGCTATTTTACTGGCAGGATAAATGGCTCTTGCCATTACGCAAGTTTAAAATGGGTTGGTCTGAAATAGCTTCATTATTCAAAGGTGTAGTTTGGGGGTAACATGACATAAACCAATCAGAATGTCATCCAACATACCCTTTAAGAGCAGGTGCACATGTTGCATTGTGGATTGTTATTATTATGGCGGATTTACCAGGCGTGCGCAAGGATCATTCACAGCCAAAGAGACCGATTGAGATTTTTTTTCCTGGTTCTTGACGGACAAACTAATTTGTCAGATGTCCTTATATACATTATGTGTCTTGCCACTATTGGGCAAACAGGTCTGATCCATCATTACAACAATTAGCCTGAAACATTTGGGTAAATGTGTAAGCTAGATTGAGGCCTGCATTTTTTTTTACATCTTCGTGGATACCAAAATGATTTCCCTCATCTGTTAATATTTTTCCTTGTTATAATGTATGATTTGCAAAAAATAAAAACTGCTGCATCTGTGTTGATAAGAGAAAGTGTATGCGCATTGTGCACTGGCTAAAAATAGCACGCTTGTACTCTTGTACGCTTAAAATAGCATTATGAACAGTGCGCAACGCGCCACTGACTTTAAGACTGTTTTTTTTTTTTTCCTTTTTGCGCCGACCCGTCCAGGTAGTGCAAATTCATTTCCTAGTTTACCGACGTGCGTCTGTGGAGGAAAAAGCTGCTTTGCGCAGTGCAAAATATGAATTATACATAGTGTACAAAGTCATTTGCGCCGGGTGCAAGATAGGGATCTTTGTCTTTTTGTTTACTTTCTTGCACTGCCTTTCTTGTAAGGTACAAAGAAATATATAAATGAGTTATCATGTAATGAACCCTGATAAGACCGCTAGCAAATATTTTGTATCCCCCTGGTTTATCAGATTAGTGTCACACTGATTTTCATTAGGCTCAACACAAAATGACACAAATGTTTCCATGGTATTTAAAATATCAGCTTCCCTGCCACATGGAAATATGCTCTTTCAAATGTGCTGGCGGACAAGGAGCACTCTAAACCTCTGCAATATCGTTCACAACCAGATAAACAGATAAATGGGGGTGCGTAAAATAATAGACAAGTGTCGCACAGTGGCGTGCACACATTACTCCTCTACCTTGCCATTAATATCATGTTCATGCAATTCATGAATTATATCACTAAAATATATTTCATACATCTTTACACCCATCTGACATGCTAGTATTACTGGGTAAATTGGGGATTTGGAACTACTGTCTAATTGCTGTAGTGTTAAGTGTTACATGGTAATGTTGCCATCTAGTGAGAGAATGTTAATAAAGCAGTGGGGCATGTTGAACATGGTTTAAAAGAGGATGATGCTTAAAATGAAGAATGCTTTTGGTGTTTAATATCTGACTTTTGCAGTAAATCTTTCAAAATCCATAACTTTACTTCTTTTGTCTTTTATAACTAATGAAAGGTAATATTTCTGGGTGTCCTTGTCCTACTTCACTGGCTATCATTTTATTATTGAATAAATATCTACACTCTAGCAAAGTTCTGCATCTGTGGCTATCAAGGACAAATGGCACGTTTCAATAGCAGTGCCTTTGGAAGAGCTAATATAACTAATATACATCTTATATATGTATATATATATATATATATATATGATGTAAAAAAATATATACCAAAAATGTATACCAAAAACACAGTAATAACAGCAAAATTTTCATGTCCAAAAGTCCAAAATCATGACTGCTACATAATATATACTACAGCCCTAGTTTGAAGTTTGGATTCCACTGAGTATTACAATGACTCAAGGTCAGCTAACAGTCAACAGACCACAGCTATCAGCTGGATGATCATGACACACTGCTTCACTCTCGTCGGTGAGAAGCAGGCTGGAAGTCGGGCGTGAAAATGGATGTGTCATCACCTTCGATTATGTGAAGTTAGAGGTGTGTGCGGGGAGGTGCTTTACCCAGCGTTAACTGACCTCTGTGAAGTCTTCAATGCACAGATGATGAATGAAACACTTGATTGAAGGACAGGTCTATGGTCTGTATTGCATTTTTTTTTTTGTAAATTTTAGTGGATATATTTAAACTATTCATGTATGTTTAGCTCAAATAATAAAGGCAAAATGTGTTATAACCATGCCAAACAATAATGACTGTTATCAAACAGGTTCCCCACTAACATCCTGCCACCTTTTCACTGTCACCGGTCTAAAATGAAATAGGAACTGGTTGTCCACTGACCCCCATTTATTAAAAATGAGTAATGAGTCAGAAAACTCGTGCTAAATGGACTCGCTGAAATGATCTCCTTTAGGGCTGAAATGACATAACTTCAGAAACCTTTTCACCTCATCAAAAATTTGACTGTTTTAGTCTTATTAGATTTGTCATTAATAATAAATACAGACGGCTGGAGTTGCAGGAAATTATATCCGATGACGTTTGAAGCAGCCTTGGCTAGAGATATTTATACTAATGGACAAATTTGCCTAGAAACTTTCATGGACCTAATTATCCTGCTATATTCACACATGTTATGGGGCTTTAGCACTGTGATTCACAGTGAGAACACTTTTTTATTATACATATATATATATATATATATATATATATATATAAATGATTAGCTCTTTGTTGTGAATTGAACAGCAGCACTTGACATGATATGCAAGTCAGGGGAAAAGTGCAATGCTTAGACTTCAGCTCCCAGATAAATTCCACTAAAAGAACAGAAACTGATGTGAAACCCCTGAGGCCTGAAAAAATTCCAAAATTCCTCCAGTGGAATCCAATCCAAAATGATACTCTTCTGGACTTCTTAGAACAACAAAACTCTTGTGCTGGTGGGGTGAACAAATGAAATCTTCAAATGCAGGAGGGGTGGCCTGATTAGATTTATACCTGCATGGTTCTGAGGCTCTGCAGAAGCTCAGAAACGATTTACAGGTGGTCGCAGGTTGAGGATGGACAATGAATATAAACCCAACCCTGTCCAGGGGAAAGACTGAACAAAATGAACATAAATCTGAGAGCTGGCTAAAACCGCAGACTGAGGTTGTGAGATAAGACGCCATCAACCTACTGAGACGAGAATATTGAACTGGAATCTTAATACCGCTTCGACCGAAAGACCTTTTTCTCTTGGATATCAGCTAAAAATAGTTTGAGTCATTGGTCTCACTTGTGTACCTTATCACTCTGGTCAATGTCAGATATTTCCTATTGTACAAAATTCACTTTTATTTAGTTTTTAACAATTAGCAAACACCGTCGCACACCTGCAGGTGATAGGTGCGTGGGGGAAAAGACCATATAAGTAGATCAAAAAATCTACAAAAAAAACAAGGAACTCTGGGGAAAAAGGATATACCGGATGCAAAACGTTGCTAATAAAATTTTGATACTCATTTGCAATTTAGTTTTTTTAACAAAATGATGTGTCCACATGTTTGTGTACACAACTACCCTATTGTGGTTAAAATTCAGCTATTCTGTTTCATATTTCCCCCATAAATCTGAAACAGTCTCTGCGTCCAAAATGGAATACTTCCCTACTATATACAATAAAAAAAACAGTATACCAAAATTTGCATCAACAACTTTCGTGTGTTTTTTTTTTGTGTGTGTGTGTGTGTGTGTTTGTTATCATTGAAGGGAGGACTGTTTAGTTGCTCCCTCAGTTACTTAGCCTGTGTTTATTGTTTGCTGAGACACATTCTGAGAGAGCAGTTTTGTGTTGGTTCTCTCGTCTCTATTGGTCAACGCATGATTACACTATATATTAGTTAATGACACATTGATTTAAAACAAATGCATTATACGGACTAGCCATTTTCACAAAGGAAGGCAATGAGCTGCTCCCTCTCTCCATACATCGAGTCCTCCAAGTGTCCTTCTGTCAAAAGCCTCGTCATATACAGAAGAGCTAGCTGTTTTCCCCTAAATAGGTAACCTTATAGTTCCTAATCATGTTTCATTCATATCAATCCTGATCCTACATTCATAGTGACCTCTATAGAATGTCATAGAAGCTCAGTCTAAAACTGTGCAGCTATTGTTGTGGTCAGCCATGTTATCGCAAGAGTTTTCGTTTCCACTCTTTCTTCTCAGTCACTTTGAGAGTGCTTGCCGCTGAAAGCATGTGAGCAGGTATAGCCATGGAACACATCCCAATGAGTATTACTTTAATACTTTAGTTTTATGATTTAAAATTAGTTTTGTTTGTATTTGGGGTAGAACAGCTCAGTGCAAACAATATTGACAAAATTGGCCCCACAATATTGGCCCCTTTCTGATTTTTAAAGCCTACAATTATCTAATATTGTAGATCTTTGTCTTAACACTTGCTGGGTAAAAAGTTGGATACTTGACACATCTCAATCCATTTCAGTCACGAAAACCTCAGAGGAATACATGAGAGCTTTTTCGATAAAGGGACTGAATCAATTCAGACCCTCAACCTTAGCCCCATCAGGCAGGTGAATCCCCAGAGAGAGGACCGCTGGTTTTCAATAAGAAAATCCAATTGGGTCTGGGAATGAGACATTTTTGCATATAGAGAGAGTCTGAAAGCAGTTCCTGGTTCATCACTTTGCACCTGATGAAAGCCTCTTCTATAACAGTGTACAGGAAAGATCAGGCCAGTGGACAAAAGAAGGCAGGGTGAAAGCTGAGGGATACAACTGTAGACGTCACAGGTTCCCGTACTGAATGGCAAATATAAGACGGACATGGGTGTGAATTTGAGCAAGGTAACTCGTTAAATCTCATCATACGGATGTCTCTTTAAGATCTAGAATCAGAACTGCAAAATCGAAATTAATTGCTACTGGAGATCTTATACAAGGAGCAGTACAACGTAAGCACAATGAAACCCATGTCCACGTTCAGTTTGATCCTGAGGGATGTATGGACTGGCTTGTTTTTACGTGACATGTTCTGTGAGTTTTTGGGGACCGTTTTTTTCCTCTTCATCAGCCTCTCTTCTGTCGTGCTGTGGCCGCATGCAGGGTCTCTGTCCTGGGACTCCATTACAGACGAACCCCTTCCGACGCTGGACTCTGATCCGGCATGCTCGACCGACCCGCTGCGTGTTTCTTTTGCCTTCGGAGTATCACTAGCCTTGGCCCGTGTCTGCCTCGGCAAGGTTCACCTCAACCCAGTGGTTACCCTGGCATTGGTCGCAGGCTTAAGGGTGAGTCCCTGGCGGGCTGTCCTTTTGGTGGGAGCCCAGTTGCTTGGTGCCCTCAGTGCCTGTGCTTTGCTGTTAGGCATTACACCAATTGCCCTAAGGAGCAACATGGGTGTTACTGAGGTAAGAGGTTACTGATTCTACAGGTTTGTCTTATAGGCTATAGGATTTTCTGGTTTCTCTGTCTTCTGGTGTCTTTGTTCTGGATGGTCTGATTTCTGTAACTTCTGATATCTGTGCTCTGTACTTATATCTGGATTTTGGATTGTTTGATTTCTTTATTTCAAACTCAAAATATAACCATTATGCCACTGCACCTTTTCAAGGCATGTACCCATGCAACCAAAACAAAAGTAGTGATGATAAAAGTATCACTATTCGATGTTTTATTAACAAGTTTCGGGAGGATCACGTTCTAATGATCAAACAATCGAGTCAGCCAGCTGTCAGCAATCAGTAATCAACTGGTTCACTCAATCAGCACAAGTAAAGCCTATAAAAACACACAGTTGACTCACCCTTATTCCTCGACTGTTCTCAGCATCCCTCCACCACCCCATCTCCTCACACTTGCCTAATTATCTTCCTAAACAGAGATACGGGGGGAGTACTCTGGGTTCGGGCCCAATTTCCGAGCTCGGAGCCCTCCCCCCGGACAGCACGCCAAATACGCATAACTATTTTTATTCTCTGATCATTAGTGAGTGTGAACTCGTGAATACAGTGTAAATGCATACACAAAAGAGAGAGAAGAAACAATGATAATAGTAATTTTGCCAATTTTTGTGAGACAGACTACACTGAGGTCAAAGCAGCAAATACAACGACACAACAAGAAGCAAAAAAAAAAGAGATACATGGAAAATAGGTTAGCTGGGTAATTTTTCCAAATTTTTAAAATATGACAAAATAGGTTCCCATTTCAAATAAAATCTGTCCACGGGTCCCTTTATTGTAAATTTTATCTTTTCTTACTTCAAAAAGAATATCACATCTTCTAGGCAAACTGTTGCAGATGGAGGGGTAGGGGATTTCCAACTTAACAAGATTCCTCTGCAGGCCAGTAAAGAAGTTCATGCAATGATGTCCCTCTGGGTTGAAGTTAAGGTAATTGTTATAGTGTCACTGGGAGAACCAAAAATAGCAATTGAGGAACAAGGCCGCAATGTCACCCCAAGAGCCTCACTGATAATTTTAAAAAACCAATTCCCAGTAACTATTTAGAGAGGAGCAAGACCAGAATGTATGTGTCAGACTGGCTCGAGAGAAAGAGGATCTATCACAGGTTGCATCTATATTCTCACTAACCATTCCTTGCTCAAGTGAACCCTGTGAAGCACTTTAAATTGTATGAGCCCTAACCTAAGACAGGATGATGATGAGTGAACCCTTTTACATGCCTCCCTCCAAAAAGCCTCAGATGACATGTTCAGTTCACTTTCCCATTTGGATTTAATATTATCCAGATTGTACCCTTTCAAGGACATGAGTTGGGAATATAATATGGAAATCAATCCTTTATTATTAAAATTGAGAGTAAGAGTCTCTGAAGGCGAGGTAGGGGGAAAATCAGGGAAAGTTCTCGAAACTGGTAAATTAACCCTCAGTATATAAATCTTTGTTGGATATTATACCAGAAGTTACCCACTGTCTAATTGATGAGTCTGTTGTAGAGGGAGGGAATAGATGATTTTTGTAAATAGGACCCAAAACTGATGCTGATGTAAATTTATAGTGACAGACTACACTAAAGCAGGGAGAGAGGAAGCGTGACATGTTTGTGCTTCAATTAAACACCAATTTGTTTCTGGGCAATGAAGCCAAAATAATACTTTCTGAATATTTGATGCCAGTAATAATGAGTGAAACTTGGGAGGCCTAAACCACCCGCATCACGGGTCCCCTGAAGAATATGTGTGTTAACTCTGGGGATCTTATTTTCCCGAATGAAAGAGGATATAGTTTGATTAATTAAATGGAAAAGGGATTTGGGCAAAAAAGTCGGTAGGGATTGAAACAAATAAAGGAACTTGGGATGAATTGTCATTTTCGCTGAATTTATTCTTCCAGCTAAAATAAGGGGAAGACTACGCCACTTTTCTAACTAAGCCTTTATTTCTTTATTTTTCTGATGTCTTTGTTGTGGATCATCTGCTTTCTGTATCTTCTAATGTCTTTGTTCTGTGGATCATCTTATATCTGTGTTTCAGATCCTCTGATTACTATAATCTCGATCTTCTCATCTCTGTGTTCAACTTTGTCAGAAGCTAAATTAAATGTAGCTTAAAGAATTGCCATTTGGTTTCAATGGAGACCTGTGAAAATCTTGAAGAAACCAATTTAGAATTATCTAAAACATTTCTGTGTCTATAGTTAATGCGCTTGCTGGATAAAATTAGGGCTTTTATTCACCATTATAATGTTAACTCTGGATAATTGCCAAGCTATTAAGCCATTCTCATTTATTCCACAATCTAATTTAATGATTTCTTGCAAATTATTCTTAATTTTATTGTGAAGTGCAAAGTGTTATACTTTTAATTCTTTAATGAGCTAATACTGCTTTCAATTTTGATTAACCTTTGATGGTTGTCAATGAAAAAATACATAATGTAGAAATTTGATAGTATAGGGTAGAAATGTAAGACACCCTCTATTCTGTATTGTTCCTTTTCAGCATGAAATTACAGTGAAACATTTTCTTCTGTATTGCTCTTTTTTGTGTGTTATTTTTGTTACAATACAGATCTATCAAAAAGTTTGTAATAGTAAACATAAGATGCATCATAATAGAAAGATAGGTCAGGTAATCACTGAGGAGAAGGAAATGGCAAGAAATTATCAAAATAAGAATGAGCAAGGGAAAGTGGTCTGTGTGTATCAGAAAAAGTGAGAAAAAGCAGGATGGGTATGGATGGGGGTACAGAGCGAGAGTTTATATTTTGTCAAGTAATTGAAGTGAATGAGGAAAGGAGATAGAGTCAGTCTGAAAAGACATATACTGTAGTGTCCAACAATAACAGATAAAACACCACTTACACTCTTTCAGGTGGCCCCGGGGGTATATCTGTATCAGGCTGTGTTAGTGGAGATGGCTGTTACATTCCAGCTAGTGCTGTGTGTCCAGGCTGCCACTCATCCCAAATCAGGCTTTTCCTCTGTGGCCCCCGCAGTCATTGGCCTGTCGGTCATCCTTGGTCACCTCATGGCGGTAAGGATGGCAGATGAGAATACGACTTAAAGTTTTGAATAAAACGTATTCATCATGATACAAACTTCCAAGTGAACTGAAGGCTCACTGGTGCACAAGAGTAAAGAGTAGTAATTTCATGATCATAAAGTCATAAGTCTCTGTTTTTTTTTTTTTATGAAAATATAATTTAAATTTAGTGTATATTTAGTTTGTACTATATATGTTCAGTTTTGTTTTTGTTTTTACTGTGTTCTGGGGTGGGGATGGTGATGGCACAGTGGATAAGGCACATGCCTTTCGTGTGAGAGACCTGAGTTCGAATCCACTGTGAGACACCAATGTGTCCCTGAGCAAGACACTTAACCCCTAGTTGCTCCAGAGGCATGCGACCTCTGACATATATAGCAAGTAGTGTAAGTCGCTTTGGATAAAAATCGTCAGCTAAATGAATAAATGTAAAATGTTCTGTCCCTGTTTTGCCTGCCTGCATGTTAGTTTCCTTGGTTGTTAATTAGTTCCACATACTTGTTTCAGTTGATTATCCTCCCTGTGTATTTAAGCCTCATTTAAGTGTTCTTTCTGTTTTTGATTCGGTCTCATTTATGAAAACTTGGTTGTTTCCTGAACATCGTTTCCTGTGATTCTCCTACATTTTCCTTGTTGAATTTACTTGTATTAAAGGACTCTTTGTGTGAAATGGCAACGCATGTAATTCAAGTCGATGAACAGCTGAACATACTTGGCTGCATTATTTAATTAGTATTTTTTCTGAAATACAAATAAACTGCTTGTTTGCCCCAAAATAAATAGAGAGAGATTTGGCAAGAAATTCTTGCCAAATAGAACCCATAGTTGTCCTGTGTATTTTGATCTGCAGATCGGCTTCACGGGTTGTGGAATGAATCCTGCAAGGTCATTTGGTCCAGCTGTGCTGACAATGAACTTCCACAATCATTGGGTGAGTAAACAAATCTTGTGTGATGAAAAACAGATCATAGATAGCCATATAAAAATATGAACTAAATAATTTTACAGGTCAGTGAAAAAGTATTTCTTTTGTATGAACAAACTGAAGTTACTGAGAACATTCTCATGTCTCACCTCACCTTTGCAGGTGTATTGGCTGGGGCCTTGTACTGGTTCTCTCCTTGCCTGGTTATTGCATGATCTGGTGCTCCATCCTCGTTGGAGCTGCCTTGGCGACTGGGTGACAGAATGTATGGAGGTGCTCTGGAGAGATCTTTCAAAGCAGCCCAGAGGTCCTGAAAACAATATAGAAGGGAACAATATGGAATTGTCATGAATCTAAAACAGAATTATCTAATAAAAATCATAGTCATTCAAATAAACCTTGTATCTCACACTGTAAAAAAAATCAAAATTTTACAGAAAACAACTGTGATTTCTTTGACAATTATTTTCTTTCATTTAAAATTGTACTCAAAAGACTGTAAAATTACAAATAATTAAAATAAAAATTTGGCTGTTATTTTAGGTATTTTGACATCAAATACACATTCCAGTAATTTACATTTTCTATACAGAAAATGTTTTGTATTTTTGTAAAATGTATTATTTTCAAGATAAACTGGTCAATTGACTGGCAGCTCCCAAAAAACTGTAACATTAAAGTTAAACATCCTAAATTAAATAAACTGAAAAAACACTGTTATTTTACTGGTATTACCTGAATTATCATGATCATATACCTTAAATTTTAAAAAAAAATTCAATTAAAATATTCTAATTTAAATAAACAAAAAATGTTATTTCATGGGTATTTCCTGCATTATTATGATCAAATGCCTTCATTGTAGAAAAATCATATATATATATATATATATATATATATATATTAAAAAGGGTCAAATGACTGGCAGCTATGGCTGCCAAACAAAAACCATAAAATTAAAGTAAAATATGCTAATTCAAATAAAGTGCAAAAAATGTTAACAGAAATTTGATGTCACCATTGTTGAGATCAGTATTTGATTTAGTTGGGCTCATGACCCCTGAGTTTTTAACCTTAGTTTATATCTTGTTGCTTTTATAGTGTTTTGATTTACATTTGTTATGGCAATAAATTCAGAAGATAACATCGGATGATGTTGTTCATTTATTCATGATGTTATAGTCATCATATGGTGAACTGATTCACTGATATAGTAGTCAAGTCACTGAATGTATTAGCTGAGGTTACATTATGTATTGATGGATTTTAGTTTTATAATTATGATTAATGTCATAGTGTTTCATATGACCCTTGAATTATTGTGGATCAATATTATAACAAATTGGAATTTTAAAAATATTTATTATAAAGAAAATGTAATGAGCTGGTTTATTTCTTAAGGAGTATAGAGACATCAAGAATCAAAATATGAATCTCAACCATGGTGACCATCAACAAAGTCTTTTTGTGACTATTAGTGGTTCAGAGTTGATTCTAGCTGATTCTTGAAGTCTGTGTGATCCTGTCAAAAGAATTCTGTATAATGACTTCATAAAATATGATTGTCACAGCACTGCATAATCCTCTATAACAGCATTGGCATGCAAAATTAACTAATATTTAATAACTTACTCATTTATTACATTTCAGGTGGTATCAATAAAGCAGGCAACTATGATGATATAAAGTGACCAATTTCATCTGATCTGAGTTTCTCTTGGATTTCTACCATAACAAATATGTATCAGAGACAGTTAAAGCAGTCAGAGAAAAAGTAATGTTAAAACTAAAGGCTCAAGAGACCAACCAAAGCAAACACTGACTTCCATCATGGTGACATCAAACTTTATTATTTTCAATAAAACATCAACTTCTAAACCTCTGTTTATTCTCAATAAGAATGTTAGTATGAACGAAATAAAGTCTGGATTGTAATAAGTGAGGATGCAGAAATCTTGAGAGATCTGTTTGTGTTGAATGTTCTTTTGCAGTCCAAGTTGAGCAGAGAAACACTAATAAAATGCTGTGTGTTGCTTCATTTAACAGACAGTAACTGTGTAGTTGTTGATGCAGTGATGTGTAGTCAAGGCAAGGCAAGTTTATTTATAGCACATTTCATACACAATGGTAATTCAAAGTGCTTTACATATAAGAAATTACAATAATCAAAACAAATAAGAATAATTAAAACAGTTTAGAAAAACAGTTTAAAAAAATACAGTACAGTAAAAACAGTCAGACAAACAGTGGCATAGCTAAACAGATGAGTTTTGAGTCTGGATTTGAATGTGACTATTATAGGAGCACATCTTTTCTCCTCTGGAAGCTGGTTCCAGCTGCGGCTGGCATAATAGCTAAAAGCAGACTCTCCATGCTTAGAGTGAAACCTTGTTATTTCTAACTGATGTGATCCTAATGATTTAAATGATCTGTTAGTTAGTTTTAAATTCAGTGAGCATATCTGCAATATATTGAGGTCCTAGCCCATTGAAATTTACATACCAGTAATAATACTTTAAAATTAATCTGAAATGTAACTGGCAGCCAATGTAAAGACCCGAGGACTCAGGATATTTTACATTCATTTTATGTTTTTTGTATAGCAGCCATTCCTGACAGTTATAGACTGTTTTTAATGGGTGTTTTTTTGGTTTTTTTTTTTTTTTTACATTTAAGGTGTTTGATCGTAATACTTCAGATAATAGCTTTAAAAAAACAGTGTTTTTCTGTAAAACATTTGAGGAAAATTTCTGTAAAAGCTTTTTGCACTTAATTTAAATTAGGATATTTTTATTACCAACTCCCAATAAAGAATGGAATGATAACATAACCCTGACAGCTTCTTGGTGCAAATGTCATTCCCTTGCACTTGACTGTTTCTTATCTCAATATGTTTGCCTCTTATAGGTTTATTATCTTTGTGAAATTATTTTTTTTTTTATTTTTTTTATTATTAATTCAGAGCAATACAGAATGTAGCCAATGTCAGAAAATAAGATGAAAATCCTTCTGAGCTAGTAAATATTTAGCCTGTTATTTTGTGTCTGTTATTAGGCTGAAGTGGACAGATTGTCTCAGAATTGAACGACATCAAACAAACATTAGGCTAAATATTTAATGCATGCATCCTTTTTTTCATGCATCCCTTTTTTAATACTAAATGTAATTGTAATGTGGATGGTTAATGTTAATTTAAACAATATATTCATACATCTTGTTTGGTTAAATAAAACTAATGTAGTAAATAAAAAAACAACAAACTTCACAAAACAGAAACAGAAAAAAAAAAAAAACACCTTCGACATGTACTGGGAAAAGCACAGAAACAAAGTCATATTTAAACATACCCAAACATACAGTACTTAATCTGACCTGTATATGGGAAGGACACAATAAAGAGAGTAAGTAAGACATTCATCCACCAGACGTAGACTAATAAACAACAACCATTTATTGGAAGGTATATTGAACAGCAAGTAAATATTTCACATTTAAAGAACTAATGAATTGCCCCAGGCTGCACTCAAACCCAAATCTGCAACAGATCTTAAAAGACACTGAAAAATGTAATAACGTTTTTTTTTTGTTTTTTTTTTTAATGATTACAAGTGTGTTGTCTCTTAGGGTGAGACTTCCCGAGCATGGCCTCTGCTTACACAATTTTGTCACTTATCTGCTATCACTTTTGAAAATGTTCCTTCTTTTTGACTGTTTTAAGCTGTTGTCAAATTACATTTTGGTACATTAGCTTGTTCACTTTCTCTATAATGTGGATTCATTGAAAGGCTGGGTGCTCATACTGCAATCTCAAAACAGAAAATGTTTGAAAATTAATTTAAAATGGCACATTTTTAATTATAAATGCCATAAGACACGTACTGAGCATTCAGGAAACCCATGACATGTACCTCATCTTATCTGAAGGAAGCACATGAGAAACAGGCACCCACAAGTGTCATATTGACTAGAATAACCACAGAGTTGTAACGAGTTGTGGCAGATTCTCCCAAAGGGACAGAACAACATTAACTTCTTCCTAGTGGCAGAGTGAATTGTGTCGAACGAGTTTGGACAACTTCAGAAATCTCAGAGAAGATGGAGAAAAGGCTGAAAGGCAGTTTGGTGTTTTTTACTGTGTATTTGTCCATGCTAATTTATCCAAATCACATCAGTGGCTTTAACCTGGATCTGAACAATTACACAGTCTTCTCTGGCCCTGAGGACAGCTACTTTGGTTTCTCAGTTGACTTTTATCGGTCAAGCAGCAAAAGGTGAGTGGTGCTGACCTCCACAGCAAACTTTCTGATAATGGATTAGCTGGTTAACTGCTCCAGAATCTGTAAACCCAGATATGATTCTAGTAATGCTACAATTATTCAGTGCCGTTCAAAAGTTTGTGGTCTGTAAGATTTTATGTTTTTGAAACAAGTCTCTTATAAGCAGCCATTTATTCAGAAATCATTATAATATTCTGGTTTGTTGATAATTAAATATGATCATATCAGTGTTAAAAAACAGTTGTGTGGCTTAATATTTTAGTGGAAACTTTGATACATTTTTTGATGAATTATTTTTTGATGAATATAATTTATTTGAAATAGAAATCATGCGTTACGTTATAATGACTGCGTTACGATATAATGACTTCTTTACTGTCACTTTTGATTAATTGAATGAATTGCTGCTTAATAAAAAGTTCCAAACTGTCTCTCTTAGGTATTCCCTTATAGATTCCCTACATAAGGATGGCAAAACCAGACATTGTTGACCTTGTAGGGACATTTTTTTGTCCCCATGAGGAAAACGGCTTACAAATCATATTAAATTATGCTTTTTAATGTAAAAAATGATGAAGGTTTTCTGTGAAAATTTCTGACTATGTATGCTCTGGTGTCCACCCTTCAGTGTAAGTGTGGTGGTTGGAGCACCCAGAGCAAACACCAGCCAGCCTGCGATCTCGCATGGTGGCTCTGTCTTCATGTGTAACTGGACATTAAGTGGAGAATCGTGTCAGACTTTAAACTTTGACCAAAAAGGTGAGTAGTAATGCATTTGGTAATATGTACAAGGTAGCCTAAGTATGCAGTATGCAGGGTTTCCCATACAATTTATTTGTGTTGGCTCGCCACAAATACATTTTCCCATTCATTAAATAGCCTAGTCTGTGGCGGCCTGAAAATATATTTTCTTTTTATAATAACAAAAGGTCCTTTAAAGTCATTTTTTTCATTGCTGTTAAATAAAATCAAATCAAAAGCTCGATAAGGCTTTGTGTCCTTATCAATTCGCAAAAGACGAAAAGTGCTGCACAAAGAGAAGTCCGCACAGTACATGTGATGTTCACGTCTCAGTTCACAGTAAATGAATGCAGTGAAATTCATCTGTGCATGCGCTGAGTTTGGTGTGCATGTGGGAATGTAATGGTCACCAGTTACACAATATTTTTACATTTGCATAGTTGATAATGAGACCTGTTTGTAAACTTGGTTTCGCCTAAATAAAAGCTCTACTGCAGTTTCGGACAAATTTAAAGCTCTCGTGTTTATCTCTTTCAAGAATAGAATTTAGGACAAAACTAATTATGAAAGTTTAATTTATTTTTCAGTGGAAATTTTTTAATTTTTTTTTTACAATATATAGCTGTCATAAGAATAATATTATAAATGTATTATTATTATGCAGTGTAATGTAGTCTGACACACTATATCACAGCTAAAAAGAGGTTTGAGTCCCTTTTAAAGTTTATAGGCCTACAAGTCAATGCACAGACATTTATTCTACCATTTGCACACTGAATATGGGTTGGAGCTCTTAATTTTAAATTCTCAAAGTGCACTAGTCTAGATTGATGATTTAACTTAAATAATTAATTAAAAAAATATGCCCTCAGACCCCTAGAAGGACGGTCCACCCATGCAACACGGTTTTACAAATCCTGTGGGAAACAACACAGTATGTAAGTTGGTATCATGAAATGTGGTACAGTAAAGTATTCTTTTTTTTCTTTCTTTTTTCAATGAATGTTTTAGGTGATGAAAACATCACATTTGGTAAAATGCTCTTAATGGCTCACAAATCAAACCAGTGGCTGGGCGCTTCAGTTCGAACCTACAAGAACTACATCTTGGTGAGTTACAGCATTTCACAAACAGCTCTAGTTCATAGAATTGATTTAAGCATCTTGTTTTGTTGTTGTTGTTGTTGGGTTTTTTCCAGTGAAAAGCCGTATACTTTTAAGTTTGAAACAGTTTGTTATAATTGGTCATAGAATGTAAATTATTCAGGCACCTTTAAAGGGATTTCTTCCAGTAGTTTTTTGCACAGCTGCACTAATTCCTGAACTTCAGCCAGCTCCTTTGTTTCCTGTCTGCCATTATTGGCCAAACTGATTAATCCAGGTCAGGTGTGTTTGATTATTGTTGCTGTGACTACTCAAGGGGGTAATCCATCGACTGAAAGTTGAAGCCTCACAGGAGCTGCCATCTTGTAGAAGAACTTCACTTGCATTAGCATTTCCATTGATTCCCATTCATTTTGGCGTAGTTTGACAGTGAATAACTTTACATCTGAGGCGTTTGAAGACCCCATTTGTCCATTATTTATTTCTAAAGAAACATGACAATGTATAAAATGCTCCATTACCTTGTAGCTTATGTTATGGCCCCATAGAAGCAGTTTATTGTAAAAGTAGGCTAACGATTGTGTCACAACCAAGCGACTCTGTCACACAGTAGAGAGATTACCGTATGGTAAGGAGGAGAAGCTCGTGGGCAATCGGGGAAACATGGAGGCAAAATGACAAAATAATTAATCAGAACACCTAGCAAAAGTTTATCCTGCTCCTAGCTCATTGACAGCTCCTACTCACACTCTCCGCCTCTGCATGTTTCGGAAGGGAATGATTCGGATTTCTCTTGCCACAGCCACTAGAAGACAGATGGGTTGCTCACGTCACATCTACGTCATCAAGCTCTGTTTGAGTCGGTTTGAGTCTGCCCTCCAGGAAAGGAAGCGCTTAAAAAACGCCAAAAACGGCCTTCACTTGTCTCAATGGAGTTCCAATGAGATGACTCTGTCCACTTCTTATACTGTCTATGTGACAACTGAGGTCAGGCACACCTGGATTAATCAGTTTTTCCAATAACTTGGGACAGGAAACAAAGGAGCTGGCTGAAGTTCAGGACGTAGTGTAGCTGTGCATAAAGCATTTTGTCGGCCTTAAAACAATGAAAGCTGACATCAGCTTTAGTGAAGATGTTTTAAACTAAACACATTTTTGTCATCTATAAATATATGATAGGCTAAGGTTAGAAATTTTTGTTGTCTTTACGTTTTGAGGGGGGTTTACCGGTTTTAATTCAGAGTTCAAATCGAGTTTTATGTTTCATATGAGGTAGGCCTGTGCCCCTATGTTCCACTGGAACGTGCTTTTGGAAAAGGAGGAGGCCATGAACACGCCTGTTGGGAACTGCCAGCTATTGAACATGCAAACAGGAGAGTTGGCAAACTACGCCCCCTGCAGGGAAGAATATGTAGAGGCGATTTACACCAGAGGCTGTAAGAGACTGAATTTACCGCGGTCACATACAGAAATGTAACTGCCATAGATTTACAGCAGTGTTTATAAATTTGAAATACTCTGTATTAATGCCTAATGTTTTAAGCACTCTGACCGTGTACAGATCCTGACAGGCGTTACTGTGAGGCTGGATTTACCACAGACATCACCGAGGTTCCTTGTTTCTCTTTTCTGGCTGTGGAGTAATTTGCAGTAGGCTTTAAAGAGTTTAACGTCTCTTTTTTTCCCCTGCATGTAAAAACTGCTTGCGCCGGTTGTGACAGAATGGCAGAGTGGTACTTGGTGCACCAGGAGGCTATTATTTTCAAGGTAAAATATGTTAGAAAAGCTTGAAGTCCACTATTCATGGCTGTCTTCACTGTGAGTCAAACTGTGGGTTTTTGTTTTAAATGTACATTGACTGAGCACTTTCAGTGGGAGTTAGCCTATATCTTTGTGAAGTGTGCTGTGACTATAGTTATGTAATTGTTTCTCTTTACTTCAGGTCAGATCATCACTGCATCTCTTGCAAACATCATGAGCAGTGGCAGCACGTTCTCTCCGAAGCATTCAGTGAACGGTGAGACCAAATCACCACAAAGGCGTGACTACTACGACCTGTATCTGGGTAAGATGTGACAGCTGTGTGACAGGGGAGGATTATGTTTTAAATGATTGCCTAATACTTTCATGTTTAATGGGTTATATTGTTCTTGCGATAAAGTAAGCCTATGTTTACGCGCTATGCCATCCATTTAATTCCATTCGAATTGAAAATGAATTAAAACAAAATTAATTTAGAACTAAGTCCATAAAATGCTCGATGGAAACTCCTTCAAGGTTCCATATAGAACCTTTTCTTCTAAGAGTGAAAAAATAATAATGATAAAGTGATAATGAAAATCTGAAAAATCCATTGAGGATTTTTCATTTTTCTGCCTTATAGGATACTCTGTTGCTGTTGGGCAGTTTAATACAGACCATGTCCCAGGTGATGATCATAATTGACAAGCTACAGTATCTTACATTTTTACACATTTAAATTAAACAGCAGTTTTTAGAAAAATGCTAAATGAGTGGTCTGCAGCTCTTAACAGCAATATTTTTTTACACTTTTCTTATTTTAAAATGATTACAGATTATGTTGTTGGCGTCCCAAACGATCTGCACACTGCAGGCTCTGTAAGTGCTCATATGGATGATTGTGCACTCCAATTAAGCTCTTGCGCAGTTACACGATTGATTATGTAATTAGTTAATGTAATCAGTCGTTTTACTGTTTCTCTTTTTTTTGTAGGTCAAAATAATAAACGGAGCAACAGTGTCCCTGCAAATCATGAAGGCGATTAGTGGCACTCAGGTTTAACTTGTATCTTAAATTTGAGTTGGATATGAACTAGAACAATTGTGTTTAAATGGACAAGGAGTTAATCAATTAAAGTGATAGTAAAAGACTGTTATAATGTATTAGATTTAACAAGAGTATCAGAAATATACGCTATTCAAAGTTTTGAGTAAATTATATATATATATATATATATATATATATATATATATACAAAGAATTCTGAACAAAAGTATCACAGGAATAAGCATCAATTCAACAGTGATGATATAATACATGTATTAATAAATGTATAAATGTCTTAGTTATGAAAGTTAATATTTCAAATTGTAATAATATTTCCAGTATTATTGTTTTTACTGTATTTTTGATCATATAAATGCAGACTGGGTGAGGATAAGCTTATTAAAACTCATTAAAAATCACCCCAGACTTATGAATGGTAGTGTATGTTGTCAAGGTAAGGACACTAAAGATTTAAATGCAGTAATTTTACTTTTTGTTTTGTCTTCTGAAGATTGCATCTTATTTTGGGCATTCTGTGGCAGTAACAGATATCAACAGAGATGGGTAAATGATTCCTGCAGAAACTAATTTCTTACTTCATGAGAATTTATTAAATGTTTTATTAAATGAATTACATCCTCTCTGTGGTCATCAGGTACGATGACATCCTGATTGGAGCACCGCTTTTTATGGAGCAGCTGTCCACTCAGAAATTCCGAGAAGTGGGACAAGTGTATGTTTACCTGCAAAGAGAGGGCTTCTCCTTCTCCTCCAGGCCCAATCAGATGCTGACAGGGACATATGCCTATGGGCGTTTTGGCAGCTCCATCGCCCCTTTGGGAGACATCGACCATGATGGGTTTAATGGTGAGGACTGCTCTGACATTACAAAGTAGTATTTGTAAGGGTGGATTTCCTGCAGGGGTTCAGGCTGCAAGACTGCCGAATGACTAAAGAAACGTTATTAGCAAGATGGTAGAAAAATGCACATTTCTTGTCTATTCCACCCACTACAACTTATACCAACGACGGAAATAAGCGCAGTTACAATAGCTTAATATGTGGGAGAGCTTTGCTATAGAGAGTGACAGTATTGTTTTGCACTATGTAGCACTTCAAAGTCAATACCAAATCAAAACTAGATAGCATCTTAGTTGTAATTGAAAAGGTTTAATGACAAAATATGGTTATGGTTACACTTAAAATGGTTACAAAATAGATGTATGAAATGATGATAACTTATACCAATAATCTTACCCAGCATGTAAAATATTACCAGAGAGAGAGAGAGAGAGAGAGAGAGAGAGAGAGAGAGAGAGAACAGAGAAGGCAAAGGGAGAGAACCCCAAGAAAGGGAGAGAGCCAGAGCATAGAAAAAGCAGAGCATTCAAAGAGCCAGAGCAACAGTTACAGTCTTCTTTTATCCTTTCCCTGACCATGTGACTAAAACCCAAATGTGAGACATTCAAACTGACCAATCAGATAATTACACTTCCCCCAGTGTTCTAAAGGTGTGACAATTCATTGACCCCCAAAGTCCACAAATCTTGGCCTACAGGCCTTGATCACTATCAGCTCATCTGTCTTTGATCCTCCAATGGTCCTTGTGATCAAAAGAAGGGTTGGAACACAGTAAAGATCATTTCAAATGTCTTGGATTCTTTTCAATCCTACATATTTACAGTGAAAATATCACGCAATTTAATATTTGTATTGATAATTCTGAGCACAAACCATCTGTGTATAAGTACTAGAAGAAAATGAACAGCCAAATGGGTTTAATGTAGACAAAGAGTATAAAACAGAGTGGAAATTTGGCAGTTGCCACAGGCATTGCTCTTTACAGATGGCAATGTGTTAAATTAGGCACTGTGGTTGCTGTTATACAAAATTGCATTCAGCACCATCAGAATCTTTTTTCTAATTACAATCAAATTAGTCTTGTTTCTTAATAACAGCAAGAGCTCAAGCCATAGTATTTTTCTCAGTTATGAAAGCAGCATCTGAAAGTGATTTGACATAAATGGGTCAGGTGTTCTTCAGCTGTGACAGTATAATTCAGATTCATGCTGAGTTTCAGTGCTTATGTTAAGGACAGCATTGTCATAAGAATACACTGTAAAAAAATCCTGTTCATCATAATAGTATATGGCAATGTTTCAGGTATCATGGGAAGAAAAATGAAGCATATGTATTTAGATAAAATATAATCAGAAGTGATGCATCACACAGGGGCTTCTGGTTACATCAATTTACAGTTTTATAGCTTTTTTACCGGAAAAGGTTGGATTTTTTTTTTAATGTTTTCCAAAAATATATTGTTTTATCCTCACCATGGCTGCTTGTGATTTGGAAAAATTGGTAAATTGATTTGGTAATATTATGAAATATATATACATATTATATTTTTTAATATAATGAATGAAATGCATTTTATTCTAGTGAGGGCAAAGCTGAATATTCAGTATAATTTCTCCAGTCTTTTTCGGTGTCACATGATCCTTCAGAAAACATTCTATTATAATGAAATTTACACAATGACAAAACAACAAAATGACAGTAAAACAGAATTATACATAACATAACTGTTACAGTGATAGATTTTGCAGGGTTCTTTAATGATTATCTAAAGTTCAAAATAACAACACTGTTGCATAATCCAACTTTACAGACACTTTACAGGGTCTATGCTGAATAAAGTTAAAAATCTAAAATCTTACGGATCCAAAAATTAGTGCATAATAACATAATTTTAGATATATATTTTATTATAAAAGCACATGTATTGTCTTTTTAAATATCATACAGATTTGATAAGGTCATTTGTAATTTTTACTCTCAAAAATACATAATGATATTGCAGTATAGTATGATAACAGTAAACCTATTTTTTTTATATTAATCTTTTTAGATGCTGGACGATTGTATTTATTGCACGATTAAATAACAATAAACTGCAAATGTGATTTAATATTCCAGATGTAGCTGTGGGGGCACCTGGCTCTGGTGAAGGAGGTCAGGTGTTTATTTACCTGGGTCAGGGTGATGGTTTGACCACCCAGTTTGTTCAAGTCATCGAGAGCCCGTTTCACACCCTCAGAGATCCTCCAATGTTTGGCTTCAGCATGAGAGGAGGGATGGATATTGATGATAATGGATATCCAGGTATGTGATATGTTCCTTGAATATATTTGTATGCATTATTTCTTCTCTGGAACATAAAACGAGGAATAATAAAGAATACATTGACATACATACAATGAGAGCCACCATACTAGCATGTAAACGCTTTCATTCTATTGATCCCCTTTTGTGTTCAATGGAAGAATTGGTGGTTCAAGTTTAGAACATCATTACGGTGACAGGTTTCATTTTTTGGGGTGAACTTAATTCAATACTTACATTTACTTTATTTTGCTTTAAAAAAAACAACGCCTTAAATAATTTGTCAGCAAATTGGAGCTCTTTTCACCCCTCCCATTAGCTCCCATTAAAATCTGACCAGGAAACTGGGTCACTGCATCAAAATACCATAACCTTCCCAGCAACCCCTTATAGCCATCTACGAGTCATGCTTGGAGTACAAAACCCACCAATAACCGGATGACAGTGCCAACAAAAGCTTCAGAGACTGTCCTCAACAATCTCAACTAACAGCCTTTTCCCACAATCCCTTGGGAGGAGTAAAGAGCCTGTCTGGGATTCACCATGAGACAGGAATGCTTTAGTCAGAGTCACAGCCCTCTTAGTACAGATGTAAATGGAAAAGGGCTCTGACATCGGGGTCCATTGTGGACATGGCAATGCTTTTTGACACAAAGCACCTCAATCTCTTAAGAGGGACTCTCGGTGCTCTTAGGTCACTTATCACAGACAAAGTAGTCCCCACACCTCTTTTCCTCCAATGTAACATGGTTGTCTTGTAGCTCAATCTCTGTTTCACTCTCTTTGTGGTGTTTGCTGATAGATAGATTTGTAAATGTCAATACGTTTTGTTTTTTCCTTTAGATCTCATCATTGGTGCTTGGGGTGCGAGTAAAGTGGCAACCTACAGGTGCTAATTTAAAATCATCTGAATTACTGCAGTGCAAACAACCTTAAATTGTTTATTGTAATCAAATAGCCATATATATGCTTCATCCTTTTCAGTATATTTGTCTAAAGCAGAGGTTCTCAACTGGTTTTGCTTAAGGACCCGTAATTTACATTAGACATCAAATTTGGCCACAGTGCCAAAATTACTTTATCATATGAAAGTAAAGCAACAAATTTCTGGTAACACTTTACAATACGTGTGCACTAATAAGCATTAATTCATGCTTAACTAATGCACAGATAATACTGAATTAATGTGTAACTAATGATTATTTTAAGCTATTCATTAATGATTACCAAATTATGAACTAATTAAGGGTCTGTAAGGTTAATGTATTAGTTCATACATGAATTGTTATTAATTAAATATGTAATTGTGGATTAATTCCATAATAACTCATTTTTTTAACTAATAGTGTTAATTAATATGTTAATTACCAGAATTGGCCAAAGCCTTGTACTGTATTTCAACTTCCAGATAATATGACAGGTACACTAATATGGATTAATACATCATTAATTACTTAATTGTTAGTGCAGATTCATGTGCATATTACTACAATCACTAAATGACTAGTTAATAATGATGTGCCCCAACAAGTAAAGTCATAACATAATGATACCTTTGCAAATCATTAGCTAATGATTAATTAAAGCAGACAACTGGAAGTTGAAGTGCATAGCTTTGACTAATTGTGGTAATGAACACATTCATTTACACTATTAGTTAATAAAATATGTTATTAAGGAATGAATACACAATGACACATTGAATTAATAGCAATTAGTTGCTGATGCAGTAATCATTAATTAATGGTTTCTTCATTAGTTATATATTAACTCGTGATTATCTGTGCATTAGTTAAGCATGAATTAATGCATATTAGTGCACCCGTATTGTAAAGTGTTACCGAATTTCCTTTTATCCTTGAATCCTTTATTATACTATTTAATGAATTATATAATATGCATTAAGCAGTTTTTCCCAGCTGGGGGTCATGACCAACCAATTGAGAACAACTGCTATGATTCTGTGTGTTGGAACAATAACGTGTTTGACTTTTTATTAGAGCACAAGCTGTTGTGAGGACACAGGCTCGACTCTTATTCTTCCCTGAACTTTTGAACCCTGAAGACAAATTGTGTCGTCTCCACCAGAGCAGCACCTTCATTACTTGGTAATGTTTCTGAACTTAGTACAAGAGACAGCTTCACTGTGTCATCATGATTCAAGAGGCTGGCATTCAAAATACTTAGTCAGCTGTAAAAAAGCTTCTCAAGGATTAGAAGAGTTCGTGTGAGGAATGGTACAGTGCGCTATTGATACACTCACGTCCTTTTTAGGAGTCATCTAAAAAGCTCAAGGACTTCCATTGATCAGTAATCCGTATTTTATGCATGCTTTGAGTATCAACCCACATGGTTGTTTTACTTCTATAGAATATCTATCATCTTCACTTGTTTTCTCTTTTTCCTTAGCTTTATAATTATGGCATGCATCAGTGTATCTGGACACAGAATTCCTGAGGAGATTGGTGTGTAATAATTTAATAATTTGAAATATGATTGATGAATTTAGTAATAGTGTTTCATCAGCAGGAAAACATCGTTCTAAAAAAGATATTCCAACGATATCGTTTCTCATTGCCGTTAAATAGTTCTGGTTTGAACTCTGATATTCATTTTACATGTAAAACCTTTTATCTTTTTTAAATATATCTTTATTGTTATAGTTACTGGTGTGAACAAGCCTTTGTTAGGGTTTTGAATTCACCTTATTGTACCAACCCGGTCTCATCCCAAATCGTCATATAACTGACGTTTTGGGACGTCTTTTGACCATACGTCAATATTCGCCTTTTTAGGGCCCCCTTAAACGTCGGTAGATGAGGTTATGGGATCCTAACTCTACCCCATACCTAAACTTAACCCTAAACCTAACCCGTCACCTAACTGACGTTAAAGGTAAAGCGTCAGTTGTATGACGGCCCGGGATCGCCATCTACCGACGTTTAAGGGGGCCCTAAAAAGGCGGATATTGACGTATGGTCAAAATACGTCCCAAAACGTCAGTTATATGACGATTTGGGATGAGACTGTGTTAATTGTACATATAAAGAGTCAATAAGAGAGGTGCATTAAAGGTGTTATCAAAGATTTGCAGGTTTTTTCAGCTTTTTGCTAAATATTTCCTCTAGTGCTCAACACAGAGCTTCAGCTGGACAGGATGAAGCAGAGCATGGCCAGACGAACACTCCTACTGGACTCCAACCAGCCATACGCTTACTTCCAAATCTCTGTGGATAGGAACTCAGGAGAAGTCTGTAGGAACGTCACGGCCTACCTACTGGTGTGTTTCATCAAAATGTTGATGCGCTGGAAATGTGACCTGTGGATAAAAAGCTCAAGTCCTGTGACCTTCATGTTGCAGAACACTGAATGTTCTAAGTCACAAACTATACACACATAAATTAGATCTAGTTTCCTCTGAGTACCAATAAAAAAGAAAAACAACAAGGCTTTTGTGCTCCCAACTGCATTCATGTGATCTGCAATCAAATTCTCTTTATGATCCTTTTTTTTTTTTTGTCAAGTAAAATGCTAGATGTTAATTTTGCATCTCAATCCTTTCCTTTTAAGCCTGAGTTTAAGGACAAGCTAAGTCCAATCTTCTTCTCGATGAACTACAGTCTGGTTGACTCCCAAGATGCAGTGCTGCATGGACAAAGTGTCGCTTTTGGACAGGTGGAGGCTGGAACATATTGTTTTTGTTGTCACAATGGCACACATTTATTAACATTAATCTGTTAAAAAATTTTGTTGCGTCTAGGCACGGATAATACTAAACTGTGGTCAGGATAACGTCTGTATTCCAGACCTGAAGCTGAAAGCAGTGGCGTAAGTTCCTTTGTTAGCTACAGTATAGATATGAAATGGTTACAGACATTTTTATTAAGCAAACCTTTATCTGAAACAGGTCAACAGGACTAATCCTGATCGGCGATGAGAATCCAGCTCTGCTGATTATCGAGGCCGAAAATCAGGGAGAGGGAGCATACGAGACTGAGCTATATATCAGCCCGCCAGCGCACACACACTATCAGGGTGTTGCGAGCAACCGAGAGGTGACGGTTTAGTCATTTTTCTGTTTGTTGTTGACAGCTACAGAACATTAAAGGGATAGTTCACCCAAAAAGGAAAATTCTGTTATCATTTACTTACCCCAAACCTGTATGAGTTTCTTTCTTCTGCTGAACACAAAAGAATATAGTAACAGTTGATGGGCCTCATTGACGTCAATAGTATTTGTTTTTCATACTTATGGGAGTCAATAGGGACTTAAATGGGGTAGGACTAGGCTGATAAAGCAGTGATATTTATTTATCACTTTATTTATAATCATATTATATTAATCATATTAATTGTATTAATTATTAATATTGTGAATTAGCTCATTTTATATTTTTCAGTTTTCATGTTTTTGCAATTTGATGTGTTTTTCTCATTTTCGCTTTATTTTATTTCAGTTGTAAATTTAGTAATGTTATTATTTCAACGTAAACTTATTTATAGGGATGAATAACATATCGACCATCATGTCAGTATCAGACAATATATGTTCATTTTTAATGTTATCGTTATCGACCCGATAAGAAAATTTGGATAATATATTAAAGGGATAGTTCACCTGAAAACATTCCGACATTCTTCTTACAGGTGAATATAATCAGAGTTATATAAAAAATGTCCTGGCTCTTCTGAGGTTTATAAATAGAGTGAATGGGTGTCTGTCTTTGGAAGTCCATCGAAGCGCATCTATTCACGATAAAAGCGCTCCAAGGTCGCGGATGCGATGGCATATTGTTGTGTTTAATGTAGAAATTAGTTATTCTCTCATACTTCATTTATAATTAAAATGATTTTTTATATATAATTTAGAAAGTAAAAAAAGAAGAAGGAACACACTATATACATATCCTAAATTGGATATTAACATCCAATAGTGTAAATCGAGGCAGCAGCTTCAGGTTGGTTGTCCACGGCATTGTTATTTATCTGTACTTCTCGGGTTCTTCACACCGGAGCCTCGCTTTCGATTTCAAAATGGTGGCTGGGTGAAATCAGTGTATTGATATTTTCTTCTATTCTTTAGTTCAATAAAGGAAACCCATTGTTTTAGTTAAATATAACAAACCTGGTACAAGGTTTGTCGGAACTCAAGTGGTACAGATAGTCCATTTGATATAGATAGTACAGTATATAGTCTTCACGAAAACAAGATTTCCAAATGGACCACATTTCTCCTCTTTCTGTCTGCACAATTATTTTATTTCCATGCGAATAGTATTATTGCTGAGTTGTGTCACATAAGGTATAAAATGTGTTTTGCAGGACTTCAGTCACTTGGTGTGCGGTCAGAAGAAGGAGAATGGCTCAGTCATTGTGGTTTGTGATCTGGGAAACCCCATGGAGGGTGGACATAAGGTCAGGGTGACATAATCAACATAATAACCCACCTCAAATCATTTGACCATTCATGATGAGCCTGTTGTAAAATTTGCTCTCGGTTGTTTTCTCTCATTTAGCTGAAAGCAGGTCTTTACTTCAGCATGGGTGGTCTGGAACAAGTGGAGAGCCACATCACATTCCAAATGCAAATACGAAGGTGTGAACATCTACACAAACACACACACAACATCTGTGTGTTAGCAAATCAAAAGAGTAAAAAAAAAAGTCTCTTTTTTGCCAGATGGTCTGCTCCAGACTTTCTGGTACGTTGTGCCCATGATGACAATGATTATTATCTTCTGTTTCTTCTTCTTGGTCTCTCTTATTTTCAGTAAGAACAGCCAGAAACCAAACAGTAACCTGGTCCAATTGCAGGTTAATGTTACTGCTGCAGCTTCCCTGGAAATGCGTGGGTTAGTTCTATACTGTCATTTTCCTGTACTGTCAGACTATATCATTTTATTTCCTCCATTTCAAAAAAAGCAGGAAACAGAAGTGAGATAATGATTTGATAGAAGGCTTTAGCATAACTATATGTTATATATATATATATATATATATTATATATATATATATATATATATATATATATATATATATATATATATACACTCACCGGCCACTTTATTAGGTACACCTGTCCAACTGCTCGTTAACACTTAATTTCTAAGCAGCCAATCACATGGCGGCAACTCAGTGCCTTTAGGCATGTAGACATGAGCTGTGTCTGAAACCGCTCACTCGTTCACTCATTCACTAATCCCTATATAGTGTATGGCATTTGAGTGCACTATATCTGCAAGGAGTGAAGGAGATGAAGTGAGTGAATTCAGACGCTGACGTTTACACTGTGCGTCGGAGAGTTGGAGCTGTCGCAGAAAAGGCTTCGTCACGCATACTGATAAAACTCCTTTTATCTTACATTACCTACTTTATAAAATAATATTAACAACAATAACAATCATAATGACTTTATTTTGTAATTATACCTCCGTGCCAGCTTTGTAGTTTCATCGACTGAAATTGTACATTAACTCTCACGTTCACAGATGACGTGTCGTCGAGCGCCCTCCGGCGACCGTTATTATGTTCAAAACGACGATTAACGGACATTTTTCAAATCCTCCACTGGATGTAATGTAATCTCTGGTTTAAACTTGCTCGCGCCGAACTTTCATGCGCGCTCAGTTCTCTCCGCATTGGATTGTGGGAAATAGGGCTTCAGCGAGTGTACATCGAATGTACACTCGAATTCAGAGAGGATTGTGGGTAAAAGTAGTGAATGAATGTAGGGAATGATGTCGTTCACTCAGAATTCGGACACCACTACAAAATGGCCGACACCCGATATAGTGCACTATTTAGTGGATAGGGAGCGATTTCAGACACAGCTATGGTCAAGACAATCTCCTGCAGTTCAAACCGAGCATCAGTATGGGGAAGAAAGGTGATTTGAGTGACTTTGAACGTGGCATGATTGTTGGTGCCAGAAGGGCTGGTCTGAGTATTTCAAAAACTGTTAATATACTGGGATTTTCACGCACAACCATCTCTAGGGTTTACAGAGAATGGTCCGAAAAAGAAAAAACATCCAGTGAGCGGCAGTTCTGTGGGCGGAAATGCCTTGTTGATGCCAGAGGTCAGAGGAGAATGGCCAGACTGGTTCGAGCTGATAGAAGGGCAACAGTGACTCAAATAACCACCCGTTACAACCAAGGTGGGCAGAAGAGCATCTCTGAATGCACAGTACGTCGAACTTTGAGGCAGATGGGCTACAGCAGCAGAAGACCACACCGGGTGCCACTCCTTTCAGCTAAGAACAGGAAACTGAGGCTACAATTTGCACAAGCTCATCGAAATTGGACAATAGAAGATTGGAAAAACGTTGCCTGGTCTGATGAGTCTCGATTTCTGCTGCGACATTCGGATGGTAGGGTCAGAATTTGGCGTCTACAACATGAAAGCATGGATCCATCCTGCCTTGTATCAACGGTTCAGGCTGGTGGTGGTGGTGTCATGGTGTGGGGAATAATTTCTTGGCACTCTTTGGGCCCTTGGTACCAATTGAGCATCGTTGCAACGCCACAGCCTACCTGAGTATTGTTGCTGACCATGTCCATCCCTTTATGACCACAATGTACCCAACTTCTGATGGCTACTTTCAGCAGGATAATGCGCCATGTCATAAAGCTGGAATCATCTCAGACTGGTTTCTTGAACATGACAATGAGTTCGCTGTACTCAAATGGCCTCCACAGTCACCAGATCTCAATCCAATAGAGCATCTTTGGGATGTGGTGGAACGGGAGATTCGCATCATGGATGTGCAGCCGACAAATCTGCGGCAACTGTGTGATGCCATCATGTCAATATGGACCAAACTCCCTGAGGAATGCTTCCAGCACCTTGTTGAATCTATGCCATGAAGAATTGAGGCAGTTCTGAAGGCAAAAGGGGGTCCAACCCGTTACTAGCATGGGGTACCTAATAAAGTGGCCGGTGAGTGTATATATATAAACCATTCACATGGAAATAATTACTTTTTATTCAGCAATGTAGCATTAAATTGATTGATTGTCATCAAAGTGACTGTAATGAAATGTATAATGTTCTAAAAAAAATTATTCAAATAAATGCTGTTCTTTTTAACTTTTTATCAGTTTATTAGTTTCCACAAAATATTATGTTGATTTCTGAAGTATCATGTGACACTGAAGACTGGAGTAATGGCTGCTGAAAATACAGTTTTGCCATCACAGGAAGAAATGCATTTTAAAATATATTAAAATAAAAAGCAGTCATTTTAAATTGTAATAATATTTCACAATATTGCTGTTTTTACTGTATTTGTTTTGCAATAAATGCAGACTGGGTGAGCATAAGTGACTTATTTTAAAAATATTCAAAAATCTTATGGATCCAAACTTTTTAACACTAGTGTATAAAATCATCTTCACTACAGTTGCCAAATTTTCTTTTTTAATATTCTTTCTCACTCTTTTATGAGAACTGATTCTTTCTTGGTTCATGAATGACCATTTAAAGGACAATTTCGATATTTTACCGTTAAAGCCCTGTTTTAAGATGAAGTAGAGCAGTTGAGATTGAAATTTGGACACATGCTGCTGGCGGCTGCTCCCGAGAATTTTTGCTTCTTAAGAGTTCCATTTCATCAGAAGTGACTTAAAACAGGGCTATAAGTGTGAAATACCGAACTTGTCCTTTAATTTCTTCATTACAGAATCTCTTCTCCTGCTGACTGTGTTCTGCCTATTACTAAATGGGAGACAAAGGATTATCCAGAAGAGTTGAATGAAGTAGGCCCACTCATAGAGCATGTATATGAGGTAATATTCTCAGTCTAGGTCTAGGATTATTGTAAACACCTTCACTTAAGCGGTTTTAAGTTTCTAATTTCCTGTCTCAGCTAAGGAACATGGGCCCCAGTCCGGTGAATGCAAAGCTTACACTGGAGTTTCCTGTTTCACAAAATGAGTCCTATCTGCTATATGTATTTGCTAATGCCTCCCAGGAGCTCATCTCCTGTCAAACAGACTACTCCAACATCGACCCACGTGGGGTGAGAGTGCCCCCTACTGACTATGATTTTGAAACTAAACCCTCTGAAAACACTTGTCTGCAAATATAATATTAACACACTTTATTATACTATTGAAGAAGAACAGCAATATCTGTAAACAAAGATATACTATAGTACAGTGTTATAACCATGTACATAACATTTAATAACTTGATGACACTGAATGATATTCATAATACTGTGACATAACCATGGTACCATGCGCAAATTATCATGATATGTTTTTGATATGATATCATCTATATATTCAATGGCAATAAACATTACACTACCTATTTATCACAGTTAGTGAAGATGGAGTCCTCCAACGTCACCGTAGGCCAGGTTCATCATTTCAACAAACGCGACCTGTCGCAAAAAACAGAATATGAGCAGCAGTGGCAACATGCAGTCCATGTGGTACAGAACCTTATATTACATCATTTCATATGTATATCATATAAACATAGAATCATAGAAGTATATATCATGGTACTTTTTTCAGGATTTTTGGATGAATAGAAAGCAATAGAACAATAGGACAGAGCAGTAGAGCAATAGAATAGAATAGAACAGCATTTAATTCAATTGAAATAGATTTTTGGAACAATGTAACAAAAAAGTGTTACAGTCACTTTTGATTAATTTAATGCATCCTTACTGAATGAAGTGCATATATATATTATGATTCTTAGATTTTGACATTTCTAATTTTAGGCATTTAGCATGTGCAAATACCTTAATCTCACTATTATGTTATTAAGGAATTAATGCACAATGACACATTGAATTAATACAGCAATTCATGTATTGCTTAATCTATTAATAGACTCTTTATTAGTTCCTGATGCAGTAATCATTAATTAATGGTTTAGTTCTTCATGAGTTATACATTAACTCATGATTATTTGTGCATTAGTTAAGCATGAATCAATATATATTAGTGCACCCGTATTGTAAAGTGTTACCTTAAATATTGCTATATCTCTCACTGTGCAGAACTGCTCTAGTGGTGACCAGTGTATTCTGTTTGAGTGTGAGGCTGCAGGACTGCAGAGAGATGAGCGAGCCATTGTAAGAGTGATGAGCAGGCTGTGGGTACAAACCTTCTTAAAGGTGGGCCAAACTTTAGAGATCAAACTCTAAAACATTCAAAGATTTTTTCTAATAATCATACCCCTTTCTCTCCCTGTTTGTATCTGTTCTCTGCTTAGAGACCATATGTAAATTACGTTCTTCACTCCACGGCTCACTATGAGGTGACGGATGTGCCCTCAAAAATCCAGCCAGTTGTCCTGCCCAGAGGAAATGCACAGGTGAGACGTCAGTTCTTTGGGTTGTGTCACGTAATATATGCAACTCCTCTTAAACCCCTCATAAACTCCATCTAGACACATACAAATATAGTATGGAGACGGCCAGATGGACAAGAGGAGGTTCCTGTGTGGTGGATAGTAGTGTCTGTCATCGCTGGACTCCTGCTATTGGCTGCCCTGAGCACCATCTTCTGGAAGGTACTTCTATATGTTGAACAGCAGAGGGTGCTTTGTCTCATATAGGCCTTCAGGCCAACAACACTGTAATACAAACACAAGTGTGATACCACATAAATCTCCATACAACGTTGTTTTTTAGGTGGGATTTTTCAAGCGTAACCGTCCTCCATGTGACGACGATGATGATGACACCCAGCAATTGAGTGGTGAACAGAACGAGATGTCAGACTGCAAATCTTGAGATTTATAATGCTTTATAGACCTTACGTCTTTTTCAGCGCTGCGCTCGTTGTCTTTTGTCTTCCGGTCTGTATTTTCACAGTGATCTTGCGTATGAACGGCTCGTTTTAAAATGTTCCTAGTCCACTGACATTTGTTAAGACATCTGCTTTAAACATTACAATCCTCATGATAACTTTTGTTAACTTTACATTAAGTAAATCCACTTCAAAAGCGAATTACTCCTGGACAGCAATGGAAGTTCAAAGACAATATAAAGATGGCAGTGCCCCGTTTCACTGGCTCATAAGATCTAGCTTTTTTTTTAAAGTTTGTTTGCTCTGTTATATTTATATTCTTTCTGCAGTTTTATTAAACATGTATAATAGTTTTTGTAGTTGCAGGCATTAGGTGATGTACTAGAAATCATCTTTAGGCAGAAATAGGCGAAAATATATATAATTTTTTAATTAGCATTGTGTCCAACCTATTGCACTTGTTAACATTCCTAGTATCATAATTTCAAGCAGGTGTTGATTATCAGTAAAGATCAATGAGCCTTTCTCATACAACCAATAGTCGCGTTCATTTGGGTTAGTTCACCCAAAAATGAAAATTAAGTCATTAATTACTCACCCCCATGCTGTTCCAACCCCGTAAGACCTTCGTTCATCTTCGGAACACTAATAAAGATATTTTTGATTGAATCTGAGAGCTGGATCAGTCCTACATAGAATGCCTAAGGGACTGGCTCTTGACGGCCCATAAAGTCATTAAAGAAAAGGTTTAAATATTCCATGTGCCTACAGCGGCTCAATTATAAGTTTATCAAGCGACGAGACTACTTTTTGTGCGAAAAAAAACATAAATAACGACTTTATATTCCACTATTCCATTACTTCCTTATGGGCGCATGCGCGAGAACTGAGACGAGGACGTTCTCATTCGTCTACTTCTTGTTCCTGGCTGCTCACCGCTTAGGAGTTTTACCGCCACCTACCGTATAAAATGATGATCCATATATAAGGCGCTCCGGATTATAAGGAACACTGTCGTTTTTTGAGAAGATTAAAGGCTTTTAAGTGCACCTTATAGTGCGGAAAATACGCAAATTGAAAAGCGTATGTACAGCGCGCATCTTCCTCTGCTTGTAAACAGAAAGTTTTGCACTTCCAGCTATATCAGCACATCATCTTATACGGTAGGTGGCGGTAAAACTCCTAAGCGGTGAGCAGCCGGTAACAAGAAGTAGACGAAGAACGTCCTCGTCTCAGTTCTCGCGCATGCGCCCATAAGGAAGTAATGGAATAGTGGAATAAAGTCGTTATCATGGTCGTTATTGTTTTTTTTTTTTTTTCGCACAAAAAGTAGTCTCGTTGCTTGATAAACTTATAATTGAGCTGTAGGCACATGGAATATTGAAACCTTTTCTTTAATGACTTTATGGGCCGTCAAGAGCCAGTCCCTTAGGCATCCTATGTAGGACTGATCTAGCTCTCAGATTCAATCAAAAATATCTTTATTTGTGTTCCGAAGATGAACGAAGGTCTTACGGGGTTGGTACAGCATGGGGGTGAGTAATTAATGACTTAATTTTCATTTTTGGGTGAACTAACCCTTAATCTCATTCATGAACTATTTGCACAGAAATTTGTTATGCATATACTTCATAAATAATGCTTGTTGACTTTCATCAATCATTGTAAGTCATTTAATTTCTGGTGTTTTTTGTTGTTGTTGTGTTTTTTTATTTTTTTTTTATTTTCAGTCAATAATGTCTTATCTGCACTGCGCAACTGCGCGTGATTTCAGTTTCAGATTCAATGTAATGTTTACATTTTATGTCAAGTTTAGACTTACAAACAGGTTTTGGTGCTTTTACAGTACATTAATGTAATTCACCTGTCATTTCCCTCTGATTTTAGGGATAACTTATTGGTTGGGTTAGGTTTAAGGGTGGGATATGGTTATTACATTTTCGGACAGGAATGTTGTTCCAGGATCAACAAAATAAGTTGACCCATGGAACGCGTCTAACTCTGGACCTGCATGTAAATAAAATGCGTTGAATAACAAATTAAATGTGTTTTTGTGTGTGTTTGAGTAGGCTACATTTACACGACCAGTGAGGCAAAATATTGTGAACAAAGTATAATATGAATTAAAAACCACCTCTTAAAAGTGCACTAAGTAGTTTAGCTAAAGCCAATATCTGCCATCTTTACCTTGTGAGTGATTTTAATCATATTTATCAAATGCTCTGTTAATTTATGTAGGCCGATGTGTAAGTGTAAAACTTTATAAATTATTAAATGAAAAGTCAAGTCACCTTCATTTATACAGTGTATCATACAATACAGATTTTCAGAGCAGTTTTTTTTTTTTTTTTAAAGATCCATCTCGGCTGACTGTTGTTCATCTGAAGTCAGTGATTCAGTTGCAATGTAAAGATCATCAATTATTAAATTAGTAACTTTTATACATAAAGCAGCTCTGCAAAACAATATCAGTTCACAGCAGCATCAGTACATTCAGATAATATTGTTGAATATTAAGTGTCCTCACTTAGTTGTCCCCAAGCCAGAGGCGACAGTGGCAAGGAACCCAAACTCCATCAGGTGACAGAATGGAGAAGGAAAAGAAAACCTTGGGAGAAACCAAGCTCAGTCAACTAAGGACTGGAAACGGGTTTCAAATGATTCAAATTTCAAACGTTGTATAAGTCTCGGTCGACAGAGGACGCACGGGAGCCCTGCACTCCAGGATCTCGCCCTCCCTCCATCTGGGACAACAGGGCTGAAAGAAGCGGAGCAGCCGTACTCGGGAAGGGAGTGGGCATCAGTGGCAACCGCACTTAGAGAGTCAGTCTTCTGCCATCCCGCAAACAAACATGGATGAACTGTTACTTAACGAGGATCTGACGATGCCGCTGTAAGAATGCGTCCACCGCACACCTCCCGTTCCCTTTTTCTTTTTCTTTTCCTCTGTAGTTCTTGGAGGACGCTGGCGAAATCACTATCGACCACAGGACCAGTTGGTGAGTTTGATTTGAGATTGTAGCATCCGTCTTTGAGCGGGATATATTTGTGTAGAGCGTGCAGGACAGAACATCGTTTCGCTGCTTTATTATGTAACTGCCGCATTTGGGCTCACAGCAATTTATCACGCGCCGTTGTGTTTCCGCACATTTACTTTACAGCATTATGGGAGTTACAGTTCGGAAACAAAGGATTTCGAACTGTTCGGCCCCTCACATGACCCCTCCGTGATATGTAAAAGGAAGAAGTTTGTTAAACAGGCCCTGAGCTTTAGTAACACAGTTTTATGTGGCATTCTTATCTTAATGTAAAAAAAAGTGCACAATAACTATACTAAAGCTAGTATCATTTCGTATTTTCAAGCCCATCCGAAATTCCATGAAAAAGAAAGTTGACTGACCGTTAACATTGTTCCCTGTCGGTCTTTATGTCGGTCTTAAGTTCAGTATTTATTAATAGCCTAATTTGAATAAATCTAGGCTATAGCTACGTTAAAAGTATCCTGTAGGGGAGAGTTGTCACACTTTTTATTCCAGAAAATATTTCTGTTTTTGAAAGTCAAAGTTTGTTGAGGTACAAATCCTTTTTATAAATGTCTATTTTGCATCTAAATCTCTGTTTCCCCTGCTCAACCAGAGGAAAAAAAGTTTATTGAACAATTGTTGGTCTTTGTGACAACTTGCCCCGGTGAAAATCTGTCACAGCATTGTGGACTTGTCAACATAATTTAAAGGGTATTATTATTCTAAAAATGTAAAATGTAACACATATAAATATCAAATCATTGTTTTGGCCAACAAATATTGTAATTTAAGCAAGAATTAATAAAAAAAATTAATGTTAGATTAAATAAATGTCTTTTATCCTAATATGAACATTAAAAAAAATCAAGAATCATTACAAGTGATTGTTAAAGACAGTTCTACTTAACTTTCCATTTTGTCAATATAGCACCAAGCGGATCTTTAAGAGCTGTTTGTGCAAACTCTTTTGTGAACCTCCTTTTTTTCCTCAGCGACTTCCAATGAATATTAATGTGGGCTTGAAGCGTCTTTTCTCTCATGTGCACTGAGCAGCTCACAAACTCAGGTTGTTTAAATTCAGAAATGTAAAGAAAGCCTAAATACTTGAAACTTAAGCATTTGTCACTTTTTGTGGTTTGTAATCTGTATTCTAAAAAGTCATCAGAGGTTTCTTCTTCTGACATCAGAAGTTAATTTAGCTAGCCAGTGGACTCCAGCCTTTACTGAGACCCTTTGAAGAGAGACCTAAAGGTGAAGCCACATAATAAAACCATGTGTGAGTTCCCAGCCGAGAGAAACCTGGGATGACGTTTTAAAAAGCCTTGGATCCTTTTTATCCATGTTTTATTGCGAAGCAGTCTGCTGGAAAGGGCTCTGCTGACTAAGCTCTCCTTGTTGTGCTGATGGGAAACATTTAAATCAGTTAGTCAAAAACGTGATGTTTTTGCAAAGTCTTTTGATAGTCTTTTGAAAGTGCATTATCATATCCTTCCACAGATAATTTTTTTTGTTCGGTGTGCTTGATGTTTTTATGCACATATTAAGCATGTCACACATATTAGTGAGTTGTTTTTGAATTATTTATTTGTTCTGAAAACCCAGTGAGAGAGAATGTTATTCCTCATCTCTCTATAATCCATCTGTCTGTTCATCTTTCTATCTGTCTGTCTGTCCATCTATCTATCTGTCTGTCTCTCTGTCCATCTATCTGTCTGTCTGTTCATCTGTCTATCGCTCTGTCTGTCTGTCCATTTATCTGTCTCTATCTGTCCATCTATTAATAATTATTATCATTTATTACTGTTAGATTGGGAAGCACCTAATTACCGCAGCATGACTCATTTTCTCACATGATTATCGACATTCTACATCATTCTTAATTCCTCTAAAGTCTGTACTTTTTTAAAGTGCGATATTGTGAAGTTGAAATGAATCTGATGTTTCTTCTCAGCACTGCATAAAATAAGTTGTCAACTCACCCTTTAAACACAATCACAGGATAGCAGGGCAGCTTCCTGTCACTTCTCTACTTTCATCATGACATTCAGGAAATTTGACACTGATTTTCACTTACGTCCGTCCTTGTGTAGGCTACATATAGAATTTTGTTATTGTGATCATATGTTTAAACAGTGTATCTTTAGAGTTGTGGGCTAAAGGGTTGAGTTTTGGTTATGTGAATTGCATTGAGGCATCAGATGTTTGTTTCTGACATGCTGTAAAGCATCTACCAGAGCGTGAAATATTGTTATCCTGATGGGATTTTTTTTTGCAGTGGCAACTGGCAAGGCACGCACATCCCTATCCTAATCAAGCTGACACCTAGAGCTGCGACCTCAGATTCGGGACAAAAACCTGGTGAGGGAAGGCCAGCCTAGACACTAATGCACACTGACTGCTAGAGATTTTAGAGCAACCATCTTTGCCTTTGGTAGGGTGTTGACCCTGCCCATTTTGCAGTTTTAAAAACAGCTGTATTGTTCCTCTTATTATAGTTTTTGGTTTATATGCAAATAAGAATTGGGGTGTTTTCTTTAAAACGTTTGGAAAAAAGTAGTTTTGCACTTCCCTTTTGTCTTGTGTTCATGATTGTGTCGGATACCGTCCACTCGCCACAGTCATTGGCATTGTCAACTTTCAGTAGATTTTGTGAGATTCCCCTTAAGGGGTTTTACATCCTCCTCTCATGCAAAGTCGAGTGTTACCATGACAGCACTTGTTTGAGTGTTGCCCCGGCTTGCCACTCTATGCTTTTATTTGGGACACAATCGCTGCATTGTCCTGCATGATGCTTTTATTAGATGTCATCGAAACTTGTATGACTTTATGCAACTCCAGTGAAATCAAATCAGCCATGATATAATTAGCATTACAGTCAGGTTATGAAAGTATATCCAATACATTTTCTCTATTGGGGAATTGATTTTGAATAGTTGTTAATCGATGGTATATCAGCCCGCATTATTTCAATGCATTATTATGAGTGAAATTCCTAGTGAAAAATTACAATCCACATAATTCTTTAAAGTAATCGCCACAATTACTTTTTTAATCAGCATTTGAATGTGTGTAAGTTTCATAAAAAAAGCTACATTTTGAGCAAATAGCTGAGAAAATTGTGTTTTTGTCAAAGACTATCCAGGAGTGTGTTTCCCGTATACAACGACGTAGTTCGCTGCTTCACTACCATATTACGATGCATCGTTGGAAAAATCAACTAGCTAGTCACGACTGTTTCCCGAAACCCACTGTCGCAAAGTATCGTTCAACCACGTTGGTTTTGCACGTGGTGGAGTAATAACTACTTTTAATGAAACTGTTTGAGATCCAATTAACGCTAGATTTGTTTTATATAAATTACAGACATGTCATCTGAGGACTATTTCTAATTGTTCTCAGTTGTTTTGCTTTATTACCAGACTCAATATTTGGCTCGTTCTTACATAGTATGCACATTCGCACATCAAACACGTTACTTCAAATCTTTTGACAACCTAAAAGACGTAAATTACATTTGTATGTATTCTAAATAAAAGACACCGGTTGTACTGAATGTGAGCTTGCTTATTTTGCTCAAGATAAGGATTTATTACCTCCAAATTCTAACCACAGGTCGAGAGCTGTCGTTCAAACCACACAACTTTGCGATGCTGTTTGCGAATGTTCGTTGGAACGATGGTTTCGGGAAACACCGACTCGTTGAACTATGCTGATAACGACGGAACTTGCGACCATAGTTGGCTAACGATGCTTTCGGGAAACGTACCCCAGATCGGAATCAGACCGATAATCAAAAAAACCTAGATGGAGTAGATTGAGTCCATCAAGACCATTAATGCTTGCACAGTCCTATAACTTGTCCTGGTCGACATTTCAATAAGTAACGGTTTTGATTTATATGCTGTTTAGTGTCGCGTTATTTTACATATATATGCATATACTTTCGCTTGTTTCTGCTTCTTCTTCGCATGTCTTTTGATCCGGAGATGCTGTACTATTTTAGAAGATGTGTAATAGCGCCCTCTACCATATAACAGCCAAAAATCCTGAAAAAATCCATCAATGTCAGGGAAGCATTGTCTCACAAATGAAAGAAAATTCTACTAGTAGTGGGGAGAGTTATCTGAGCGAGGAGTTTAACTCTTTCCCTGCCCGCCCGCCAGCGGCAGCATTTTTGATCATTTTCATAAAACTTCCATGGCCCCCAGAATATTTTGTTCTATGAATCTTTTGTTTTTTATCAACGTGAATGTGGGTAGTTTTCTTAAAAAAAGCTACTTTTAAGAAAAGGCTGAGAAAATCAAGTTTTTGTCAAAGACTGTGTGATTCAGAATGACCATCAAGTCCATCAACACCCCTAAAGCTGCACAGTCTGAACCACAAGATCGACATTTCATTCGGTAACGTAAGGCAGTTTTGATGTGTATGCCGTTTGATGATCGCATTATTTTACATGCCCATATGCAATGCTGTTAGTAGAGTTTAACTTATTGAAATGGTTCCATTAACCACTATTAGAGAGTGATATGAAGTGAATTGAGTACTGTTTTGTGATTTTGCAAATCTAAAGAACCTGAAGAACTTTGGCTGAAAGGTGAGGACGTCATGTGCTTTGACAGCAGATCTTTTATTGAAGGCTCTTTATAGCTGTGACTGTTTGTGGACGGAAGGGTATAGAATAGCTTGGCAGGATTTTCTGGTTACATGGGCCGTCACATCTTTAAGGAGTGTGCGTCTGGCCATCAGCCCACCATGAACTCCCCTAGGCAGCTCTTCAAAGGTAGGAATTTCTTTGTTGACACCAGACACCCTCGTGCTTGGAGGAAACGGCAGATTTATCAGCAGCAGAGCCCCTGTAAACCTGACCTCTGTGGAGATCCTGCTTCAAATCATCACAATGTGTCTAGATGTTTTGATTGGTGGGTGTGAAAAGCTTAGGGAAAAATTGGAGATTACATCATCTACATTAAACCCTTTGCCCATAAAACACACTTTAGCCAGACATCTTCTTGCACAGCAGCTTGTTTATTATGTTAAATCTGTGTTTTGCTCAGTATTATTGTCTAATATGAGTTTAGTGATGTTTTGAAACAGTAATCTGGATTAGGCTTTAAAAAGGGTTTCTAATTTTGCTTGTAATCCTTTTTCGCCATTCAGTATTCTTAGCAGACTGTTACAGTTACTGTTTGGCAGCTCGTTCAGTGGAAATAAATAAAATGTAGTAAAAGAGGAATGGTTCAAACATGTTATTGTTGATGCACAACATATAAATAATCATGTTGTAGTTAATTATCTGTTGAAAGTCATTTTAAATCTCGCACTTGGCTCTCTAAATGTTAAAGCTACACTGTGTAGGATTTACTCCCATCTAGCGGTAAAATTGTATATGACCTACGGTGGACGTATTATTTCAAATCTACCGGCGGTCGCGAGTAATCTCCCTCTCGCATTTGTCACGGTGCCACTGAGTGTAAAAACGCGAACGGCGAAGCTTGAATTTCCATGGATGTCCCTCTTTGTCTAATGTATTTGTCATGATGGATGCACAAAATGGCTTCCACCATTCGAGCGACTCGCTTGTATTTATTCTAAATGGCATATTATACACTTAGGAGAATACTTAATTAGTTGGTTGAAGTGATAACACATTAATGAGAACATATGATTTTCAAAGAACGAAGTGTTTTTTGCTAAACAATCATTTTAAAATATTACACAGTGTAGCTTTAGGCTGTGTGTCCACCAAAGCGTTTTTCCATGCACCTGGCGGACGTTTTCAATTGTTTTCAATGGGAGCACCGCGTTTTCTAAACGGCATGAGCGTAACGACGAGGCACTGAGCGTTTTTTTGCCGTCTAATCACAGTGGAGAAGGGGCGGGACTATACTACACTGACCAACTGTCACAACATTCTTTCTGTACAACGGCATCAGCTGGCAGAGCTAAACCGAAAAAATGGATGAAAAATACATTTTTAGTATGAAACAAATTATCTGCGAAATCAGTTACAAGTAAGCAATGCTGAGGATATTCTGTATCATAGCAACGAAACGTCTCAATGGAAAAAACGCTGCGCTGAAAAAACGCTGTCAAGCGCCCAAAGTTTGGCGTCTTCAGCGTTTTCAGCTGGCAAAAAAACGCTTTGGTGGACACACGGCCTTAAGCAAGTTTTTTGTTTTTATTCACGATAAGTTTCTGCTGAAGCTTTTTGATTCTTGATAAATTGTCTAAATCTTTTTTTCTTTTTTTAAGTGCTTACCATTGACAGATGAAGCAAGCAGTCTTGCGAATTTCAGGCTTGAGTCTGACAAACATTTCCTTGTGCAGAAGTCTATATAAATTCCCTGAGCAACAATGGGTTCATTAGAGCTGAGTCAACACATTTCTGCTGTGCTTTTCCTCTCCTGGGTTGTATCAACACCTTCAGAGACCTTAGAAGATATTTTTTCACTTCCAGCCAAATCTGGCACTCTGGATGACTGGTTTATTTTTGCAGCCCTTTAAATCTGTAAAGATGCCAGAGCGTACAAGCTAAATAACAAGTCAGACCTTGAGCTGTTTGATCTTACATAGTTTTTTTTTTTTTTTCTTGGATCCTAGTAGTGTTTTTTTTTTTTTTTTTTCACATAACAACCACCATGTTGAAAATATCTGCAAAAGCTCCTGGTTTATAATAGGGGTGCACGATATTGACAAAAATGTGATATTGCGATATCGATAATGAATATTGCGATATCGATATTAATTTCGATATTTTTAAACGGATGTAAAACTACAAAAGTTATTGGAAAACGCATCAAAAAAGATTAATAAATAAAACAAATAAATAAAAGTTTTCTTATAACATAATATTTATTTCAACTGACAGTCATATTGGACTGGTACAGCATTAATAAATAAATAATAACCATGTCTACAGAACAGGACATGTTACTAGTTGTGTACACTAAAGTGTAAAAGATAATAAATAAATAGCAAGTCTACAGAACACACTATGCAACATAAACGCCACTATATGTGTTTTCTTTGACCGGATAATATTAGCTATCTGATCGTGAAAAGAGGTGTAAATGCCCTGTGAAACGCATTCGTGACGTATTTGAATCTAATCGCTCAAACCACTTCAGGAGGTGGTCTGGGCCGCATTTCAGTCGAAACTGGACAAATGTAAATGCATCTCGTTGTTGAAGCAACATATGTAAAATGTACTCCTTCCAAAAACGCTAAAAATGAGAACGTTACAGGTCATGTTATGGCCAGATGACGCCGCGCGCGACTGCAACACGCATCACAGGGGATGAGCAGCTGAACGCGCAAACTATCGCAAATCAAAGTGAAAGTAAGTCACAGACGCTTTTCACAGTTATCTTCATTAAAAGTAAATAAACGAACTGATCTTATTTTACCTGATGATCGTAAAATGCAGCCCATAACTGTTGCTTTCGGTGACGTGCACTCCATTAAATCTGCATATAGCGTGGGAATTGAAGATCGTATTTTGATAAATCAGATAGCTATCCGATCAGTGAACACGCATGAAGTTGCCAGGTGGACCGTGGCCTGATGTTTACTTATGCGCTGGTGTGCACGTCGAGCCGGCAAGTGTGTGTGGGACTGTGGTAGGAGAGCAAGGGAGAAGTGAGAGAGTGACGGCGGTTAGCTTTGGAGCGAGTAGCGACTTTATATTGAGAAAAACAAAGTGTCTCCCCTGTTCTTTCTGACCACTGTGGGAAATCTGTAGCATGAAAAGTTAAATCTCTCCTTGATTTCATGTTGTTTATGGAGAAGGAGAATCAGGAAATGAGTCGGGGGAAATGCAACGGTGCATGTGGACCAGACGCATCATAAACAAAATATTGCATAAATATCGCGACACTTTCGATATGTATATCGAGCAACGTGATATCGCGATGACGATATTGATTCGATATATCGTGCACCCCTAGTTTATAAGCATCTCCTGAGGAGACAGGGACCACGTGCATCTCGAAGTGTTATCATCACATGAAGAGTGGGTGTACTCTAATATTTGCATAGAACAAATAGGAGTATGTTTTCTGTTTGATGTTTTCTTTTTCTTTTCTTTTTTTTCCGTCTAGCTATTGCATAACGTTTTGTCCTGCTGAGCAGGACCTGAGTTACTGTTTTCTTGGACAAAGGACATCATCCAACTGGGGCTTAGGGAAAGGGTGAGGCTTTTGGGAATGATTTATGAGATGTTCTTTATCCAGGACTCTCCAAACCATCTTAAAAATATTTAGAGACCGTATCTGTCTATCTAGCTATCTGTCTGTCTGTATAATGTCTATCCATCTGTCTGTCATTCATTTGTCTGTCTCTTTCTGTCAGAGGAGAGAGTTTGCTCTTTATAACACACACAATGACTGTTGAAAATGTAGTCCCCTTAAAGGGATACTCCTCTTTTTACAACAGTTGGGTTAAACAGTTGGGTTTTACCGTTTATTATTTAGAAGAATATCAATAACCATCTGGGGGAGTTGTAAAATGAGCCTACTTCCAAAAAAAGTGGAGTATCCCATTAAATATTGCCTAATTTATAATTAATTTATAGTTAATTTATAATTAATAAAAAAAAATTGTATTACTTTATGTAAGGGTTAATGCCCGACGAGGTGTCCATTGTCAGGTTTTTATGGACGACGGCGAGGCGTGAACCGGCCAACGCGCAGCGGAGGCGTTATATATTTTGTTTAGTTGATTACTTACAATATCCCAAATGTTTCCAACTATTTGTAAATCGTGAGAAAATTGCGATTTTAACCAAGGAAATGAGGCGTGTGAGCAGGGGTGAGGAGTCGCCAGTCAATATTTTTATAGTAACCATGGTGACAGACGTTGACAACTGGGTCGGTTATGCCCATTATGCCTAGCAGGACGCTCACGCTGTTGTTGTATTGTTCAAACATTATGGACCATGGCAAGCAGACTTTGAGACAAAAAGAGGACTAAAACGAAGATAAACATCTTTCAAAATGCAAAGAGCTCCACGTCCGCGACTAACTTCGACTTGCCAGAGACAAGTGTTGCATGTTACTTGAGCAATCAGGTGAGCAAATGTATATAAAACTAATCAATGTTATTTAGTTCAACTTGATGGAACGTTAGAAGATGATCTGTATGTTATTCTCTAAAGTTAATCTAGCTTAGTCTCATTCAGCCAACAAACAAACAACCTAACTAACATTCAACACACTCAAAAGCCGTTTATTGTGATAGTCTAACTGTTAGAGCAAGTGAAACCGCTGCGTTACCTCAAATTCCTCTAATAAACTGGCCTGTGTGAGTATTAATTCAGCACTTGTGTGTAGTTCGATAGAATGAAATTTTTATTTTGTTAAATTATTATTTTATATCCACGGGTCTCACGATGCGTGTGGCGCTGGTATACGTCATGTATACGTCATACGTCACAGTCATGTTAAAACATCAATGTATTCACTCATCCATAAAAGATCCATCAGCTGACGACAAGATTCCGCTTAATGCGGAATATACGTCATTAATATACGCCTTTTTTATTGTAAGAAGTTAGCGCCCCCTGGTGGCTAAAAATCTTGCATATTGTACCTTTAAGTGGTACTAGAAGACATTTCAACAGGGTGGAAATGTTGAAAATGTTTATTATCCAAAAGTGAGACTTTGCAAACTGCTGACAAATGTACATTAGTGCTTTGCTCCGATTGCTGTGGTTTCCATGCAGTCTCATCACCCCTATAACAAAGACACAAAGCCTGCAGGGAAATGCTGATGGCCACTGTGTGAGTGAGTGGAAGAGATTTCGCTCCTTAATACAAGCAAATAATGAAGTGCTGTTTGTTTTAAAGAGACTATCACAGTGGACAGGACTAAACACGAAAAGAGTAAAAAATGTAGGGTTTGTTTTCACCTTCCACTCAAAGGCAGACAAATATTTATAAACTGTATGCCAGATTTTCAATAAAGTTGTTGTAAAATAAGTTTTTCTGTGAGTTCAGTTTTCCGCTGAGGCTGAGAACTTTTATGTCTCAGAAAGGTTTCCTGGATTATTTGCGCCTTGCGCTTCGACTCAAACAATAGACAGGAAATGGAATTGTGTGCAGGAAATCCTTGTGGCTGAGTGGAAGTGAAAATCCTTTAAATTTTGTTTATAAAGCTCTGTTAATGTTCCTCTGAGGAATCATGAATGTGTAATATAAAATATATATTAATGTAATAATATATTATGCATGTCGCTGTCTCTGATTCCTTTCAGTTAAAGGGTCTGAAGGTTTTATTTTAGAAATTGACTAAAAATATGACTTTGTGCATGTGTGTACTGTGTACAGTGAGTGCTTGCAGTTGATATTGTACTCATATTTTTCCATGCATATTTTAACAATTCCAAACCACGATAGCTATAATTAATTTTATATATAATTATATAATTGATAGGTCTATATAATTAACACAAGCTGGAAGTGAAAAACTTATATTCAGATGGGCATAATTATTAAGCAGGTATTCTTTTACAGGTAACATCAAACTAAACAGTTATTATTATTATCTTAGAGAAGCACACATATGAAGCCGCTGCTCATAGAGCATGCAAGTTATTTTTGGTACTATTTTGGCATTTTCAGAGGTTGAATGGTCAAAAACACGTGTCAAAATATGTGTCAAAACGCCTGTCTTTGCAAGTATCTTTCTAAACAGTCGTTTATGTATTAAATGAAGTTAAACTGTTAAGAAAACAAACACATGTAACAGTATATTGGATCCGTGCTTTCACACTTAAAGTGACAGCAGCCTAATAAACCTGCTGCCATCTGTCATTAATGTTAATCAAAGAACAAAAGACAAATCAAATCTCTCACTGCTCTTGACTGAATCACTTTTGTAACTTTATATATTAATACATTTAATTTACACTGTGGAGACTATGTAGTGTTTTTTTTTTGCATTTTTGATTACTTTTTAAATACTACAATTTATGTAGTATTCCTGATTTCTTCACAAATGACGTTTACCAGGTAGGTCTTTTTCCTTTGTGTCCTCATTTTATAGTTTTTGTTCTACTTTTCTTCATTAAGGTTTTTTTTTTAGTCAGGCAATAAGCCTATTTTTGTGATATTGAAATTGGTGACGAAAATTAGAAAATTTTAAATGGTGTAAATTTTATATCAATCTTATTTAAAGCAAAAATAACTATATTGTGATATACATGGATATTGTCAAATAAAATGACTCATATCATGATATAAGATTTTTTAAGAAGATATAAGATCCCACCCCTAATCTGTGATGTGCAACTAGATCGACAGCCCATCAAAAACTCAACGGATCTTATTTTCTGAACCGAACTTGTATCCCCTCACCAGGAAATGCAGGGACCCATTTTTTCCCACAGTTAGCCTGCTGACATCTCAAAGTATCCATGGTAACATGCATCAATTGACCCATTTAGAATCAAAAGAATGAGACGTCCTGAAGGACACTGCAGCATGCACGCGTGAACAGAAAGCAAAGCAAACATTGGTATGCGGTTCAGGTTGGAAAACGTGACTTTTAAAGTAAAAAGTTGAGTTAATAAAAATATATTTGCTGAAAAAAAAATGGAAACTTAAACTATATTTTAATGTATTTACAATATTTTCAACTTCTTGAATCCAGAAGGAACCTTGTGTACCCAGATCTTCCAAAAAAAAAACAGGGCAAAGACTTGCCATCTCCCTGGCCTGTTTACATGTCTCTAACTGGCTTGTAAAAATTCTATGGGTGAACCAGGTCATCCGTCTCGAACAGTAAGCACATGTCCAGGAACTAAACCAGACAGCATTGCTGCATTTGCCCAGTGTCAATCGAACATGGTGGCAGACAATCCGGCTCACTGAGTAGAGACTGCACTCCGTTCTGGTCTTCAATGTAAACAAACCAGAGTATTTCACGTGTCGTATCAGGACAGACACTTCTAAACATAGTCATGTCATTTGTTCAGGGGAGGTCACTAGGTCTAGAGGTTCTCTCTAAAAGGAAAACTCTTAGGTCAATAAGACGACAAAATTTTAGTATCATACACGGATGTGGTCTTGTGTGGATTTTGTTTGTGGTCCCACTTATTTACCACTTATCAATCAGTTAAAAAGGAAAAGATGGTTTGACTAACATGTAAAACTGGAAATCGTTGATTGGGGGACAGTGAGATTTGGAACAGACTGCACCTAGCTGGGTGTAAAAACGATAAAGATAACATATAACATATTTTTCCTCTACAAAAAAATTAAAAGAGTTCGGTACATTTTCGATTTAATGTTTATGCGTCAAAAGTGGAACGAAACAGTGCTACTCATTGGAACTACTCCACACGGCCCAGATAGCAAACTGACATTGAATCAACGTGGAAATATGACATCGAAACAACGTTGATCTGACATTGTTTTGCTCAACGAATTAACGTTGAACCAACGTCAGACGCGTCATTCTTTCAAAACTAACGGAAAATCAACTTGAAATCAACGCGTTGTTTCAACGTTATGAAAGCAAACCAATTTTCGATTTTCATTTAGCTTTGAAGAATGCCGCGTCTGACGTTGGTTCAACGTTAATTCGATGAGCAAAATCAACGTTGTTTCAATGTCATGGGAGACGTCGTTTCCACGTTGATTCAATGTCAGTTTGCTGTCTGGGGGACTACTCCTTTGTTTTTGAGGTATACTAGAATAGGTTTTCATGCTTGAATTTGTTTTTTAAACATAATTTTTCACATATTTTACATTGTTGCAGCACCTATCTTCACATTTTCTCAGTAGCACTGTTTTGTTACTATATATAAAGCTTCGAGTGTGTTTCGGAATTGTCACACCCCTTATCATAACCGCGAGTTTCAGCACACTAACACAACTTAACCAGGCCTCATCCCCCTTTTTTATTTTAAGTGAGGAATATTGTGAAACTCAAGACTGCAATCAAGGTGTTACTGGGAGTTTAAAAACAGTGCTTGCTGATACAGAGAATAACTCCCTTTTGAGGGACTTTGTGCTTTGTAATGTAGCAAACTCCTTATTAACAGCAACATTACACACTAAAGAAAGTTGGAAAAAACATGTCCACTTTTAAAAAGCCTTTAATTCTTTTTTTCACAGAGGTGCTGATTAAAGTCCAGGTCTTCGATAACAGCGACCTGTCACCCCTAAAGGAATCCACAGTTCGGGTGTGTGGAAACCAGAGCATCTTAGCATCCAGTCTTGCTGGAGGAGATGGGATTGTCACACTTACATTCCTGTACCGGCCAGGAACGTGGGTCATCGTCACAGCGTCAAAGCATGGATTTGTCACAAACTCAGCACCCTGGCATGCCAGCCGCATCCCGCGTGAGTACTTCCTGTACTATTGGAAGACTGAACTATTTTCTACATTATGTTGGGGGAAGCCTGCAGATTATTATTAGAAACCAGTTTCATTCTGAAATGCACGCGTATTAACTGGGCTTCCTGTCAAAACTGTTAGAGCAAGACCTGTTAGTGTATATGGGCTTCTCTGGAAAAATATGAATCCCTTATTAAAAATGAGGGATATAGTTGAAGCATTTGACTGTAGATTAAATGGTTCCTGGCTTCTATAGAAAAAAACGATTCTCAGATGCATTTAGGATTCTTTCTTCAACAATTCTGAATCGATTATGAAGTTTCGTTTTTTAAACTACAGAATGCACTTGCAGCTCAAATTGAAGCTCTGAAATGAATGTAAACACAGTCATTTATGTTGTAGGGGATTAGACAGAGCAGTACATTAGTGTGAATGTGGCCGATTAGATTGTATGTTTTGAAGCTATAGTATAGCCAATACAGTTAGCTGAAAATTCTTAACATACAATTGTAGAAAAAAAAGAAGTATCGATTAATGTTTACCATTGTGCTGCAGCCCTCTGAATCGTAATCGAATCTGAATCGAGTGCAACTGTTAACATGGTGTCATTTTTGCTCATGGCCTCAGTGAACTTTTCGAATCTGACGAGTGATTTGCGATCTGTTGGCTTCGTCCTATTATTTAGATTAACCATCTAGATCTATAATCCAGATGGAGCTTTGCACACAAATGGACAGGAATGTTAAACAACACTCACTTGGGTGTGGAGCGTGCCGGCCCGCGTTGTGATACCTAGCAGCTGCTCGGAGTCGGGCCCCAGAAGGCCGTGTCCTCTTTTGACTCTCTCGCTCTAAGATTGGCTTAATTCTGTTTGCACAACAGCATGCTTTCCTCCACCCCTCTCTTTCCACCCAAACCCCACCTAGTTATGCGGTCAGACCTCAGGGAGGGGGAGGCAGTGAAATCATGTATTTCAGCATAAAGCTGTCTGTACGAGCAGCTGGAAGCCACTTAGCCAGAGGGGTTACAGATATGGAGACAGCCAGCAAATGTGGCTCCATGTTGTGCCAGACCTGCCTGGCTAGTGAATGAAGGCATATTTAGGATTACATTAGCCTCTTGGGGGGGAATTGCACACATTCCCATTGAGTCACATCAAATTAGGAGATGCTTCAAAAATCATGGCGTAGTAGATCAGGGGTGTCCAATCCTGGTCCTGGATGGTCTCTGGCCTGCCCAACCCCAATCAAACACACCTGCACAAGCTGATAATGGTCTTACTAGGCATAATAGACACTTCCAGACAGGTGTGTTGAGGCAAGTTGGAGCTAAACTCTGCAGGACAGTGACCCCCTCAGGAGCAGGTCTGGACACCCCTGGTGTAGATGAAATGAAGTTGCGGAAGAAAGGAAGTAAATGGATTGTGAATTGTGAGGACACAGTCCCTTTTGCCATTAGACAAAGTTTAAACTCTACAGATCAATTTACAGGAATCAATTAGAGATTAAGATACTATGCCCAAAGTCTGAGTGATATTAGAAATGTAAGATATATTCATTGTATTGATGGCAAGACCAATCAACTGTACAAAATGAAAAAAGTCAAAAAGTTGGTAAGTAGAGTTTGGTATTGATAGATATTTTCCCACAAGCTCTCGATTAATTAAAAATTTTGAAATGAGATTTATTTGGGGCATTTTGTTATGCAGGCCAGAAGGACAACTCATTTCCCGCCACTTTTGTCAGTCAAGTCGCCTTTATTTATACAGCGCTTTATACAATACAAATTGTTTCAAAGCAGGTTTATAGTAAAATAACGATCCAATGATGCAAACAGAATTAAATTCTGCTTTAAAGCAGCTATAGACAATATTAAACAGTCATTATTCTGTTGAATTATTTTAATGTTGATTCAGTTCAGTTCAAAAACTGTGGAAGTCCATCGGTTATGCAGTAATGTCTATAAAGCAGCACTGAAGAAAACGGTGATATCATCATCCAGCTCAGTTCGGTTATCTTCCAGTAGTGTTAGCGCAGTCAGTTAATAATATTACAGAATATTAAGTGTCCACAACCAAGCAAGCCAAAAGGCGACAGTTTGGTTACAAAGAAATAATTATATTATTAATAAAATGTATATTATGGTATATCAAATATTTAAAAAAGTGTTATAACATTAATGTATATATCATTCAGTCCCTGTTCATTGCATCTGCATGTGGCCTGCTATCAGCATATTCCTGTGATGGTTATAATTGTACTAATAGTTAAAATTATTTTAATTGGCAGATTCATGTTTTAATCTGGATGGTTGATGAATTCCATGACTAGCAGTGTGAAATGATTTGATACCAGCCATTTGAATGATAATAATGCATTGGTCTGTACACCAACTTCAATCTGTTTGGTACCAAAACATCTGCCCCCTTATTCCTCCTCCATTTCGTCTCTTAGCCATGCTGAAAAAGGGTTTCTAAAAAAATCTACAGTGTCATGGTGTGCAAAAGGCCCTTTAATGATCGTGATAACATTACGATGTTGCACTATTTAGTTGGGACTCTTATTTTGAACTCTGTAGGGAGTTACCGGAAGAGCTGCTCACTCTTCCGTTTAGTGTGCGACGACAGATTGCATCAGCCGCTGCTAGTGATCAGGTTCACGGTAATCACGAACAGCTGAAGACGGGTTTCAGAATCATTATTGCCTTCCAAGTGGATGCCTTGTGTTCGTGTGCGTCCTATAAAGAGTGAGTGTTGTTCCGTGATGTTTGCTGATTGATGCTCGTTATCAGTAATGACGCAGTTAACGGCTGTTCTGACAATGTTCATTAATTTGTCGATCTTCCAAGTATAGAGTTATAATGTTTATACTGTTATGGTAAATAATGTAGATAAATAGTAAAGTAAATATGATGGAAGATGTTATATTCAGTATCATTGTATCATTGTTATGAGGGGAGCAGCCTATAGTCAGTATGTGGATGATGATTTGTAATGTTGCTATTATTGAGTATTGCTTCTGTGTGTTGCAGAGAAACCACACACACAATCGTATAAAGCATCTACTTCCTTTATCACAAGCATGCTAAACATGTTTATGCCAGCCAATGGTGATTCAGCCCATTTATGACCCAAACCCACGTCATTTGAAGCAGGGCCTACCGTCTGTACTCCAGGTCTCCACTGAGTGTGCTTAACTCACATTGTGTCATTGTCCACCAAGTCTTGCATGTGCAACAGCAATCATCTTCATGCTTAAATACAAATAAGGAACTCCATACCATCTGGCGATCAAGCTCTCATCAATCTACTGTACTATCGATCTCAAGTTCCATAGCTGTTAAAGTTTATGTAAAGGCTGTCTCCTCCTCTCATGCTAATCCTGCATACCAGTGAGAATAAATCTATTCAAACTGAACCTTCACTCTGTGGTGTTCTGACCGACACACCTGGTTCACTGCGATCTAACTAGCCCTAGCAGCTTCAGGTAGTTCTTCGCTACATTTTGTGGTCCTTCGAGCCGGATCGCAGCTGTGCTGGGAGCATGCAACAGAGTGATGAAGCAGTGTGGGCCCCATCCACTCGGCCCAGGCGGCAGTTAAGGCAGCCATCCTATTTGAAAGATTATGAGGTCAGTGTAGCGCGACCGAAGATACATGACTCACATGTCAGCCCGCTACCTCACGCGCCGACAAGGAAAGAGTGGAGTTCACAGCCTCATGTAAAGTGGAGTAGACTCCCCAATGCACGGGATGATTATTCCACGAACTCTGGGGAGAGCGTTAACAACATGACCCTTGAATGGCCACCTGCCCCTATGGCCTATATGGAGGATGAACCGAGCAGGTTACACAGGGAGAGCATGCAGTATGATTTAGCCTCACCTCATGATAATAGAAGGGAATCGTGTGAGTCAGCAGTCTCAGCCAGAGTGTCAGGAGCAGAGCAGCGGGATCCGTCCACAGAGCGATGGCCAGTGCCACCCCTTCCACTATCGTGTGACTCATTAACGTTAGAGGAAGAGGAGTATGATGAAGGACTGCCCCCTCCACCATGGCCTTCGTGTGACTACCCTCCACCATCTGCGGTTGCCAAGGAACAGCGTATGGTCACCGTCATAGACAGAATGATGAGCGAGTTACAGTTAATGAGGGATAGCGTGACTTCCAGTGTCCCAGCTCATAGTCGGCCACATTCTACCCCTCGTAGCTTGAACAGCCCTCAACCTAAACGAGGTCCTGAACAGCACTACGTCCAGTCTTACACTCAGGGGCCAGAACCCTACATGGCCATGTCCCAGCCGCAGCCCAGAATGTATCGCACAGAGGCGGGATCTCTGACTCAGTACCCAGCCAGGCCTGGTACAAGTCAACCTTACCCTGCTCGAGGCAGACAGTTCCCGCCAGCATCGGTGACTCTAGGAGGAGGAGAGTACAGGGGGCCAGCACCAAGAATTCCTTTCTTCGTCCATAAGGATCCAATGGAGTTCTCTCGGCTTAAACTAGCCTTAGCAAACCTGCTACCCACTGACGCTACAGAGCTTTTCAAGTATCAGATACTGGTTGATCACGTGAAACTTGAAGAGGCCTGTCTCATTGCCGACTCCTTCATTAACTCACCTAGGCCATACACCGACACCATGGCGGCGCTTACCGAGAAGTTCGGCCAGCCGCACCATGTGGCTTTGCAGAGGATCGCTGCAGTGATGGATTCGTCTGAGATCAAAAGAGGAGATGTAGCTGCCTTTGAGAGGTTCTCTCTGCATGTACAGTCACTCGTGGGTATGCTACAGACACTGGGTCCAGATGGAGAAGTGGAGCTGAGATGTGGCTCACATGTGGCACGACTCCTCACCAAGCTTCCGATGGAGATGAGAGCGAACTTCAGACGCCAGATGTTCCATCGTCCCGGACATACCCATACACTGCTCGACCTGGCGGAATGGCTCCAATACGAGTCGTGGTGTCAGGGTTACGACAACCCTTCAGACATCCGTATCCAAGGGCTGTCAGGACCTCGAGCCGAGAAGCGACGGAGCAAGCCAGTAGCTACGGTGCTGCATGGAGCAGAGAGCAATACGTCCAACCGAGGATTGAGACAGGAGGGTCAGAGCTCATCTAAGCAAAAATGGAAGAGCAAATCAAAACCCTACTGTCCATACTGTGAGGACACAGAGCACTTCTTGAATAGCTGTCCAGCCATTCAGAGACTCACAAAGGAGGAGGTCATTGAGTGGATCCGAGTGAATAAGAGATGTTGGAGATGCGGGAGAGCACATCAGGCAGCTCAATGCGACCTCAAGAAACTCTGTGAGGTGTGTCAAGGGAAGCATCTGCGGGTCTTGCATGACGCCAATGCACGCCCCAAGGCTGAGCTACCAAAGGCGGAAAGTTGTCTGGTGAGCACTAGCACAGAAGTCCTCTACCTGGACAGACCATCGGCCCACTCTCGTGTGCTACTGAAAGTCGTCAGAGTTCTCCTGCGCAACAAGGACAGGACATTAGACACTTACGCAGTTTTGGACGATGGTTCTGAGCGCACAATGCTCCTCCCCGAGGCCGTCGATAAGTTGGGTTTGGAGAAGAAACCTGAGGACCTGGCTCTCCGCACTATCAGGCAGGAAGTTCAAACCCTGAAGGGAGCTGCTGTCTCATTTAAAATATCATCCTCTACTAATCCTAAGCGAACCTTCCGGATAGTGGAGGCCTTCACCTCTCAACGCTTGGGTCTAGCAGACCACTCCTACCCCATCGCAAGCTTGAAGAGGAAGTACAAGCACCTGGCGGATCTTCCCCTCGAGGCATTCAATCACGTTAAGCCGCTCGTGCTAATTGGCGCTGACTACCCCCATCTACTCAACCCTATCGAGCCAGTAAAAATGGGCCCTCCTGGAGGTCCGGCAGCCATTCGCACGAGACTGGGATGGACTCTTCAAGGACCAGCACATCTTACACAGTGGGCATCAAGCACCCAGCAGTGTCTCTTCACTAGTGTCTCACCCCAGACGATGGAGTTGATGCAGAACGTGGAGAAGCTTTGGAAGATGGACACACAGCCATACCAGAGCGTTAAACTGGCAATGCGGTCGAAGCAGGACAAGGAAGCAGTGGAGCTCCTGGAGGTCAAGACAAGGCGAGTACAGGACGCAGGAGTCCACAGATATGCCACACCTCTACTACGGAAGCGAGATATCCCCCCTCTCCAAGCTCCTATGGAAGCTGTGGTACCCAGCCTCAGAAGTTTGGAGAGACGCTTGGCCCGGGACCCTCTACGAGCCGATGAGTATTGTGCTGCGATCCACAAGTTGGTGGAGACAGGAGCAGTCAAGAAGATTGACCAAAGGGAAACCTCAACCAAAGATGAGTCATGGTATATACCCCACCATTTAGTGAGCCACAACGGTAAGAGTCGTTTGGTGTTTAACTGCTCCTTCCAATTCCGAGGTCGTAGCCTCAATGATACCCTCCTTTCCGGACCGACATTGGGAGCCTCTCTCCTGGGCGTTTTACTGCGCTTCAGAGAACGTGCAGTAGCAGTCAGTGGTGACATCAGAAGCATGTTCCACCAGGTACAGCTTTTACCAGAAGATCGGTCGCTCCTCAGGTTTATCTGGAGGGACATGAAGAGGGAAAACCCCCTGATGTCTTCGAGTGGCAGGTCTTACCATTTGGCACTGCGTGTTCACCGTGCTGTGCCACCTTCGCTCTCCAAAGGCACGCGAGAGATCAGGGGGGTCCAGGAGATGGAGTCAGGCATTCAGTGGAGCACTGTTTCTACGTAGACAACTGTCTCCAGAGTGTGGACACAGCAGAGGAAGCTAAGGAGCTCGTGGACCGGCTCAGGGAAGTGCTTGCATCTGGAGGGTTTGAGATCCGGCAGTGGGCCTGCAACCTACCTGATGCCCTCAGGCACCTACCTGCAGAGGCGAGGTCCGATAGCATGGAGCGATGGCTTTCGCATGATGAACTCGGACTTTCAGAACCAGCCCTCGGACTCAGCTGGCATTGGGAGACAGACACCTTAGGCTACAAGAGCCGACCTCTGGAGTATGGGCCACTTACCATGAGGAATATTTACAAGGTGCTCGCCCGGCAATATGATCCCTTAGGATTCATTGCACCTTACACGACCCGCGCAAAGATGATCGTCCAGAGCATGTGGGACAAACCGCGTGACTGGGACGACCCACTAATCCCTCAAGATCTGCAGAAGGCATGGAAGGAGTGGGAATCAGAGTTACACCTACTGCCACGTGTCTCATTACCCCGGCACTATGCTTCGGTTCAAACCGATCAGGTGGTTGCTTCCAGACAGATCCACGTGTTCAGTGACGCCTCTGAAAGGGCCTACGGAGCAGTCTCCTATCTGAGGACAGAGGATACTGAAGGACAGGTTCACCTGGCATTCCTGGCGGCTAGATCTAGGGTAGCACCCCGGCGACAGCATTCAATTCCGCGCCTAGAGCTCTGTGGCGCCTTGACCGCTGCCCAACTGGCGAAGACACTCGAGAGAGAGCTGACCTTGAAGACAGATCAGACAATCCTCTGGAGTGATTCGACAACAGTGTTAACCTGGTTGCAGTCGGAGTCATGTCGCTTCAAGGTTTTCGTGGGTACTCGTGTCTCCGAGATCCAGGAACTGACAGGAGGAAGTACCTGGCGCTATGTTGATTCTGCGCAGAACCCAGCGGATGATGTGACACGTGGGAAGACCCTGGCAGAATTGACTATCCCTAACCGCTGGAGCCAAGGGCCATCCTTCCTTCACAAGGGACCTGCTGAATGGCCACCCTCACCTGGGAAGGCACCAGAAGAGGATATCACAGAGTACAAGAAGTCTGCTTCGTGTGGGGTGATATCTAGAGCGGACAGACAGAAGACCCACCTGGGCCAGTCATACGAGTCCTGGAAGGATATGGTTGAGTCCGTAGCGCAGGAGGAACATGGGGCGGCGGACCGAGATGAGCCCTTGGTAGCGGCCGACTACCGGCAGGCAGAGATGACTATCTTCCGGAGAGTTCAGGCTGAGTGCTTTCCGGAGGAGTTGCGTCACCTAAAGGCAGGGAAAGCGGTCCTTCGAAGTAGTCGTCTCCTAACCCTGTCCCCGGAGCTGGACCCCGATGAAGGAATCATACGAGTAGGAGGAAGACTCCGACGTGCTGAATGGTTGGACCCTGCATTTAAACATCCTGTTGTCCTGGACCCCTTGCATCCAGCGACAAAACTCCTTATACAGGACTACGATGCTCGTCTTTGTCATCCGGGTCCTGAGCGAGTATTCGCCGAGATGCGCCGGGTCTTCTGGATTCTCCGTGGTAGGGAGGCAGTTCGGAGGGTGCAACAACAGTGCAAGGAGTGTCGAAGATGGAAGTCTAAGCCGTTGGTCCCGAGGATGGCCGACCTACCAGTGGCACGTCTACGCTTATACAAACCGCCGTTCTACTCCACTGGCGTCGACTGCTTCGGACCTTTCCAGGTCAAAATAGGGCGACGCTCAGAGAAGAGATGGGGCATTATCTATAAGTGTCTTACCACCAGGGCGGTGCATCTAGACTTGCTGCACAGTATGGATGCTGACTCGTTCCTGATGAGTCTCAGGCGGTTCATTGCTCGAAGAGGCACTCCAGCTGAACTTTATTCCGACCAGGGTACTAACTTCAAGGCAGGAGAGAAGGAGCTCAGTGAGTCTTTTAACAACATGTCATCCGATCTCCAACAGCTCCTATCAAAGCAGAAGATTGACTTCCACTTTAATCCACCTGCAGCTCCTCACTTTGGGGGGACCTGGGAGAGGGAGATCAAGTCAGTTAAGGCTGCCCTGTATACGGTCTTAGGAGTTCAGCCTATCTTTGAGGAGGTACTACATACTACCTTACTGGAAGTTGAGGCAATACTGAATACCAAACCTTTGGGCTATACCTCATCCAGTGTTGATGACTTGGACGCCGTGACTCCTAATGTCCTCCTGATGGGGAGGCTTGATGGAGCGCTACCTCCAGTTGTCTATCCTAAGAGTGAGGGACTAAGCCGGCGGAGATGGCGACACTGCCAAGTTATAGCAGATCACTTCTGGGCAAGGTTTATCAGGTGTTACCTGCCAACCCTTCAATGCAGGCAGAAGTGGCACAGTGTCCCAGTTGATCTGACAGTGGATTCAGTAGTCCTGTTGATGGACCCTCAGTTCCCCAGGGCACTTTGGCCAGTTGGCAGAGTGGTTAAAGTACATCCGAGTGCAGATGGTCATGTGCGATCCGTGGATGTGAAAGTCAAAGACAAAGTGTATACTCGGCCAGTTGCCCGGCTTATTGCTCTTCCAGCCATTCCAGATGCTGAAGAGGATGAGGAATGCCCCTCTACAGTCCAAATTTAGGATGAGCCTTTTACGTGAGCAAATTGCACGCAATTTGGGGGCGGCTGTGCAAAAGGCCCTTTAATGATCGTGATAACATTACGATGTTGCACTATTTAGTTGGGACTCTTATTTTGAACTCTGTAGGGAGTTACCGGAAGAGCTGCTCACTCTTCCGTTTAGTGTGCGACGACAGATTGCATCAGCCGCTGCTAGTGATCAGGTTCACGGTAATCACGAACAGCTGAAGACGGGTTTCAGAATCATTATTGCCTTCCAAGTGGATGCCTTGTGTTCGTGTGCGTCCTATAAAGAGTGAGTGTTGTTCCGTGATGTTTGCTGATTGATGCTCGTTATCAGTAATGACGCAGTTAACGGCTGTTCTGACAATGTTCATTAATTTGTCGATCTTCCAAGTATAGAGTTATAATGTTTATACTGTTATGGTAAATAATGTAGATAAATAGTAAAGTAAATATGATGGAAGATGTTATATTCAGTATCATTGTATCATTGTTATGAGGGGAGCAGCCTATAGTCAGTATGTGGATGATGATTTGTAATGTTGCTATTATTGAGTATTGCTTCTGTGTGTTGCAGAGAAACCACACACACAATCGTATAAAGCATCTACTTCCTTTATCACAAGCATGCTAAACATGTTTATGCCAGCCAATGGTGATTCAGCCCATTTATGACCCAAACCCACGTCATTTGAAGCAGGGCCTACCGTCTGTACTCCAGGTCTCCACTGAGTGTGCTTAACTCACATTGTGTCATTGTCCACCAAGTCTTGCATGTGCAACAGCAATCATCTTCATGCTTAAATACAAATAAGGAACTCCATACCATCTGGCGATCAAGCTCTCATCAATCTACTGTACTATCGATCTCAAGTTCCATAGCTGTTAAAGTTTATGTAAAGGCTGTCTCCTCCTCTCATGCTAATCCTGCATACCAGTGAGAATAAATCTATTCAAACTGAACCTTCACTCTGTGGTGTTCTGACCGACACACCTGGTTCACTGCGATCTAACTAGCCCTAGCAGCTTCAGGTAGTTCTTCGCTACACATGGAGTTTTAACTGTCCCTGCAGCACTTTGATAATCTGTGTGAGTCACGCAAACTCGGGAGAGAGAGTCATTCTCGTGGAGTGATGAGGCAGTTGCTTGCGGCTCAGATTAAATCAATTCAAGTCGGGATTCTCAGGAACACTGGTTCTTTCCTCCAGTGGCCTATCTCTCTTAGTCCATTTTGGTTTAACTGAATAATTCTATTTTATTGGTTTTAAAGAGCCTATGATATCACATTTGGGGTTTGTGTCTTTCAATTCATGCTAATATTAACTTGAGTGCTGAGAATAGGCGCGCTCAACTCCCAAACCGTTTATGGGTGCGAGTAATAAAGTAATTAAATAATGATGAAAATCCGAACTCTCTAGTTATATCTCATATATTTATTAATACCACGTCCACACAGACGCATGGCTTAGGCTGAAACACGTCTGTGTGGACAAGGTTTTAATGAATATATGAGATATAACAAGAGAATAATAGCTTGAGGCCATCTCCAGCGACCCCAGAGCATTTAAAGGAACAGTTCACTGTTTAATTATCTATTAAACAAGGGTTCACACTGATACCAATTAAGGTCAATTGTATATATTAAAATTCCATATTCTTTTGTCTTTAAATATATTGAAGTAAAACTGACACCTAAAATAAGTCAATTTAGACACCACAACATTATTAAATATGAAAAACGAATTTATTTTGAGATCTGTCAAAGATAAAATTAATAAATTAAATATAAAATAAGATTGAAGATAAAGTGAACGCCCGGTAGAAGACTCTCTCATGGCCGATAACAGATATTGTACTTATACATTCTGCATCTCTATACATTATTAGGTGTATAAATGTGTTATGTGTCGTCACAATGCTTCAGAAGGTAACTATGGTTATAAATGATGTAAAATGAAACCAGTCAATGCCCATGCATTACCCTCCCTCACTTCATACACACTTTTATTTTAGCTTCTAGCTAATGCATTGTATTGTTGTCGTTCCCTTTATTTTGTTCACATACCTACAAGCAGAGAATATTAAAAAGAGAAGAGCCCCTACTGTTCAGGGCATCTGTGCTGTGTGTGCATTCATTTATGCATAACTGCATGGGAGTAAATGTGCATGAATCGTCTGTGTCATGTTTCCTACAGTCTGTTCCTGCAAGTGACAAGCTTTCTTGATCTCAGGGAAATCTAAATGCATTCTACTGACACTTAATGTCTTTTGGTGGCCTGCTACAGTACATTCTCCATATAGAAACTGATCAAACTTGTTTAGTTTTTTTGCTAATAATCCTGAGAGCATTCATTACATTGAAGAGCTTGAATAAAATCATGTTTTTATTACATAAACACAGGAAAACATTGAGCTCAGGGTAGTCAGGGGGACATTACAATGTGCCGTAGCAGATGGGAAAGAGACACGGAGGATTTCTACTCCCAGCATGCAGCAGTCTTCTGGAGTACTGCCAGCATATGTCCTCCTGCCCGTAGAGGAGCACTCAGTACATTTCAGATTCGCTGACAAAGATAGATTACTCTAAAAGACTTTTAAATTAAGAAATATTTAATGTTGGCATGCCAATGGGTAACATTTATTTTATACTTCTCATACTTCACATAGTTTTTATCTTTAGGAGTCTGTCCTCTGGACAAAATATGGATCCAAAACTAAGATCCACTGAACGGCAACAGAGCTGAAGTGTTTGACAGAAAGACTAATAGCTGCAGGCAGGGCTATCTCAGATTTTGTCAGGTTTTACACGGTGTCTGTCATCAAAGGCTTATTTGAAGCGAGTAATAAACTGACTGTGCTGAGTCATGTCTTACACCTGTGAGGAATCAGCTACATCTGGTGAACTACTGTATATTACAGGAAAAACAACATCCTTGTGCTCTCCAGGGTAAATGATTCCTGAAAATGAGACAGTGGGAGATTAACTGATTTGTATGGACATGTGGATGGACGGATAGCATACAATAGCTAACGAAAGGCTAAGTACAATTCAGAAGTTTGTCATGCTAAGCTAATGCAACATGAAGTCAGCAAAATGAACTTTCTCTTGAGACATGCATATGGACCATCTAAGGTATATTAATTACATCTATACGTCAATACACTACCGTATGACTAATTTATTGTTATGTATATAAATTATGAACATTGTATGTATAATTGAGTGGAATCCACTCCATTAAGCGGCAACTGTTGTGATACCTTTTTCAAGATTCTTTGATTAATATAATATTTAAAAGAACAGTATTTATTTGAAATAGAAAACTTTTGTGACATTATAAATGTGTTTACTTTTTACTTATTTTTACAATTTAATGCATTCTTGCTGAACAAAAGTATTAATATTTTTTTTAACCCCACACTTTTGAACAGTAGTGTACTTATCTTTCTGTTTCTCTCTCTCTCTCACTTCTGTTTCAGTATACGCCTCCATAAGTCTATATTTACTTCCCCAGAGACCGGCCACTCTCCTGCTATATGACGATGTTGTGCATTTACTGTTGGGTTCTCCAGGTGAGTTCTGTTTTTTGCTTTGTTTTTTTCCTTAATGAGATAGTTTGACCTAAAAATGGAAATTCGTCGTTTGCTCACCTTTATGTCACTCCAAAGCTTTATGAATTTCTTTCTTCTGTGAAACATACAAGAATATATTTAGAAAAATATCCCACTGTTTTATTATTATTACAGTGGAAGTCAATAGGCTCCAATGTTGATTGGTTCTAAACATTTTGCACAATATCTTTTGTGTTCAGCAGAAGAAAGAAAGGGTAAGTAAATGGTGAAAAAGTAAACATTTTAGGGTAAACTCTTTAATCTCTTTAATCATAGCCTTTAAGAATCAACTCTATTTAATAAATTCACCACAGTTTTTCTATTTATAGTAGCCTACTATAAAAAGGTAATTACTAGGGAGAAAAAGGCATCCCAGTTTGGACTTAAACCTGTACTGCCCACTTGAGCACCACAGTTTTCCTGTGGGTAGTGATATGAGGTTCCTGTTCTTGTCATGGTTAGGAATCTGAGATCCAAAAGCAGCACCATTGATTCACACACACACATCCTGCAGTGTTTACATGTGCAGATGTGTGGAACTGCTGAGTTGGTCGTTTAAATAATCAGACTAACACTGTAGTCTCGTATCTCAAGAGCTGCCAATAAGCATATCCAATTTATTTGAGACTGGATGCAGTGTCTACAAGCTATTTCACCACGTTCCATGCTCAATAAACGTCCACTAGGATTTACAAACATGATCAAATGACACATTTGCTTTGGCAGGTGGTTGTTTCTTCTGGAAACATAAGGAAGATTTAGAGAAACTGTTGCCTGGGTGGCTTGTGTGTTTTACAGTGCTAGTCAGGTGTTTAATGAGGAGTGCAATGGCTCAAATTATGGTTGTGGTTTGGGAAAGTGACTTTTAGTTGAAAGAATTCTGGATGGGAATTGATTTTACCCAATGGACTACTAAGCATGATGAAATGTGCTTCATATCCTCATTCTTTTACTGTGTACTGTATGTGTGTGTAGACATCCTGACACATCTCTTTCTGGCTGATTCTTATCAACTTAATGAGCTCGATCTCTCTGTCTGTGCATAAAGGGACTGTGTAGCTGCGTGTGTGGGGTGATGTGATCCGTGATTATAGTTACATGCACTCAAATATTGCAGTGTCCTCCCATTCCCTCTTCTGCTGACAAGCCAACAGCTTGCTCTCGTTCCCTTTTCACATTTAGTAAGAGAGGCTCTCGCTGTAGAATACCATCAGTGTCTCCAAGCTCTTCCAGAGATAAATGGGCAACTTGTTGGGCTCAGCACAGAAAAAAAGGCTTTGCTGTCTGATTTAGACATTTTAGAGTGTAAAGTCCTTGAGTAATCTTTCATTATTGTACCAAAGTATTATTTGTGTGCCTGAATTGAGAAAACGTTCACACCAAGAGCGATAAATATAAAGATTACTATAGTGATAACTATAATAGCGTCCATACCAGTCCACTATAACAACCTGTTGTTATTATAAGTGTGCACTGCAGTTTTGGAATTTCAACAGTTTACGATCAGTCTATAAAGCAACTATATTCGAATGTAAAACAACTGTAAACGTGTTATTTTATTATTAATTATGTACTATTACAGTACATCCAGCCTCAGATAATAACATGGTGCTTTCTGAGGGAAGTAGAGGGAGATCAGGACTCACATTGGCGTGTTTTTTTTTTTTTTTTCATGCCTCAAAACCCATTACCATGGCAACTTTGGCAGTGCTAGTAGAATGTGCTTTTGGAAGGAGGAGGGGTTATTAAAGTGTTGCATATCGGTCTCTGTTATGTGGGAGGAATGTGTCATGTAAAACCTGATCTGAAATCTGCTAGTCTATCAATTAGGTTCTGCTGCTGTCTGACCACTAAATTTCTGTTATAAAGAGCTTGTTAATGTCCCCTGAATCTAGAGAACGAATTCATAATGCACAATATAATGCTTTTATTGTTTTGCTCAAACATGCACCTCTAGTGTGTTTGTTTGCAGAGTCAGGTTATGTTTTCTGTGAGCATTTTTTATGAAAAGTGAGTCAAGCGAATGTACGGACTGAAACTATAGCGTGAGCCATAGCGTGGGTGGATTTCTGTGTTCGCAGCATACCAGCCTGAAAAGAAGTCACTCAATTGATTTGGGCTTGAGGGTTTGTTTAGAACAAAACATGCTAATATAAATGGTGAATCTGAATGTTTGGAAAGCCATTGTTGTATATCATTGTTGTGTTTGTATATTTGAATATCTTTCTGTGCATTTCACAACAGGAATGAATTACATGTACAATATGCAACCCCATTTTATTAGGGGCCAAGCACTGAAGGTGCGGAGGGACCAATTGTATCTGTTCCCGTTCTTCTTATTATTATTCTTCCGTTGACTGGCTTGCCAAAAGTTGAGGAAAGTTCTGTGTAGTGATTCATGTGTGGTATATCTATTTGGTGAGCTCACTCCTTGAGGTGTATTCATTTTTCTCAATCTAGCTTTCTGTCTGACTTAAAAATGATGAGTGTCAGTGAACACTCCCCTCTGAACCAGAAAGATTTTGGCCAATTGGTAGCACTTCGAAATAGGCCCAATTGCCCAACTAAAAGAGAATAAAGGAAACCTGGAAAATGTGAAAATATGTGACACATATATATTTATTTTATATTTTTTATTTGGTTATGTTCATTCTGTTCATGAAGCCAACTGACATTTGTGAGGTTTATCACTAACCGTGTCTCTCTGACAGTAGACGACCCCATAGAGGAGGCCAACCACATGATACTGCACATGAAGGGGATTCTCAAAGCAATTCATAATGCCCAAGCTCCTTAGGAGGCTTGCCGATTGGCAATTCATCAGTCCCAGATAGACTGTTCCGTTCTTTTACTGCATAATCATTGGTTTTCAATGTCAGGTTTACAGGGGATCAACCCATCTGCAGCCCAATCCTTGTGCAATCCTAGCAGAATTGGAAGCTTTGTTGGCCAGACACTGTTGCACCCTTCCTTATCATGTAAGATGCAAATCGCTACTAGTGCCATGATTATGCAGTTAGGCTTAGGGTCAGAAACCTAAAGTTAGACTGTGAGTAGGCTCATATTAGCCTTACCATTTAAAGCCTAAGGGAATCTCACACTTGTCTTAAATGCTGGTATACATGTTTGTTTCTGTTGCTCAAGATAGATGGTTAGAGAAATGGTTAAGGGTTTAATTTTAGAGATTCCTTTGGATGATTTGCACTGTATTAGTTTCTAAGTCAATAAATAACTTTACTAAAACAGTTACCAACAAAGAGGGAATATCGAGGCCTGCCAGCTTTAAACGGTCCCCAAGCACTGCCACTGCAGCCACGCTATCCTGAATGTCAGGGCCGATCAGTGATCAGCTAACCAAGCACTAATCAGAGCAGACAGCCTACAGTGAGAGATACACGCTTGTATTTTTAGGCCTTTCTATTTGCCTCTCGCAGACTAAGCAAGCCAAGTGGGGGAGGGGAAGGGATTACAACAGTTTGGATTCTGAACGCTTGATTCTTATTGTAAAATGTTTCAGGAAACTCTGAAGAACTCTATAGTTCTGGGAAACATTTTTTTATAATCTTGTGGTATTTTAGCAATTACTTGGAATTAATTGCTAACTGACTGGCAAGAGAGGACTGGTCATAGCAGAGCGGTTGAATCACTTGCTCATTATAACAGCAACTCTGGTTAAAGGAAGTGGTTACTGAATCCTATAAAACTGCATTCACAAGTGAGTGCAGGAAACAACAATCCCAAAAGCATTATTAGGGTTGGGAACCAACAACGTGAAATAATGTGAGAAATAGTTATGACTCGGTTCTTTATCAAAAACAGAATCTATAAATTCGTTCACTAAAGACTATACCTATACATTTAAAAAGAAAAAGTCTTTATCTATGTTGTCTAGGATCCCGGAGACATCCATGGGTACAGATTCAGAGGAGAGCCATCAGACCACTACTAAACACCTCCCAAATCACACTCTCTGCATTGCTCACCTCTTCCCGCAGTCAATATGAGCTTGGGGGCTTCCCCTACCCCCTCGCCTTGGAAAATAACTCAACAGGTGAGTTTATCCAAACACCTCTTCAAAGAGATATGTTTCTGTGGAGTTACCCATCTCTCTGGCCATTACTATTAACCCCCCACCCATGGAGTGAATGGAGTGTAATCCATTATCTGCTATTACTTCTGATTCAGGAACCAACAGTAGCTGGGTGGAGCTAACTGCACTAGCTGCAATGTGTGCTCAGCTCACTGGGCCCAACGGCACTGAGGTCCAGGTGTCAGAAGCCATTCACATCTCTATCCCTCTTCCTTCTGACTCTCCACTCAAAACTGCCACCAGTGTCCCAGTCTGGAGGTTCGAGGACAGAACAGGTAAACAGCATGTAACAAAATTTGGTACATTTGCACACTGGTATATGGACAATTTTATCCAAGTGTGTATGAATCAAACTAACAACTTTGTTGCCAATGTAATTAGGAGAGTGATTACGGACGCCCACTTTAGGGGGCACCATGTTCTTTTGATGCACCCCTTTTTGCTAACGCAGATTCTATGGTGGTTTAGTTTATCTCTAATCATAATTAAACAAATTTACCAGCTAAACAATGTCTTCAGGATTTCAAGAAACGTCCAGACAAGTGTGTTGGGGCAGCTTGGCGCTAAACTCTGTATGACATCGACTTTTCTGAGGCAGGATTAGAAACCCTTGTCATAGTACATGCAAAATTAAGCCTCCAGGAAGACCACAAGGACTTAAGGCCGCATTTGGAAGAGGGGGTCGTAAATTGTTAATAAGTGTACAAGAAGCAGAGAAAAGGTAAGAAAGTATGATAAAGGGGAGATGGAGAAAGACTGTTTAACTTTCCAAATTTAGTCATTTAAGCGGGTTCAGATAAAGTGAAGTGAATGTGCTGTACTAATTAAAGAAAGCTGTCCAGTCTTCTAACATTGGAGAGATAATAGCCTGCCAATTCATAAAGCAGAAATCATCTCCAGACATTGACCCTGTCATGACACAGCTCCCAAAACAGGATGTGATTTAGTACCTGGCAAGCTCTGCAGAATTCCCTAGATCCTTCACTGGTGCCCGCTTAATAAAGAGAACAGCTCTGGTGGAAAAATCAATACAACTAAAAGAGGGTATCGGCCCACTTTCTGGCTGTACATTTAGGTCTTAATTTCCCTTATATTGCTCTTGATATAGTTTCACATGTCATTCCAGGTTATCTGTTATTTTTTTGTTACATTTATTTTCAGTTCTTCTCCCTAATGTCTGGACTGCTTATTATGATCTATCCTAAAGTGTGTTAAAAGATTCATTGAGCCTCTTAGCTCCACTGAGAAATCTCAAATGATTTTAAACTAAGCAGCTTAGTCTATGGCAACCTAATCGCAGCTCCCCCTTTTACCCACCCATTTCAGTATTCAGTCCCTTTCCCATGTGTGGTTACATGTATGTCATTCTCAGCTTGTTTTCCTGAACTGGTATTGGTGGGTCATATAAGTACAGTAATTAAAGATGACCCACAATGCATTTAAGGGATACAATAAGAGGTCCCCATTCAATTCACAATGCAATAAGACAGTCCGTTGGCCTGGAAAAGCCTCTTTTGACTCTTGCCCTGACAGATAAGTCTGTTGAAAGGATGTTCTGGAGTATTACCCCCTACAGTACAGGCCTTTTTTTTGTGTTAATATTGGGATCTGTGAGGGATCATGTGACACTGAAGACTTGAGTACTGATGCTTAAAATTCAGCTTTACCATCACAAGAATAAGTTACATATTCACACAGATAACAGTAATATTGTATTATATAATCTAACTATAGATGAATTTTTTTCGATTTGAATATATTTTCAAATGCAATTTATTCCTGTGTTGGTAAAGCTGAATTTTCAGCATTACTCCAGTCTTCAGTGTCACATGATCCTTCAGAAATCATTCTAATATACTACGCCAAATTATTATTGGCGATAAGTCATTAATAATCCTAATTCAGTTATTTTAAATTCTAATAATATTTCACAATATTACTTTACAGTATTTTGTTTTTATTTGAATGTTTAATGTAGCCTTGGTGAGCATGAGACATTTTTCAAAAACATTATAAAATTGTACCGACCTCAAAGTTTTGAAAGGTAGTGTATGAATCATGTATTCATAATTTAGTAATCATATATATATTATTGTGATTCCTTCTTGTCTAGATATTTTTCAGACATGATTGATAAGGTAGACAAGCACTTGATTTAGAGCCAAGGAAAGAAAACTGTAGCAAGGATATGGAAAAGTCTATCTATTCAGGGGGGAAAAAAACTGAATATTTAGTGTGTGGGGGTGGTCAGAAAACTGCGTTCCAGAGAAGAGTCAGTTCTGCAGAACATGATCCTGTATTCTTGAGTGTGGGCAGATATAATCTTTCTGTAAGTGTGTCTTTGACCATGTGATGGACGTGTGTGGCTGTAAACTACAAAAGTCTGTATTGTCTAAGAAGACTTTGCTCTGTTGACTGTTGAAACGTGGATGTTGGGAATATAAATGTGAATAACATTCTGAAAGCACAACCCAAAGCCCTTAGTCACCGAGTCTCATATACAAACACAGCACAAATTTACATGATGTCACCGATTGCTGAGCCCAAGTCCTGTGCTTTATCTAAAAAGGGTGGGGCCTGAATGTCCCAATGTTTTCAGATTATGAAAGCATTCATTGTGTTTTGCCATGTGACTACTAAGGCCCTGTTTGTTTTGGAGACAGATCACAGAGGAAGTAGCCCATACAGAGACAGGGAATGCTTATGCACAAGGTACTTCAAGGAGCTTACTATTACTGGGTAAAGCCCCTGCTGAGCTGAACATATAGCACCTTCTAGTGTGCATAATTACACATTGCATACAGCTGCCTGGGTCTGTTTTTGTGCTTGTGTCAGGGTTTGGTACTTAGGATTCTGCTGTAGAGTGCTGAAACCTGTTAAATCTGATATGATAAGTAATATTTAATAGACAATAAAAAAGTATCAGTGACTAATAATTTAATTTTATTGTTGTTGTTTTACTACTATATAGTAACAGGTCCAATTTGTATGCTCCAGTCTAGAAAAGGGTGAGCATTTAGTCTTTATTGGAGGGAGACATTTGAAATCGTGGTTGCCAGGGTTCATCCTGTCAGAACATATTAACTCTCTGTGCTCATTTGTCTGGCCTTAGGGCTTGTTGCCAAATATGTGCCCCTCGCTGCCCTGCTTAGGTGCACCATATTCCATTATCAGAGTGATTTTGAATATTGAATGGTAACCTAGACTGATCCTAAAATGCCTTTTTAATGAAGAAAAGCTATTGGGTGTGTAATTTGGCATGATTTGGGTCTAATCTGTCCCTGGCACACTGCCCATTCACATTAAATTGAGGTTTTCCTGTACGCTGAAGCAAGATTTCATTGCATTTATCCATGTCCGCTCATTTTGTAATAAAGTCCTGGTTTACTGTAGGTCTATGGATCAGAAGCGGTGCTGGATACATTAAAAAAGAGGGCACTCAGATGACATGGAGTTTTGTGGCTCCAACTTTAGGATACTGGCTTGCAGCATTTCCCTCTGCCTCAGGTGAGGACAGCAGCAGTTACATGGCATGTTATGTTGTATATACTTAATATTCTAATAAGATTTTTATCTTAGAATTTTTTTTTAATAACCATTTTCATCTTTTTATGACATTAATTTCTAAACATGGTTGGTTTAATTGTTTAATGCTTAAGAAAATGCGAAAATAAAAATACTTGTTTTTGTGTTTAAGGAACAGGACTGAACACCTCTGGTCTGAGAGACATCACTACCTACCACACAATTTTCCTGCTAGCGATTCTGGGTGCCATGGCCCTGCTAGTGCTTATTCTGCTGTGTTTACTACTGTACTACTGCAGGTATTGTCACTCTGTGTGCATGTTTGTTGTCTGCCCGAAAAAGTAATTAAGAGCTCATCCTTGTATGCTTCGCCATAGCAAGTTTTTAATCAACTAGGGCTGCCCCAAATAGTAGACTAAACGTTAGTCGACTAGAAGAGGCTTAGTCAACCAAAATTGTATTAGTCGGTTTGTCACCGAAAAAAAAAATTGTTACGAAGTAAGAGGAACAGATTGTTAATGATGGTTCTTTGTGATAATTACTGTATGTCAGGCAGGAAATCCAAACGTTAAAGATGGCTTATCATTTGAAACATGCAAGTAGCAACTTTAAATGGCTGCTCACTCTTTCGTTAACCTATATAAATGTACGCTGTCATTAGACACATATTAAATTGTTTGGGCGGAGTTTATAATATATCTATAGAAAGCTTGAAAAGTCTACTGTTAAACGAACCAATTCAAAATGAAAAGAAATACTTTCTGCTTATGTAATCTGTGCTTCATTTCATTTCAAAAACTTTATCTATCCCTATGGGGCAATTGCGAGACCCATAGATTAGTACAAATAAAAGCTTTTCATAATGAAGATGAAATATGAAAGATACATTTCTCCCTAAACTATAGGCGATGGAAATGGCATATCACCATCGTGAACATCATCTTTGCAGCTGACACCGACTATACAATAATAAACAATAGTTTATTAATAAATAAATAAAATGTCTCCATGCTATTTTTTCCGACACATTCATTGGTTTGCAGCAAGGTTTATGTGCGCTTGAGCGCGGAATAGGCTATATTATGCCTATAACGCTCTTTATGGTTTAGTATTCTCCTCAGTATATATTTAATTAAAAAATAAACTAATTAAAGATTAGTCGACTAATGGTTTAAATGAACGACTTCTTGTCGACTAGAAAAATCTTTCGCAGCCCTTGGCAGATTGAGCAAAACACTAAACTGTATTAACTGTTACTGTAGTTGGCAGTTATGTTAACAACAAAAAAATTATGTTTTCTTTATATATATATATACACACACACACACACAGACAGTACTTGGTGGGATAATAGCTAACAGAAATTGGTATTATTTTTCCAGGAGGCGATGTCTGAAACCTCGGCACCACAGTCGGAAAATGCACCCCTCTTACTCTCTGGAGAGTTCAAAGAGAGACCAGGGCACATCCACATCCCACCTCAATCTTATCAGTGGTGGACACGTGGAGACAGCCTCCTCGGCCGGTGACCATGACGGCATCAAATCTGAACTTTCCTCCAACCGTGATCTCCACAGCTCTCGAGAGGACTTCTTCAGACATGGCCCCACCCAGAGGCTGCACAGCTCCAGGACGAATGCTGACACAAAGCGAGGAGAGAGCTTCCCATTGAAGGCCACTCACTCTTCAAACTCAGGAACTCGAAATCCGCTTCTACAGGACGACTATAGCAAAGGTTACAGCTCTGCTGAGGACTCCGATGAGCGCAGATACCATCACCATAATGCTAAAGACAACCAGGGCTATTCGTCAGACCCACCGTCTCCACCTCCACTTTTGCCACCATTTGCTGGTCACTATCAGGACCACAGTCAGGACAGCAAACCTCCAGAGTATTATGCATCAGCAGGGGATCCCCTCTCTCGGGCCAGTTCGGTCAACACCCAGCCTGGCCAGTTGATCTTCTGTCACTCCATGGAGCAGATGAAGGAGAGCATGTACCACAGCATGGTGCCCACACTGGTCATCCCTGCACATTACATGCATCTGTCCTCTGACCTGTCAGTTGTGGAGCAGGCCATGGAAAGGCAGCAACAGCTGCAACACGATATGGATGGCATCCAGGTTAGCATGACACTGCCTCGGCAACAGAGTCAACACCAAAAGCAAACGCAGCAGCAGGCCAAGCAAGAAAAGGAAGAGGAAGAGTCTAGCCAGCAAGCAGAAGGACCTACAGAGGAGAACTGGGGATCTGAACAATCCACTGCCCCCGTCCGTATTCCTGTCCTTTTCAATGACTCTACTATTGCACAAATGAATGGAGAGTTGCAAGCAATGACAGAGAAGAAGCTGCTGGAGCTTGGGGTAAAGCCGCACCCCCGTGCCTGGTTTGTTTCCCTTGATGGCCGTTCAAACTCTCTTGTTAGACACTCCTACATTGAGCTGAGCAACGAAGCCTTGCGTGCACCCGTGGGCCCCAGCAATCTAGCCCAGGACCACCGTACTAAAAGAATCCCCACGAGTTCAGGGAAGTCTACTCACCGAAAAACAAAAGAGGAGGGCAAGGTAAAAGAAGGAAGTGAAAGAAAAGCTCATGGAAAGATTTATTCCAAGCTTCCCGTTATCGAAACGCCAGACTCGAGCAGTGAGGGCCATTCAGCCATGTACTCGCCTGAGGAGAACTCCACAGCACCACTCCTTGACGAGATCTCGGAGTCCAGAGGTGGGACGTTTCCTCGTAAGGGCTGCAGTCGTGACAACAGCACCCGCAGTAGAGCCAGCGAGGTCCACAGAGACTCTGTCACCAGTCCTGATGATGACAACGAAGCCGATGACAAAGATGACGATGGCGAGAATAAGAAGAGCCCCTGGCAAAAGCGTGAAGAAAGGCCCCTCTTAGTGTTCAATGTCAAGTAACTCACATGCTGTCCAGGACTGATTATGGCACTGTCTTGGCTGTACCCTTCTTTTGCATAGATACTTAGTACTGATGAGGTGTAAAGATGAAAAAAAAAGTTGGATGAAAAGCACAATAAGAGACATGGCACTTACCTGAGTGAGGTTTCTGTTCCAACCATCAAGACTAGGTACCAAGAATTAGCACTGAATGTCGCTTGTAAAGAAGCCTTTAAAGTCCACACACTCGCTTAGATGTCCTTTTGATAGACATCTGATGTTGTTCTAGCAGCAGTTCACGAGGCCAGAGGGATTCATAACTTTGAATCTGCACTTAAGATGTTGTCTCGCTTTGCTTAAGTGATGCCCATTTTTTGTAAGAATTACCATGAGCCATTTTAAAACTGACTTTGGGTAGCAATCCACAAGCCTTAAAAAGCTTTTTCCTTTTCAAAAGAAATATAAATGGAAATTTGATATTGATGAAAATATGGGCTGTTGTAAGAATTGAGAGATTTTATCAGTTTATATTTCTTTTATTGTAGTGGTTTACTTAAACTTTTCATTTGTTTATGTAGACCTGTACCATTAAGATGTGTGGAAATCGTACATTTCACAAACGGGTGACATGGTTGCTAAATAAATTTGTGTTTACTCCTATGTGACTTATTGAATCCTAGTGGTCGATAGATAATGACACTGTATTTTGTACTGTTGGTAAAAGTTACCCTTTTGTACTTATCTAAAACCAGTGTTGCCATTTTTTTTAAATAGATGTTTAAGGAGAATGTTTTGGGTAGGAAAGCTACTTTTAGATATGAATAAAAGGTTCTGCTTATATACAAAACACATTCACTCTACAAGCCTTCCTGTTGAATCGGTACAGCAATAGGAATTGTGTTTTGAAGGACTTTCCTTGGACTAAATCAGAACCACTGAACCCGTTACCTGTGTAAGTAAAAAAAAAAGAACCTTTTTTATGTTTTTTTGTGTGACTGAAGATACAGATTGTGCATTATATGGATGTGCATGGATGAATTTATGAGAAAAAAAAATGTCTATTTTAACAAGTATTGCTTAAGCGCTCTTATTAAACTGTGTGAACCACGCATTTGTAAATAACACCTTAGTAAATGTACACCCTCACTTTTGTTTTATGCATTTTATTTTTGTCTGATTATTAACAATCGCCTTCGGCCTCTGGTTCCTGGCCAAACTATTCATATCACACTTGTACCTGTTATTTTCGTTAAATAGTTGCCCTTTTATTGTAATACTGACTAAGCCTTGCCCTCATAACATGTGAAGCATAAGCCAATTACCATAGAATACATTATTAAACACTCAACCAGAACATCCATGTACCAACAGGAGTATCTCACCATTCCTCTTCAAATGAACTGCTGAATTTTCACAAGTGCCCTCAAATTCCTGTAAAGTGTATTGTTTTAGAGATGTTCCTACATCATTAAAGAAGTTGTGTTAAATAATTTATTACATTACATTATATTACAACAAATTATATTATATTAGAACTTATGGTTATAAAATACATTTTGCAAATCATTTTGCATTATAATCTCATCATTTGGATCTGTACATCACCTGTGAAGTTGAGATTTTCACAAAAGCATTTGGCAACTGAATTTGGAGCAGTTTGCGGAGCACCCCTTGTTTTTGGTTTTACTTAACATTAACTAAATAAATATGTTTTATTAAATATTGTGTCTACATATGACTAAGCATTTTGTCCTCTGGGTGTGGGCTATGGGCAGTCACTAGGTGGCACAATGTTACAAGGATTTGTACAGTAGGCCTAATTATAAAATTTCATATTATAATGGTCTTCTATGGATTCTCGTCATTTTGGGGAGCATTGATACGTTTTTTTTTTAAAAGTAATCTACACGTGATACAAATCTATTTCTGTCACCAGAGAGTAGCCTACCTACTACGTGTATGGTGGGCACGAGGTCGGCGGCGCGCCTTAGTATCCCAGATCAAGCTTGACAGCATAATGCGCGCTCTCGCGTTCCCCCGGATGCGCGTTTACTCAGTCTCCTCTCTCCACCCTTGAAATGAGAGAGGTACGGAGAGGAAAAGACATCGTTTTACACGAAAACCTACACGCACGGGCTGCCAAGATCGAGACCGCACGACAGACTAGGGTGAAGCACGAATAGTCAAGGTGTAGCACGAGGATAAATTGATTCGAAATCAAGGTCAATTATCTCTCTATACCAAAAACTTCAGACACGGAGAAATCACGAACCTCTGAGGATGGAGCAGGCATACGGGGCTGGCAAGGCTGGCGGCACCTTCGATCCAATTACGTTCTTTCAGCAACCGCAGACTATTCTTCGAATAGTGTCATGGGTGAGAGTGATTCTAATTACATAATTTAAGCGCGAGCCAGAGTGCCATGTGATGACTCGTTAACGGCTTAAGCTTTGCCGCCTAAATGCACATCTCGCGCGCTATACGAATATTTCTTCAATTTCATTTTCTCAGATTAATATATTTTGTTTAATTACACAGCTCTCTGGAATACGTGATTATGATTGATAATTCGTGAAAATCAGTATACAGATATTGCTGTAAACGACCATTGTTTAGGGCAATACTGTAGGTGAAATGATCTGGACCAATAATTGGTCCAGATCATTTCACCTAAATAATACGTGTTCTGTTGCCCAATCTCATGAATTTGTTTGTAGAAAGAGAGTTTGACCATGACTCAAGAAGCTCAGTATTCATAAAGGAAAAGTGGATTACTCGGCAGCGTCTGTCTTTTACCTTTACAATAGAGATTTCTGACTGTTAACTGAATAATTGGCTTATTTGGTCATTTATTTCCTTATCTGATCTCAATCAAGTGGCTCCTTTTTTGTTTTTGTATTTTGCATGAATGAGCATGTTTGCTGATAAAAACGTGTTGTGGAGAGAGAGAGAGACACATGGTGAGGGGGTGGTGGGAGATTATAAGAGAGTGCTTGATTTGGGGGAAGGGTGGCCAGGTGTCTGAAATGGAGATTATTAAGCCACAACTATGCAATAGTGGTATAATTCAAGAATAATAACTATTTACCATTGAGAATCGATAAATTTGCCTCTATTAGGAGTTTGTAATTTACTCCTAGTTTTTAAAAAAATAAAAAAAGACATCTATAAAACAATTCTCTGGTTATATTCAACACGAAGCTCCGCTGAGCCAAATTCAAATCTTATTTTTTTTGCAAATGAGAATAATTATCTGAATCTGATGTATAAATTATTATTTGATTTATTTTAATATTTTATTATTAGTGTATTTTTGATATTTTATTATATTTTGTCATGTATTCATATTTTTACTTTGATTTTTATGTTATGTTTAGTTTTAGTGATTTGTTATGTGCTTTTGTATTTTTGTTATTTGTTATTGTTATTTTTTTCGGTTTTAGTTATTTTAGTTACTTAATATTAGTAATTCTAACTTATATTTCAGTTTGTTGTCAAGGAAACTTTTTGAATTTTTATTGTCGTAAGTTTTTTTAATGTATTTTTTATTATTATTTTACCTTTTCAATTTGCGACAATAGTTTTTATTTTTAGTTAATGATAGCAACGCAAATAGTACATGGGACATGGTGAAGAAAAAAAATATTTGTCAATGACTGCACTCGCTTGCAAAACTTTTGCAAACAAATTTTATCGGGGGAACACAAAACGGAATACAAAAGCATTGACATAATTTTTCATATGTTTCAGATATTTTTTTTCACCATGACCCTTAGGGGTTCTGTAAAATAGAAATCTATCTCTAAAAAAATAATTTTACGTATTTAAATACATTTGCAGCGATCATGAATATCTTGAAAAGTCATGGGAATGTATTGATCAAAAAGGGTGGGAAGGTTTTGGCTGTTCTGGATAAATCTCTGCGATATATTCAGTGTGACGATGTTGGGGCTTTTTATCTGTTCTAGAAGGTAAGCTGAATTACTTAAGTTGCTTTAGTTATTGCAGCCAAACTGTTTGTTTGAGTATCCTGACCCGAGATCAACCAATAGTTAGTTGGAGGTGGGATTGAGGATAAAGAGACTGTTCGGGCAACCTGCATACATGTGCACAGAAATTACACCCTTCACCTTTAAGTGCCGTGGACATGTGTGTGTTTGTGTGGTGTTGTATGGAATCTTCAGGATGGATTGGAGGTATATTCGTCTGATTCATACTCTGATTGGCTGAGTGAATGCTGCTGCTGCGTTGGCATGACAACAATCAGAGGCCTCAGGCTGGATACTAACAGGCTCACTATGAAGAAAATGAAAATAGATGAACAGTGAAGGCATTAATGGGATTGCCTCTAGAATATTTATTTGAAACCTTTCATTTATCCTATGTCTGAGAACAGTGTCTCTTTCTACTATTACTCCTTCTTTGAACAGCAACATTTGCATGCAGTTGTCATGATTCAGATCTGATAGAAAATATGATGATGGATTGGCTTGGAGTCTCGCTTTAAAATTGATGATTTTTGGATCTTTGATTTATGTGAGCAGTCTCTTTCACACAGGAAACTCCACTGACAGATATTTCACAGAAAGAGTTTGAAAACATGGGTGATGAAAAACCTCTTGGCAAGAATAAGCAGCAGTTCATTCATTTATTTTCCCAACAAGCTGTCACACCGTGTATTCAACCAGCATGTGTGTGTCTGTGAAACACAGAATTACCACATCCTTTTCCAGCTCATCTGTTGCAATTGCTCTTCTTTTTTTAAGGATATATATTATAATCAGAACAGTGCACATGTGATGCTTTAAATATAGCACAGTCATTTTACTGTCCGTTATAGGACTAATGGCACCGTTGAATACTGCTGCAGGGTGACACACTCTCCATTTCTCTCCATATGTCCACCTTTTTTCCTGCACAGTTACTACGTCAAGAGGGAAAATATAGTTCACAGAGCCTCTTTAGATCTCTCTAACATTATTATCATAGTTTATGATTCATTTATATCCTGGCGGGTTTTTTTCTTGTCTGGTTGTTGTATTCTGGCAATGGATCACTATTGACTTGTGCATTATCTTGTATCTAATCCACATTTATACAATCTTGCACTCTGTTATTCTGGATTCAAGTCAGCACTTAAAATGAAAAAGATTCAATTTTTTTAATGAATAAAAAAGAGAAAAGAATCATTTTAATTTACATGCACCAATATAATATTAAAAATACATAGAAATATTGGATTACAGTAGGACTGCCACGATATACTGGTTTTGACAATAATCGTGATGATTTTTAAAAAATCAAATATCGTTATCGTGTTAATTAGGGTTTCGCAAAATACCGATATGGAGAATGTAAAGCTGACGTCACTCAGTGTTGAATTCTGAGTAACTGTCTTGTTTAGACAAAATATTAGGAGAATCCTTTTGGCTTTATTTAATTTAATGTTGTTTTAATTTTCTGGCATGATTGTGACAAATTTCTGATTTGTCCACTATCAGATTGTTGCAATTGTTTTCATTAACCTATTAACTGCTGACACCTTTCTGTATATATGATACTTACAACCCTCTGGGCCTTTAGTCCAAAGTGTGCTCATTCAGATACAAACGTATAAATTATTGACTGTTTACCTCAAATATCTTTTGAGAGCAGTATTTTTTTTTTCTTCTATTTTTACCCATAATAGGGTGATGTGAGCATTATGGAGCGCTAAACTCTCACATGTAATGCCTGTTTCATTCATCTACTAGTGTAAGTCATAAGAGAAAGTCCACAAGTTCATTGAGTATTAAACCCTATGACATTCCAGGGAAACCCTAATAAAGACAGACATCCATAGTTTACCTGTGTTCTTCAAGCCATTTCGGGTATTTTCATAAGGATTATGTATATAAGGCAATGCCAATCGACGTGGCCTTTATCACTGTATAGAATACTATAAAATAATATAATCATAATCATTCTGTGATAAGAAGCCTTTTGTATGCAATGGTGTGATTATTTTTAAAAAGAAAAAAAACTAAGAATGTAATGTAGGAATTTGACTGAAGGCATTTAATTTTTCAATATATGAAGACTGCCACATAGACTAAAGTGAAGGTTTACTGTAGAGTGATGATGCACACATATTGATTCTTGAATCAGTTCAATTAAATGGACAGTTTTAAATTGGAACTTATTTAAAGGGGTTATGTGATGCGGTTTCTTGATTTCTTTAGTATGTTATGTAGCTTTTTGTGCAGATAAGATCTGCAGAGTTACAAAGCTCAAATTGTCAAACCTAAAGATATTCTTTATAAAAGTTTAAGGGGTGATGAACTGAGAAATCAAATTTTCCTTGAGCTTTTGACATCTAAGAGGTCATCATATTATAAGAATATCTTGTAAGTTTCAGAACTGAAAACGTCCTTGTTAGTCCAATAAAAGCTTTTATTGACACCAGCCTCAGCAAACGACTCGTTTTTAAAAGTGGGGAAATATGACGTCAAAGAGGATAAAACACCACCCCCGCAGAAGAAGATCAACACCTACATCAACACGGCCGGTTTAGCCCCGCCCACCGATTCGCGCATTACAAGCATATCTAAATAACATAGGCCTACCTTGTGATGACAAACCAGATCAAGCTACCGAGCAACACAGAATATTGTGCAGTGCCTGGTTGTGGAAGAAGTCAGTGGCTGCATAAGCTTCCTCTGGACTCCAATAGGAATGCACAACTTTACTTTTAATGAAGTTCCAGCTGATGAGGGTAAAACTGTCTGTTCGCTTCATTTCACTGAGGATTGTTTTGTAAACAAGACTGGATTTGCAGACCGATTAAGAGTAAAGAACGGTGCTGTTCCATCTATATTGGATCTAACAGGAATGGTGCAACACACAGACTCTGAGTCGAACATGTATGGGCGAATCATTCCGGTTGCCATTTGACAACATTGGACGTTTTCAAAACAATTTTCCCCACGTGCACCGACGGGTAAGTTGAAACTCATTATAATATGCAAAACTGTTCTCCACTCACAGCAGTGGGCGTTTACTTCCAAGTCTTCAGTGCGAGACGCCCACAAAAACCGAGCGTTTCTGAGCTGGTCTCAAAACTTGGGTAGAAAATAACTTATTAGTTGTTCATTTTGATGTTTTTGAATGCAAAAACCAAGCGAATGGCATAAGTTCATCTCAGACAACAATATAATAAAATTTAAAAAGCCAGTTCATGACCCCTTTTAAGACTCGACACCTTCCTAAAATGCTTTGTTCAAACACTCCCCCATAAATCTTCGTCAGTAAGTTGGGGCAGAGTTTCTGAACATCGCCCAAATGTATACGTAAAGAAAGAAGGCGTAATGTTTATTCTCGCTGTGTTATTGTTGCCGTCGGCACTGCCATGTCATGGAGACACTTTCGTTGCGAAAGACAAACTATTTTGTTTGACCTTCGAAAAGAGGATACAGTTAGAAAATTCAGAAAGGAGTGTGTGTAGAGCGTGTGTAAAATAATGGCTTTTTTACCTCAAACCACGTAAACACATTGCATTAAACAAAATAATATTATTTTTAGAACCATCATATGACCCCTTTAAGAATATATGATGTAGGGGTCCCGTAACGGGGGAAGATCAGGACCTACTTACAACCCCCCAACCACAACAGCGCATGATCAAAGTTGATATAATAATAAGAATATCAACATGTTTGCCATTGTAGTTTTTTATCAGACGCACTATAACAATATCTTTAACATAAAGTAAGCTATTTTGCGAATTTAATTTTCCTGTTTATAGCACAGCAGATCTATTGCTCTACTGTACATATGACTGATGTTTATAAATATCTTAATCTTGTTTCTTCGGTCAGTGTTACTGCAGGAACACAGGATTTCTGAATACTGTGAAACGATGGTCAGGTTAGGTTGATTGTGTGGGGAAGATGAAGACCACCTATACATATATATGTATAGGTGGTCTTCATCTGTAGTCTTATGACTCAGTCTCTCTCTCTCTCGTGATCTCTCTTTCCCCGCATAGTGAACACAAGGTCAGGAAGATTAAAAGCGAGGGATTGGAGGGGGAGGGGAGAGTGAATGGCAAAGCTTGGCAGGCATGTTGGCTAACAGACAGAAAAGAGAGAAAATTATATCTTTTTAGTGATCAAGACAATAAAATACATAGAATGGTTGCTCTTTTTCAAGATATAAATGGAAGCAAGCTTCAAAATGAATGCAAATGCACTATAAAACCATCATAAAAAAGTGGTCTATATGACTTTTGCAAGTTTGCTAAGGTAATCTGAAGCTTTGTGTAATAAAAATACAAAATGTAAGTCTATATTCACTGACTCAAGAATTGGTTTAGTCTGAATTCAATGATTTGTAACACAGTTGTAATTTTTCCTAGTCGGTTTTAATTGACGTTAAAGCATCACTGATGAGCGGTAGATTAGGTTTACTTTATTGAAGGTTTCCTATAACCTGTCATTGTCTTGGCCACTATCTAACGCTACACAACCGGCTACAGGAACAACACTGCTTCGTGTAAAGAGCCCTGATGAATAACTAGACAGCTCTATTTGACTGTATTTCTCCTCCTCTCAAAGTGTCGATTGATTTATTGGTGGATGAGCCATGGTTGCTGGCTCTGAAATGGTGCAAGCACAAACCAGCCACAGCTGACATGTCTGGATGATTGAAGAACCATAAATTACATTGAGGACACACTAAACTTGTGGGAGGTTCTAAACTCTATAAAATATGACATGTATATAATATTTACGGTAGCACTGTATTAATCCACTCTAGGAAATTGAGGCATTACTGCACAAAATGGCAAATAACAATATATTCGAATAATTCGAAACAAAAACAGAGAATATAAATGAAATGTATTCTAAAATGCTTAATATATTATCGTAATACCAATATAAAAGCTTGTGAAAATAATGTGTATATAGGATATGTATAGAATATGGACGGTTTATGCTTTTATTTAAAGAGACTTGACAACGTCATTGACACAATATAAACAAATAGACAACTAAGACAATATTTTTTTAACAATAATTTTACAAATTTAAACATTCAAATGGATTGTTTCACATTTACACAAGATCCTAAAACATTCCAATCAGGTTGAAAAAGAGAGCATTAAAGGTCTGCTCCTGATGATCACAAGATCAGGATCCCGTGTGCTGCCTGTTACAATGCTTGCTTTCATGCACTCATTAGCCATGAAGCCTTGTGATCCAGACAGCTTATTAAAACCATGCAAAATACTTGACTAGTAGCTCTTTAAATTCACAGACTCAGAGAGAAATGTATTATTAAAAAAAATCTTGTCTACAAGAACACCAACATGTTGTCATATGGACAATCAGTCAGCAGTGATACTGCTTTGTCATGATGATATCTTGTGTCGCATATATCATACAATTGTAATAATCATACAATCACATCCATGTTCACAATCTTGTCACGAACATGGTCGTGCTGTAAGGTTGTGATTCACTAAAAAGGGCACCAGATCATAGTGTAATTAGTTCATGAATCAGACTACATCGAGTGTTTGTTTTTTTCATCCGTTCCACTTGGACAACTCGATAGACGTTTCTTGGCATTCATTTTGGGATACATTGTATTTTTAATTGCATCACAGTCAATACAGACTGCAAACCTTTCACAATTCCAGAAATATTTTCTATGTGTTCTAAAGACACTCACTTTCTAAAATGCGATGCAGGACTGTTATGCCAGGTACAGACTTCACAATATTTGTATCTTTTACAATAGTCACTGTGTCGGATTGTGTGATTTTGACTTTTAAATTCTTGCTGTGTCATGCATAAGTAACATGTTAGAGTATCATGCTTCCCGACCAGTCATTGCTTGGCGTCTTTAACGATGTGCGTAATGTCATCAAGAAGTCGTAACTAGCAACTGACTTCCCAAAACAAGAGCATAAACAAACAATCGGTTGAACTAGGTTAAAGTGCCCTTATTATGCTATTTTAAAGGCACCTAATTTTGTTTTGGAGGTCTCCTACAACAGGTTTACATGCTTCAAAAGTCAAAAAACAGTTTCATTTTCTCATAATATACATTGCACATCACCACATTTTTCAACGATTCTCAAACGACTCGACGGATGAATCAGTCTCTCTAAATCGTTCCCGCTCTGTTCTGATTGGCCAGATGGCCCAGTTTGTTGTGGTTGGTCTACCGTGTAGAGCATGTGTTTCGGAAGCTAAACACTCATTATCATAACAGAACTTAAGGTCTGTCCGGAGGCAATTTAAAGCTCAGTGATTGTACACACTGTAAAGACATTAACGATGACGTTGATTTTTCCATATTAATCCAAACGCGAGTTCGATGATGAAACATTGGAAGAACTAGTTATTCAACTGGAACCTCCATCGCAAGGACGACTTGAGCAGGACGTTTCTGATACGCTACTTAGTTTGAGGTATATTATGAGATGTTAATTCCTGTAATTCCTCACCATCAGCATTTACAAGTGTATGTTCATCAACAAAACGATGTGTATATTTATAATTTATTGTGGTGCACATGCGGGAACTGTAACATAAACATTTTAAAAACAAATCTTGCTCCATCCTTTATCTATTAACTTGAGTTAGCCGGTAAGCTGAAAACGTACACAATATAAACACAAAAGTAAGTATTTTGAACACCCGGTAGAAAATATATGTATCAATAATTATTTACACTTACAGGTTGTGATTCTAAGGAGAAAGCTGGTCCAAATAAACTGGGTACTGACCCATTTTTCAAGAGCAAGCATTTTGATAGATTTGATAGCTGGACAACGTACAACATAGGCGGGCATTATGCCAATGTATTTTCTAGTGACATATACAGTACAGACTGTACGTATACAATACAGACTGTATTGTGCTTCGGCTCGCTTTAAATGGTACCTGGTCTGTTGAGGTTCCAAGCGTACTGTACCAGTACTAAAATGTGACGTGAAACACTGCTGTTAAAGAAGACTGTGGTCTTGACTCCTAAACGGTGGTTCTACATCATAAAGTCAATGACGCCCATTGTCACGGTCTTGCGACCAAAAATAGCTTGCGATCATTTTCTGACAGTTTCAGAAATTTTGCATGATCATCTCACATTGTGTTTGCTGCTACGACCTACTAGCCTGACTTCGTCATACTCATATTCTAGTCAGAATATGAGTCTGATACTGCTCAATAGGGCTTTGATTATGAGGCGTGTCGTAACCGAACTAGGAAAAAACAACTCTGCACTCAATTGGATAGTTGGTAAACCTACAACCAATCAGAGCAACGCAGTAAGTCAACTACTTACTTATTTTAGAAGTTAAATAATGAGTGTTGCTTCTTTTACTTGGTCCTCCATGAGTGCGACCAAAGGAGAAACCACAACGACCACAGGCTTTTCATTACGTCCCATTTCTTAGTGACCGTCAGAGCCAGCTGATAAGTTACACTTTTGCCGAATCATGTAGAAAGGACGGCAAAAATATCTTTCTGATCGACAAATGCCTTGATTGCAGTTCTCTGTTTGTCTATTAAAATTAACGCACTGTCGATTTATTTCACAACAGACGCGACAGAGAAATCTATGCATCTCAATTCTTCAGCTGCAGTCATCTCTGGGGGAAACCAGTTAAGCGCTCTTTGATAACGTGATGATTACGTCCTTGCAGATCACCTGTCCATCATCGTATAAAGCCCGCCCTGGCAATGTGATTGGCCCGAACTTTTCTTGTCTGATCATAATTACTCCTCAATGGATCGAGTCCAGACCGAACTTCCCGACCAAAAAATGTTGTGGGCGGAGTCCGGGCTGGCATCCAGGCTAACGACCTACGTCTACTGACTAGCCAATAAAAGTGCAACATGAAATGCAAATTGATCAACACAATATTTGCACTAAACCTTAAAACTACTTACCTCAAGTTCCATGTGCAAAATTGGTATGCCATGTCGACCTCTTTTCCCTAGCCATGACCACGTCCATATTCTCCTCTTTCATTTCCTCCTCAGCGCACATAAAAACCACAACTGCCAAAGTGCGATTCATCTTGCTCTTTATTTACTACTCGCTCACTAGCTCATGCTGATGATGTTTTACTCTTCTTGATTATATGTGCTTAATCAAGGTTTGAATGAGCCATTGAATCTTTATCTAAGGAGATTTAGGGTTTATTTGATTTGATGTTGCCAAACCCCTTAACATATTAGTTTAACAATGAAGCTGACCCTCAGGGTTAGATCATGGGCTTGTAGCTGACAATTAGGGAACAACTATGGGAGAGTTTGCAACTTAATTGCATGAGTGGAGTAATGAAGTGCCTCTTGCACTCTCGCACATTCAGACATATAGCACAGATGCACAGGCCATCTGTTAAAGCCCTGGCCTTTGTCAAAACTTGCCTTCATCCTCTTGAAGATAGTTGACTATTCCTGGAGCCAAAATGAGAAAGGCTCATCGGAATCTAAATAGGCACTTAGTATTATGGAAGTGTCAAATATACCCAGCTTCCCTGTAGAAAACAAACCCAGTAGAAAGCAAGTGAGATTAAAAACAGATGTAGATGAATCAATCATTGAAGTTTGTGGTCATAGATGGCATCTGCACACAATGTTTTCATTCAGAAGTTGTGGTTGGCTATGAGAAACAGTTTAATTTCCTTGGTTTGTATACTAGAAAAGTTGAAATCAGCACTATAACATTTCAACAACTTGAATTGGCTCTAGGTCTTTTGACACTGTGTTTATCTCTGGGTTAATGTTTCTTTTTAACGCTGTACTAAGACCTAAGTTATGAACCCTGGCTACCAACGCATTCTCACCCCAAGGCGTCATGTTTGACCATGCTTCAATATTTGACGTTTTAGGCGCCCTTTACGCTGCCTTCACACTGGCAGTTGAAATCAGCTCCGTAATACGCAATACGTTCCCAACGGACGTCGTACTACACAGTGAAAAGCGTCGGACGCGGGTAGAACAAAAATGGCGGAGAGATTAAAGTTTGATTCTGTCAGTTCTGTATGATCTCTCTGATTAGGGTTATGCTGCGTGAGGAAAGTTGCTCAGGACGTTGACATGTCAGGTCGGCTAAAAAATGTGATATAGTGGTCAATAGTTTAATGTCTACCTTCAATTTAATTGTATTAACTGCCCTTATAAACGTTAGAAAGTCATGAAAATAAAAAATGACATCACAACTTATCGTTATAAAATCAATATTTATTTTATTAAAAGTTAATAATTCAGGTTTGTTTATCAGTACCATAGCAACGGTCAACTTCCGCTGGAATTGTCGGATAGGAACCGTCCGTAGCTTTTCGCAAGAGTTCAAATTTTTGAACGCATCCGGATGACCAACGGACACGATTTTCTTCGCACCGCACTCGGTCGGACCCGTTTCGGACCCATTCGCATGCGGTCTGCGAATCTCCATAGGAAATGAATGACTTCCGGTCGTTTCGCAGCCGCATCGGAGCTGATTTCAACTGCCAGTGTGAAGGCGGCGTTAGCATCACTTACATGACGCGATCCTACGGCGTCATCTAATTGACGCTAAAGGAAAGCGTCAGTTAGAGCAGTGTTTCCCAAACTTTTTTTCTGGCGACCCACATTTTAAAGTCGATAAATCCTTGTGACCCAAAAAACATTAGGCCCATATAGTTCATATATCACGAAGAGAATTTATGCATAAACAAAATATGTATGACCATTTTTTAAGGTAATTTTTTTAAGCTTCCAGTTAACTATTTAAAAGAGATACAGATATTTGACAAAGCACTTTTTTTGTTTAACCTGTTGTTGACAATATGCAGAGGTGAAATGAGAAAGGAAAAGTTGACAGTACATCTCATTGTTTTCATATTATCATAGTTACAGTGTACATAATTTACTATAATAATTATTATAGGCTTAAATTAAAATATTCTGACACTGAGACTTTGTAACCATGCATGGCTCACTACCACTGCATAAAAATGCCTAAACAGGCACAAAAAAAAAAAAAAACTACACACACGATTAAATACATATTCCTCTACCCCCCTAATAAATCTAAGGCAATATAAATGACTATAACATAGCATTCAATATAAATATTCCACATTTATGCCCAAACCATGGTAAATTATTACATTCAGGCTATTACATGGTAAATGTTTGTAAGGGGGGTGATTAGGGCATTTAGTCTTCTAACTTTATTCATGTTTCTTCTATTTTTCTCATCAGTAGTGTTGGGAATGTTAAGACTGTTTCATCCGATTTAAAACTAGTTAAAATCATTGAGTGATGTGTGGTTTGTAAGAGAGAGGAGTACGTGTCCGACGCTTCTTAAAGGATGTCGCGCAACGTTGTTTAATAATAGTGTCCGGGACCGGGAGTAAACGCAACTCCTTTAAGCTTTGCGTTCCGTTATCCACTGGGCCGTGCTGCCTAGTTCAAAGTAAACTAGTGAAACGACTGAAACCAGCGCTATTTTGTTCTCTATTTGTTGTTACTTACCGAGAAACCGCTTCAGGTGAACAAATCCGAATCGTTTCAGACCGTTATGCACGCGCGTTTGGCCAATGGCCAATTCATGGAAAGGAAATAATCAAACCAACGAATGATTATTATCGCTGGTTCAGTCGACAGAAATACGGGACACACATAAAAACTGCTGAAATATTCGGACTGTAAACTTTTCTCTCAGGTCAGTCGGAGTGCTCATGGTACACACACAGTGCGTGCGTATAGTCATCCAGCTGCACGCGCCACTGCGTCCACGCGCATATACCAAATTTAGCCGCGCGGCACCACCAGAAAATAGGAGGAGAGGGAGGTTGGGGTGCCCTCGGCCGTATGGAGATGATTGGCGGGCCGCACTTGGCCCGCGGGCCGCCAATTGAATAGCCCATATCTAGAGAGTAGCCTACAACACACTGAAAAATAGTGCTCGACTTGGCGACCCAGACAAAATCTCCCGCGACCCACGTGTGACCCACGTCAGTTAAGTGACGCCTTGGGGGTGAGAATGGGCTGCGGCTACAGAGTAGTAAAATGCCTTTGCAGTATAAAATAGTGTATAAAATCTGCCCCAGATTATTTTTTATTATTATAATTATTAAATCACTGGTACTTTTTGCAAAACAACCCAAATTATAAAGTTCTGTTTGTGGGTATCTAGTTTACTTTCTCCTAGGGCAAAATTGACAATACTATTGCAGTATTTATTATAAATGATGACTGATCTATGCACATCGTTATTGATTTAAAATTCATGTGCCCTCATATTCTTTCATGTAAATAATTTCCCCTTCTTGGTGAAGCGACATCTTTTCCCTGATGACGTGTTTACCGCCGTGAGGTCGGGACAACCTCACGTCACAGCAATAGCAAACCCGAACAATCCAATCAATTCCTGATCAAGTCTCATTTAACATTTTTTCCTGTTCGAGAAGCATATACAAATAGGGAATAAAAGACTATCCAAACTTCTGTTTCATGCTGACTTCACTAACAAAAGTGAAACTAAACTGAAAAACATTTCCAAATCCGGTAAGTTGTGCCTCCTTAAAATCGCTTCTTGTATTAAACTGGTTCTTTGCATTTCACATCTTCTCTAGCCTGTGTACTAATCTAGCTTACACTTTAAACGTGGTATTGTGTACGAAGGATACCGTTGGCTTATAAATGAAAGTGTGAAGCCCAAAATCTCTTTGTTTCTTTCCAGATTTTCGCTTGACGGTCTCCTTCTTTTAATTCTCCTCCTTAGATCTTTTCCATCGTGATCTTTGGATGCATTGCTAACGAGGGCTATGTGAACCGTCCAGATGAGGTAGAGGAATTTTGCATCTTTAACCGCAACCAGAACGCCTGTAACTATGCCGTTGGGATGGGGTCCCTGGCCTTCCTCTGCTGTGCTGCATTTATGGCACTGGACATCTACTTTCCTCAGATAAGCAGCGTCAAAGACCGCAAGAAGGCTGTGTTAGCTGATATTGGAGTTTCAGGTAAACTGCTGATATTGCATATCAATATTTTATATCACTACATTTACTGCAAGACTGCTGCTGAATCTGCCTCACTTTTTCTTTTTTTACAAACCACACATTATATTTTGTTCATTTCAACACTTATAAGTTATTTTATGTGCCTCTAAGAAGGTTTTAAGAATGTTTTCCATATACATTTGTTTCTAAGGTCTTCATGGCTCAAAAGCACACTTAGAGTCTAGGGCTGCATCCCTAAAGCTTAGGATGCTGACTTGTTGCGTTGCTGCCTTGTCAGATGCCATCTTTATTTTTTAGCTCAACTGTCACAGAATCAAAAGCACAAGATTGTGGGATATCATAGGCAGCGAAGGATACATCTATGCTGCCTTCAAAAATCAATCAGATGAAGGTATCTTATTGCCTTCTACCTCTAGCTTTCGGATGCAGCAGTGATCCGAACTTCCTGTACCCGCAGCATTACTTTAAGGCACTGTTGGTAAAATGTTACTGCTTCTAAACTTGCTGCAGTGCTATGCTGGATTTGTGGTGCAATGGCGCCATCTATGCCTGTAAATATAAATTGACTGCTTTGATCAGACCTTTAGATTGTGAATACTATAAGCTCTCACTCTGTTTTAGCTTGTTTGTAGATCATTTTATATTTATTTGTGGGGGTTTATTGTTTTGTTTTTGTTTTTCAATCAAATGCATTTATTGTGCTGTTTATTGATCTGAAATTCTGAACCCTTTTCCCTTTTTTCTCTCAGCCTTCTGGTCTTTCGTGTGGTTTGTGGGATTCTGTTTCCTGGCCAATCAGTGGCAGGTAGCTAAACCGGAGGACAACCCCCTCAAAGAGGGCGGGGACGCAGCCAGAGCAGCCATCACCTTCGCCTTCTTCTCCATATTTACATGGGTCTGTACTGAGAATATTTCCATTTTAGTTTCTTTCAGTGAGTTTTTTTCATCTAAAGATAAAATTTCATCTAAAAATTTAATTATAGTTAACAGTAACAACACGGTGACACACCAAAACCAAAAAAGATTCAGGACTCACTTGACCAAAATGCTAACTTTATACATTTCATATATTTATATTAGATATTTAAAACATATTTATATTTGTTTTAAAGTGATTACACTAATTTCCTTGTATTACTTCTAATAAAGAATAAATATAATTCTCAAATACATTCGCATCAACTGAAAATGCAATCTCTTTCCATCTAAATATCCAGAGACAACATTTACATTAAAAATGACTTAGATTTTTTTTGTTTTGTCCATGTTTTCAGCATATTTTGTCTTTCAGCTGAAAATTTGCTAGATTGCATGCCTGTCTTTCTTCTCAATGAATGATCTGTGGACATCAGCACATCTTCATTCACTAATCTACTTTCTGTACTTTTCCAGAGAATTATTTACCCCTGTAATCTTTGCTTGTTTGCATATATCCTTCTAACCTCTAATCTCTCACAGCACTTCTCTTACAGAAACCTGCCCGCTGTATCCATAAGATTAACCCAGTGTTGTTGAAATGTGTTTCCAGTCATTCTTTCTGTTGATCGCTGGCTCTGGCCGATCTGTTTTTCTCTAGGGTGTTCTTACACTGCTGGGCCTGGAGCGCCTAAAGAAAGTCTCCTTTGAAGAGGAATATGACAAACTGTTCACCCCTCATACATCACCTCCATTTGTCTAACATTTACCACACACACACTTATTTGTTTTGTTTACTATGCCATAGACATCAACTACAAAATCACCCTTCAAATCCTACAGTCACCAATGAATACCAATGAAGATATTACATGTTATCTGTTTGTTTTTTGCCACATCAAGTGCCAAATTAAGCCCTAAAACCCCTTGTATGAACTAGGAAGAGCTTCAAATAACATTTCAACACATCTCTGCCTGGAATTATGAAGTTATGAAAAAAATTATTTTTATTCATTTTATTATAGCATGTCATTATATGCTGATTATCTCTTAAAGGTAAAGGTACACTTCCGTTCACAGGTTTGGGGTCAGTGAGAGATTATTATTTTATTTTTTATTTTTTTAGAAAATGTAAAAATGTATCATGTTTTCCACAAAACTCTTTTCAACATTGATACTGCAAGAAATGTTTCATGAGCATCAAATCATCATATTTGAATTATATATCTAAAGGATCATGTGACACCGAAGAATGATGCTGAAAGTTCAGCTGTGCCTTTAAAGGAATTAATTTTTTAAATAAATTAAAATAGAAAATTGCAATATTTCACAGTGATACTATTTCTACTGTATTTTTGAGTAAATAATTGCAGCCTTGGTGAACATAAGAGACCTCTTTCAAAAACAATTATTAATTGTACCGACCCCAAACTTTTGAAGGGTAGTTTATGTGCCAGATAATCTGTTTTCTCAAGAAAATTATTTGATTGTTTTTTTTTTAAATTGCAGTTACACTTTTAATTGACTAGAGGGCGGCAGTTCCACATGAAACATTCAGCTGAGCTCTTGACAGACTTGTGTTGTAACTTTATGTAAGGTTGTCTACAAGATATCTCATCCTGACATTGTTTGAAACACACTATTTCCCGCTCATTTGGCTATAATGTTGCCATTGCATTTCATGATCTTATTTTTGTTTACAACTGAGCTGCTCTTGTTGCTATCTATGGTGTATATTTATCCTTTGTGATAGATCTTATGATGTACTGACAGATGCTGTTCGATTAAACTCTATTAAGTACGACTCAAGTTCTACATTTTGTTTTGGATATGGGTTTTCTATGTGTTAGCCACTCACTTGAGCCTTTCCTAAATTTATTCTTGACTCTGTTAAGTTTGAAGCTGACTAACCATCTTAATCTTGTATCTTAATCAAACTAATGTTGCTTTTATTTCTCTTTCCCCCCCCTCTCCCTCTCTGTCCAATCCCATCATTCTCATTCCCTCCTTCCAATGAAACCCTACATGGCTTCCTTAACTGATTCCTTTTCATTGACTATTCACCATCCAAACTGAAAAAAAAAACTCATTCCTGCTGCCATAATCCTGTAATTTCCATTGCTAATCCCTCTGATCCCACCCTCTAAACATCTCCTTCTGGCATCTTCATTTTCCTAAAGGCTGGTCAAACTTTCCTTGGATTCCAGAAGTACAAATTAGGCGCAAGCTCAACTCTCTTCTCTCAGGATTACACTGATCCCAGCCAGGATCCCGCAGGAGCGCCCACTGCTGGCACGGAGTACACTGGATACACCCCCGACATGGAGGCTAATTATGATGGCTCTGGTGGATACCAGAACCAAGACTACTAAGGTCAAGTATAAGGTTGTACACAACAGCCTTAAATAGCTAGGCTAAATGGGTTGGGGAAACAAAATATGGGGTGAAAAGGACAAACATGAACTTTGGACACTTGGGGTAGACTATGGGGACCAAAGCAGACTGATTGGAATTCAGTGGTTTGTTTGGTGCTATAATAACCACTTGTGGAATTTATAGTGGGTTTTGGGCGGTTCAAACACTGACTGATATTTTCCGGATTGGGGACTGTGGCACAAGATCTCTCGAAATGTGTTTGTTAACAGGAAATTTTGCCTTGATTATGGTTGGGGGGGGGGGGGGGGCAATTGATTGGTCAGCAGTGTCCTCCTGAGCAAACTCTGCAAAGTGTCCATTATAGAATACAGAACTTCACTTTGGTTTATTTCACTTAATTCCAATTTGTGAAAACAAATCTAAACTAAATTGCTAGAAGTTTGTCTCTAATAGGCAAAGAAGCTAACTCGTTTTGGTCTTACGTGTGACAAAATCTCACCAAACGAAATGTTTCTAAAATGTCTTTTTCTTAGTAAAGTGTAGGCGATACAATAGAATACTGCATTAACCCTTAACCTGTCACTAACACATTCTCCATTGATAGCTCTCTGCTGCCATTTTGTCAATGTGGTCTTAAATGATCTTTTTTTTTTTTTTTTTTTTTTTTTACAATATCAGGTCTATGAATAAATCATTATCTGCATTGTTCGCATAGAACATACAATGAGGGGAAAAATTAATAGTATATGATGTAATATATAGAGTGAAAGTAAAAGAGTGAATATTGGCAATTGCAAGTGAATTATGTGAGACCTGCTGAACTGCAAAGTTGTATGGCTGTGATTACATTATTGAGGTCTGTTTCTTTCCATATGCACATGTGGCCCTAAATAGTGTTTGGACACTAATGCAACACTTAAATATACACTTACCTAAAGGATTATTAGGAACACCATACTGTGTTTGACCCCTTTCGCCTCCAGAACTGCCTTAATTCTATGTGGCATTGATTCAACAAGGCGCTGAAAGCATTCTTTAGAAATGTTGGCCCATATTGATAGGATAGCATCTTGCAGTTGATGGAGATTTGTGGGATGCACATTCAGGGCACGAAGCTCCCGTTCCACCACATCCCAAAGATGCTCTATTGGGTTGACATCTGGTGACTGTGGGGGCCATTTTAGTACGGTGAACTCATTGTCATGTTCAAGAAACCAATTTTAAATGATTCAAGCTTTGTAACATGCATTATCCTGCTGGAAGCAACCATCAGAGGATGGGTACATGGTGATCATAAAGGGATGGACATGGTCAGAAACAATGCTCAGGTAGGCCGTGGCATTTAAACGATGCCCAATTGGCACTAAAGGGCCTAAAGTGTGCCAAGAAAACATCCCCCACACCATTACACCACCAGCAGCAGCCTGCACAGTGGTAACAAGGCATGATGGATCCATGTTCTCATTCTGTTTACAACATAAATCGAGACTCAACATTTTTCCAGTCTTCAACTGTCCAATTTTGGTGAGCTCTTGCAAATTGTAGCCTCTTTTTCGTGTTTGTAGTGAAGATGAGTGGTACTCAGTGGGGTCTTCTGCTGTTGTAGCCCATCCGCCTCAAAGGTTGTGCGTGCTGTGGCTTCACAAATGCTTTTCTGCATACCTCGGTTTTAACGAGTGGTTATTTCAGTCAAAGTTGCTCTTCTATGAGCTTGAATCAGTCGGCCCATTCTCCTCTAAACTCCAGCATCAACGAGGCATTTTCGCCCACAGGACTGCCACAAACTGGATGTTTTTCCCTTTTCACACCATTCTTTGTAAACCTTTCTTTCCCATTCTGAGATTCAGTTTGGAGTTCAGGAGATAGTCTTGACCAGGACCACACCCCTAAATGCATTGAAGCAACTGCCATGTGATTGCTTGATTGGATAATTGCATTCATGTTCCTAATAATCCTTTAGGTGAGTGTATGGCTGTCACATTGCACAAAATACCAAACATTGCACAGTTTTAAAGAAATACTGCACAAACACACTTGCATCAAAACAGTTTGTCAATTTTTAAATAGAGGCTACTGTAAGGTGCGATCACATTCTGCGGACAAAAAACGTCCAGTGAATATAATATTGTCAACAGTGTGGAAGCGCACCTTATACAGGAGCCACTTTCAAAATAAGCTGCTTTCTTTTAGGGTAACAAGGCACATTAGCGTGACCACTTCGAATCTGATGCGAAATCTAAGGGGTAAAATTTTCACCCACTCACAAAATTTCAAGTGTGAATTCCTATTGAAATGAAATGGCCCGCTAAAATGTGCCAAACATCTGATGAACACGTGTGGTTACTCTGCTAGGATATCTGTGCAAACTTGAGGTGAAAATGGTACTACAAATCACAGTGGAGTCAGTGCATGCATTTCCATGCACAAAAAAAAAGTGTGATTTAAGAGTCCATATGTTTAGGGCCGCTGTGCATGTCATTTTCAACATGGTGCACGTTTACATTTTTATAACAGTGATCTAGTCATGATGACTTTTGGTGTCGTTTAATCACGGACGTAAACATAAGTGGTGCAACACTAAAATTCATGACACTTTGAAACACATTTTTCAGAGGGAAAATGGCCAGACTTGCGCTCAGCTTCAAAAGCAATGAAATTAAAGTATGCTTTACTCAAAAATGTAAACAAAAAGACGTAGAGCTCCTGAATATGAAAAATTATTGCTAATGACTAACACAAATCCAGCCCATATCTCGCAGTGAAGCTATAGGAAGAATAGATTAATAGACTAGTATAAATCTTTAGGGCGAATGTTCAGGACATTACAATGGTCTGACACTTGTGAAAATATTATTCATCATTGTGTATGCTAACAAGTTTCTTTGTAGAACCCTTAACATAGTGTTATCTGCCCATATTTTATATCATTTAATTTTATTTTTGATCATAGTTACTGTAATAACCTTTGCTCTAGAGAAGCAGGTCATGCATTACAGATAAATCTTTTTATTTTTATTTTAAATTGAGTTCATAATTATGTACCTGAATATATAAAACCAGCATATTTTTATTTAATGACAAAGATGTAATATAATCCAGTACACAGACATATCTTTATAAATGAATAACCAAAATAATTATCAAAAATAATAATAGTCTGTATTTCGCATTTAAAGTTGTCTAAGTTTAAATAGAAAAATGTTTATCTTTTCTCTAGTGACATTATTTTCTAAATCAGCAAACTTTAAGCAATGCGTTGAAACTTTTTCTTTTATTTCTTGTTTATTTTAAAATCTTAAAAAGGAACGCTATAATACAATCAGTTATATAGGTGATGTATCAGATGTGTTATTATATAATGTATATGTGCTATATGGAGCTGGGATACAAAATAGTGTAAATTCTTTTGATGTGGTGACTGTCCATTAAGGTTAAAATGGCTCAGTGTATTTTGTCCTGTCTTGTATGTTGCTTGTCTGGTAAAATGTCTGATATAGATTACAATAAAAGGCATTGACTGATGGAAATAGTTCCCAATTCTTTTGAATACTTTTGTATTTTGAATTTCTTGTGTCCCCACACACTTACATCCTGCTTAAAAAAGGATAGTGCTTTCAAATAAATTTGACTTTGGTCATTTCAATGTAATGCAATGACATTTATTCATGTCTGAACATGCATGCATGACGGGAAACAAATTTAGTGTGTATATCATAAACTGTAGCAGCTTCATTCGTGGTCTGATGTGACATTTCCTGGTTCTCATGTCTCTACATGACTGGCATTACATTTCCATACCATAGTGTGCTGAGTGGCCACATTGCTGGAGAGGGGCATCATAAAAGTGAGATCAGTTCCTGTAATCGCCCACTGCGTCACTGAGAGAGCAATCAATGACAGACAGGCGACAGAATGTGTGTAACATGAGAATACAACTGTCCCAACCTCTATCCACAGAGCACTATATTCATATGATGAGTGAATACAGCGCTTGCACTCACTGAACACATGCTATGACCACACTTTCCCATATTAACCATATTTTGGTTTGGGAAAAAAAAGTTAATGAAATATTTTTAAATCTTGATCTGTAACCAGTGGTAGTTTTCCAAAACCTTCCAGCTAAATGTGCTGTTTCATCTCCTAAAATAAACAAATATAGCAGCATAGTAGTCTTTTTTCTGTGATAAATCATATATATATATATATATATATATATAGAGAGAGAGAGAGAGAGAGAGAGAGAGAGAGAGAGAGAGAGAGAGAGAGAGAGAGATTATGTGTCCAAAAGTCTGAATATTACCAGTAAAGAACAGTTGCTGCAACATGTTGATCCCCTGCCTGGTTCCAGATCCAAACACTGTAGTTTCCATTGAGAGACTTTCCATGTCTGTTAATAGGATCATGGAGGAACAACTGTCATGCAAATACAACATGATCAAGCATTTGAGCATCCGCAACAGAATCCATTCAGATAATAACTGGACATTTTTATATTAGATAAGACAATTTTGAGATAGATAGATAGATAGATAGATAGATAGATAGATAGATAGATAGATAGATAGATAGATAGATAGATAGATAGATAGATAGATAGATAGATAGATAGATAGATAGATAGATAGATAGATAGATAGATAGATAGATAGATAGATAGATAGATAGATAGATAGATAAAGATATGTCATGTAAATGTGAGTCGCTGTGAATTTCTTAAGTCTTCATATTCATGTTGTACTGTGTGAGTGTGAATGTTTTGAAATGTGGGTGGGTGTGTGTCAGATGTCCTTGTGGACAAAGTGCAGAGTGACTCCATCGGACAGAAATAGCAGCAGTGCTGAATAAAAGTCTGACACACGCTCCAGCAGACAGACGACGAGGCAGCTGAAGAGACAGATAGTCCTCCCTCAAACTCAACCAGGACAAGATAAGAGGGGAAAACTAAATCTTCAAAGCAGTATTGACTAAACTGTCTCACAGCATAACAGCTAAGTTTTCAAGCCACTTATAAACAGAAGCTGAAGATGCTGTGCACAGTCCTGGAGAAGAAAGGAGGCTGTGTGGTTGGAGCCGAGCTCAGTTGCAATGTGAAGGAGGAAAATCCAACTAAGAGAGAGAGTTACACTGCCGACTGGCGCAGCATCAATATGAAGACACAACCCGAGGATCGGTGAGTAGATATTCATATCTGCAGCAAGAAGGGTTTTGATTGGATATTGAATCTACTGGAGATAGAACCTTATAATCCCAACTCGGTTTATGTTTTGTGAGATGGAACCTTTTTATTTTATTAATAACTACTAACAAAATATTTTTTTACAAAAATAACACCACACAGGCATTAATAAACACCTAATGGATCAGATTATGTCAAAAACTCAATTTCGACCAAAAGTGGAGATAGAACCTTATAATTCTAAGCTCACGAGATGGCAGTTTAATTGTGCAGGACCCTTTCAAAAAAGCTATGTTCCATTTGGTAAATAATAATATTTTTTTCTTAATTAGACTAAGACTAAGTAAATTGACTTAATTTTGCAAGTTTTTGCATGCAGATTTTTTTTCAGTAGGCTACATTTCACAAATGGAATTAAGCAAAATGTACTTAAATTTGCCAGTTAAAGTTTGTTCAGTAATTTCTACTTTGAAGTTTCAAGTAATATGACACTGAATTAAGCTTTGCTTTTTCAAGTGTAGACTTTAGAACATCTAAGAAAATAATACAGAATATATTGTGCAGGCAATATCTACATAACAGAAATAATGAGACCTCAATAATTGGTGCTAATAACGGTAACATTCGTTGGATCATTTTTGAGTACGAATGTTTCATTTTGAGTAGAAAATTAACTCCAGATGTCACAAAACAGCAAGTTACAAAACATAACCACAAAAGCAATAATACAACGGTGTAAATACAGTTGGGAAAAATGCAACCTTATTAATTATTCATGGCCTATTTACACTTTTAATTTCTTCAAGCTTAAATTGTGTAGGCCGACTTATAACATATAATTTTCTTCGGGAGTTTTTGGATCATGACTGAACTAACTTATTCAGGCAGAAATTACATTTGTGTTATTTTTCTGTAGTATTTACTCTCAGTGGTGCTTCCCTTTAAAAACTATGAAAAAAAAAAATGAAAAAAACTAAAAATAAAATAATAAGACTTGGCAAATTTGTTTTTGCTGTTAAAGCATATATGTAAAGAAAAAATAATGATTATATTTCTAATAAGATGTAGAAAAATAAACTCAAATCAAGAAACATTCTCTAAAAACAAGCCTTAATATCTTGTGCCTCTTTATATATTTTAATGAAAATACACTTTAACAAAATTATTATTTCCAGTGCCGCTTTCATAAAATAATTATGAACACACATTAAATATCAAATCTCCCCTTTCATTCATAATTTTTTCAATTTTTCTCTCTCTACAGCCAGTCAATGCTGATGTCGGACGACTCTCGCCGAGAGACTCTGTCCCGTTATTGGCAGGTCCGTCCTCTCAATCAAGCCTGTCCATCAGGGGTGGTCAGAGTGGGCACTGTGGAGACAGGTGTAAGGGAGCACCAGCTCTTACCCTACAGGAACACTCTGCCCTTGCCCATCTTCAAGCCAGCAGAACTGGGCGTCCGACTGAGCCGGGGAGCCCCACACACCCTGGAAGATCTCCCTCCTGCCCGGGTTCCCGACGGAGCCTGTCCAGACAAGAGACCAGTGGAACAGATCACCAGGGACCTGCCGCCCATCAAACCCATGCGAATGGAGTTTGCCAAAGCACCCAGAGCCCTGGGCCGATCCATGTCCCAGGAGGCCCAGAGGGGCTGAGAAGCAGGAAGACAAATATGAGTTGAAGACTTTATGGACTTTATTAAATGCAGGATGAGACAGAAGGATTGAGCATGTAGAAACAGGTTTTTAGGGATAGTCAAAAAGAACGTTCATTGAGTGAAACCCAAAAATGATGAAATGATGATCAGGATGGGATAAAGAAAAATGATGATCCTGATCATGATCTTGACGACAAGCATAATGGTTTCGTATGGAAATTTGAGGTGTAAATAGTATTTGCTAGTTTTGTATTGAGAATACAATCATAACAGCACCTTTTGGGGTTGCCATTAATTAAATGGACACAGGTTCATTTTTGAGCTCATGTTTATGTTTGCTGCATGCCGTCAGGTTTGGTCATGCAAAAATGTAATGTTTAGTAAAAGAGAAAAATCTTTATTTTTATTAAAACTCAGTTATTTGATAAATAAGAATTGCACTTTATTGACAGATGATATTTGTTGTTGGAAGTATTGATAAATCACTTCAATAAAATTTTATTGGGATAAAATCAAGTTTTGTTTTGTCTTTGAATACAATTAGTGAGGAATTGTTATTGTTACCTTCACATGATGTTACCATCATCGCTGTCCTCGTCGGAGCTCATTTCCCGGATTCAGCATCTGGCTCATATTCGTGATCTCAAACATATTCATTTTTTCAACATCTTTAAAACTCAATATAATGATCGCTGACAGATTCTTCACCAAATCCACCATCAAGTGACAATAACGCTAATATTTGATAGTATCAGTAGTGTATAAAATCCCTGTCGAACTCTTAATTTGAATTAATCTGTGACATCGCTTGTGGGCGGAGTCGGGACATGTACAAACAAGTTCATATCTGCAGCTGTAACGAGACTTTGTTAAAGATGTGTGTACATTCTTGACAACGTAAGTTTCCAATACTGAATGTGTATAAGTAGACGCATGTATGTTTATTCAATGCTATATTGTTGTTTGTGGTGATATTTATGCAAGTAGTTCTGCAGTAAATCTCGGAGCCATTTCAAGTTTTGCTGATGATACTTCCTATTCTTTTGTTTTCTGCCTGCTGTAACTATGATTGAAACTTCATGTCATCATTATGTATCAGACATTGCCACCTTGTGGAATAAATGTGAATTTATTTAGTGAAAAAAATAGATTAAATTATTGTTGTGCAGAAAAATGTAACACTGTTACACCTGGGGTCGTTATTAAAAAATGAATGGGAAAACATGCAGTCTTTTATAATTTTTTCTTGCCATTTTTTATAAAGAACTAAGAAGGTTGATGTCTAACTTTTAAGAAATGAATGAGGAGGAGGCTAGTGAATGATAAACTAAAAAGAAACAGAGAGAAATAAAGTCTTTGGACTTTATTGTGTCATCCCTGACTATATATGTGTTTTAAATGTATGACAGAGTAATGCTTCATATTTTCTTATATAGGCTACTGTATTTAAGTGGTAAAATAAAATCAATCAATCAAAATTGATAGATACCTGTAATGATTCCTGCCTGTTTCCCTTGTCTTGTGTGAACTTTAGCTATTTCCTGTTTTGTGTCATGTTTTGTAGTCCTTTGTAGTTTTTCTAGTTTATTGGTATCCCCAGGTGTTTCTAATTGACCACGACCTCTTGTTATCTTGTTTAGCTTGTTAGTCTCTGTATTTAAACCCTGTGTCTTGTTACAGTGTTTGTGGGTTCTTGATCTTGTTGGATATTGAGCTTGTTCTCTGTGTCTGAGGTTTTTGAGTTCTGTCTAGTCTTTAGTTTATTTAATAAAAGTACTACGGTTGCTGCATTTGGTTTCAACCTACTGCGTGACAATAACAAGCTGAACTAAGTGACAAATCAATTAAAACAATGACAACAAACTAAGGGAAATGCCGCAAACTGAAAAACAAGTCCTAGCGTTGTGTGAGTTCAACTATAATCATATATGTTTTGAAATTATTATTAATATTAGCAGTTCTCACAAGGATGTGTTGTTGATTGGGAAATACAAAGAGGAATGGCAGTCAGGCAAGGCTCAACTACAGGTTATTCCAGCATTATAAATCTGCTTGTTTTTTTACGGTAATATGTTATGACAGTGACCTCTTCATTGATTTCACAGTGAAATCGTTAATAATACATTTTCAAATCCTGGCGTGACACAAGAGACACTGTCTTCTTCAAATGCATCTATCTCTCTTTTTCTTTCCATCTGTCGCTTCATTTCTCTTTCTGAATTCTCTACCTCACTTTAATTAAAATGTATGCTTTTATTCCAGTCATAATGATAATTTGTCTCCACTTGCGCTTTTGTCACACTGACAACTGTTAGATATTTTTAGTCGAACAAAGTGAGCCAAAGAACGAGAGACGAACAGAATGAGAGGGAGGAGAGGTGCTGGTGGCTTGTTCTCGTTCTTTCTCTTGTCTGTTTTCTCAGCTGCTGCAGATGTCACCGCATTCTTCCATGTCGGCTTTGGAAACTCAGCTTTAAAGTTTATGTCTGATTATTTGGATATTACAATAATTGTGAGATGATTTTGTATGATATTATGATATTGTATGTAGACATTCATTTGAAATGTATGCAAAATATACAACTGGAATTAAGATGCGAACGTTCTGACAAGTTTTTTGGGTTTTGTTTTGGTTTTTTTGATACCGATACCAACAAAGATGCAATTGTGAGAAAATTTAAATTTTAAATTCAAAATTTTAAATTTGTGCAATGTACAGTTACTGCACCCCAGAATCAGTGTGTCAGTGTTGTTTATCAGAGTACAACTTTTTTTTAGCTGCTTGCTGGAAAGAGGCTGATGCTCCAGGGCCTCATACAGCCATAATCCGAATCTATGAATGCCTTTCGAGCTTTATAATAACTAAATTATCAAAATGAGTTTGCCCAAGTCTATTTAGGTCTTTATCTCATGATTCTAGGAGAGACAGATTTGATTGGAGCATCACTGTTCATCCTATCTAATCACCAGCTTGAAGAGCATGTCTGTCCATGTGCTGTTTTGGGGAGGTGGGTTGTCAGCTGATCTTATTTCGACCCCCATCTGTCTCTTGGAAGCTTATTGGTATGAAGTGGTATGATCTTCACCATTATGTGCCAGTATCCTTAATGTGCTTGAGCTCTCAGATAACCCGCATAACCGATTTGTGTTGCGAGTCATTGCATGGCAACACACACAGAGAGATAAACACTTGTTTAGAGAGAGTGCTGTAACAAAGCTTTCAGGACCCACATGTAAAATGTATTTGAACGATCCTGAATGCACAATTTAAAACCTATTTTCCTTTCTTTTCAAGAGTTTGTGAGACCATAACAAACAACGTGACTTCTGTTCCTTTAAATAAATGTTCCCCATGCTTAATACAACTAGGAGACTGTATGCTTAATTGGTGTGGTGTGGAAGAATTATATTGCATAAGAGGGCAAATCTGATTGAGACACACGCATCAGTCATCACAGCAACAGGCTGTACAGACACACACAGCCTGTAATCCACACCAATGGGCAACACTACAAAATGGGAGACAAGGCACAAGTGATGACAGTGCACAGTGTATGTATAAAGGGCAAAAGACCACATTACAAAACACACACATTCTTCTAACATACACACAAGACTAATACACGACTGGCAGTTTAAACCAGTCACTGTGACTTTGACATGTAAGACGTGTAATAAGACGTGTTCCTAGATCAACATCTAAACCTAACCCTGTCCATATCTTATCCTTAAAATCAGATGGAAATGATGTGTGAATAACACTGATGCACCTAACCCTGGTTGTGAGTCTAAACTTGACATAAACTGTAAACTTGGATTAATAGGTCTACCTCAAATGTGATTGGTTGATTGAAATATTGTTCCTGAATGTTGATCCAGGAACATGTTGAACTTCGTGAAATCATATTCACCAACAACAAACCCCTTGTGGATTTGAGAGATAAAAATATACACACACACCCTCTTGTGGTAAGAGTAGGTATTTCTTCACGGAAGCTGGTCTTGAATTGCACAGCAACCTCTTTAAACTGGTCATATTGTGTAAAATGTGTGCCAGCATTTAAATACATAACATATTTTTACTGACTGTTGGAGATTAGATTAAATGTGCATTTCAAAACAGACCTGGATTGTTTGCTGAAACAAAACAATAGAGGGAGTCTGTACTTTTATGATATCGCTAGAATAGAATCTGAATGCATCCGTCAAATAGAAATATTTGTGTCAAGTGCCAACACCAGGCTGAAAAGAGTAAAAACAAAAACAAAACAAAAAACAAGGTAAACTGAATTTTTTAAATACTTTGTTGATGGAAATAAAATAAAATATAACTTCTACATGATGTTTGTGATATAGGCTACCTGACCAATATTAGAGAAATGTTAAATCACAGTGAACTCACACTAAACAGGATGAGAGTTTATCACAGTGGTCTTGTAATAGTGAGTCCTATAGGCCTTTCTTTGCTTGTTAATTTTCTAATACTGTTAAGTATGGTTACAATGTTTATCTGTGCTTTATGCTTAAAAAGGAGTGTGTTTTATGGGCATTTATTCATATAAATAATTCCGCTTGGCATACCAGCGTGATGACGTCATCGCGTGCGTCGCATAGTAACCCGCGCACGCGCCAGTGGAGGAGGAGGAGCTGAACCAAGCGGCAACCTCCCCGTCTCCCTCTTGAAGCCAATACGGAAGTGAATTAAACTGCAATTTCTCGAGTGGCCGCTTGAGGCAGGCTGCAGAAGCGAGTCAAATCTGTATCTCCCCCATGTTAAAATGCCCAACTTTACAGCAGAAAAAAACATGTTTACAGCCTGGAGCAAAAAGTGGCTTTGGTCTATTGAGCTCATTTTTCCCTTCATGACAACTGTGAGGGGGGTGAATTTTTTTACAACTCATCTGTTTAAATTATATTTAAGCCTTAAAGTTCTGCATAATTAAGGGCGTGGCCACTTGAGTGACAGGTGGATTCATGCTGCCGCTTTCACTGCTAGTCGTTTGTCTGCTGTCTGTTAGCGTCACCCTCAGCTGTGTTTCTGCTTTTCCGGGATTATTTCATACAATTTAATGCATGTATTATACCTTCGCCCGTGCACGCCGTTGGATTCCGTCGTGTTGAGTATGGTGAGAACAACCAGCGCCGTGTTTCCAGCTGTTTCCCTCGCATGCACTAATGGATGTCTGATGATTTCAGCGGGTTCTCTCCGTCCATGCAATAGATGCACACCCTTGAATGAGCGCGGATTTCTAGTTCATTTACTTGAAGTTCTGAGGTAACGTTAATATTTGGTTTGACCCATCTGAGAGGCGGCCAAAATCGGATTGTAAAATGGACTGAATTAAAGCTCTTTACGAACTTGACGTGAGATGCCGACTGACATGTGTGCTTGCCTTGAATCACTGTCACATGCACAAGCTTAGAGCAATATTGTAAGTAACAAATACATTTTAACTAGCAGAATAATAATGCATCACAATGCACATAGTTGACTGCTTGTATGTTGTGAGAAATGTGTGATCTGTGTTAATGTACTTGTATATATGCTCTTAACTAATTGCCCCTTGTGAGATTAATAAAGTTGATAAAAAAAAGTAAAGTAGTCTCACTTTTAGTTACGTCTTAACTATTATAATATTTCGAAGGGCAAAACATGAACTTTAACCATTGGCTTTACTTTTTCAATCAGCTGTCAATTCAGCGGCAGTAGCATAGCATTAGCACCTCAGCTCCACCCGCGTCCCGCCTCTTTGCCCATTTTAATTTATCCGGTAGTGACGAGAGGTGACGCACTGCCAAGATGGCGACGGTCGGCCCCGCCCACTTTAGGCCTCAAAATCGCTCTTCAGAAACCTATGGGTGACGTCACGGACACTACGTCCATATTTTTTACAGTCTATGAGCTGAACACGCAGCAACATTGAAAGCACAAGTCCTGATTGTTCTGGGAGTTGTGGTATAAGTGTGTCTCTGATCTATTCCTGCAGTAGATGGCGGTAATGCTCTTTTTAAGAATGCGAACCGCCAATAACCTCAAAGAAGAAGAAGAAGAAGAAGAAGAAGAAGAAGACGCTCCATTAATAGTAAATGCAGAGACGAGAAGCAATCACAAATGCGTCCTTCTCTTCATTGTCTTGTCTTTAACAGGTAACTGCAAATAACACCTCCGATTTAAGCATGAACACACTGTTAATAATATTGAACGAGTTGTGCGTGTGTTTAACGCAGCTGTTTTGCTATAGGAATAATGTCATATGAGCTTGTCACGTCGAGCACATGGTTAGCATAAATGCTCCGCGATTAGCGCCAAAAGTCCGCCAAATAAGTGATTTAAGTATAAAAACTGTTCTAATCCATAAGGGGTAATATGGTCTAGTGTTATAAATCATCCTTAGTTTATAAACGTGGTCGTTAATCGGCGGTTATGTCTGTAAACTGTAATGTGTTACATTTTAGTGACTGTAGTTGAGTGAATTTCACGTGTCTTGTCATTCAATGTAACATGCAGACAACAGACTTGTATGTGTTCTAAATTGAGAAAAGGGAGTGGATTCGTAATGTATTTTACATCATCACTCATATTATTGTTTAGATAAAGGGGATATGTGCTAAAGTTAAAGTGTTTGCTTTGTATATAAAAGTTATCTATTAGGGTGTCACTTTGGCAATTGCAACCCTGATTATGCAAAATGTTTACAGCTGTAATATGCATGTACTTTTATCCATTAGTAGTAAATGCAGAGATGAGAAGCAATCACAAATGCGTCCTTCTCTTCATTGTCTTGTCTTTAACAGGAGTACTACAGTCTCACATGGTAAGGCTCACAGTTTGAGTGCTCAGTGAGTGTATTGTGACCTCACATTGTGACCATAGTAAGAACAAACAGGGATTGCAGTAAGGTTACACTTTTAGCTTGCTGTGACCTCGCATTGTGGCCATAGTAAGAACACACAAGGAGTGCGCTGTAAGGTTACACTTTTAGCTTGCTGTGACCTCGCATTGTCACAACATCATGAGTACCCTGGGAGCTGAAATCACTGTGAGATGAAATTGTTGACTGGGATATAGGCTCTTTGCTATCATCCAGACATTTGTGATGGTTACTCCTCTGGTACGCTTTGTTCTTTTCTGTTCATGACAATATATATATATATTATATATATATTATGAACTGCCTTAATTCTACGTGGATTCAACATGGTGGCCATTAAGGGTTGGACATGGTCAGAAACAATGCTCAGGTCGGCCGTGGCATTTAAACGATGCCCAATTGGCACAAAGAGGCCTAAAGTGTGCCAAGAAAACATCCCCCACACCATTACACCACCACCAGCAGCCTGCACAGTGGTAACAAGGCATGATAGATCCATGTTCTCATTCTGTTTACGCAAAATTCTGACTCTACCATCAGAATGTCTCAACAGAAATCGAGACTCATCAGACCAGGCAACATTTTTCCAGTCTTCAGCAGTCCAATTTTGGTGACCTCTTGCAAATTGTAGATCACTTTTAAATCACCTTTCTTTCCCATTCTTACTTTCAGTTTGGAGTTCAGGAGATTGTCTTGACCAGGACCACACCCCTAAATGCATTGAAGCAACTGCCATGTGATTGGTAGATTAGATAATTGCATTACTGAGAAATTAAACAGGTGTTCCGTTCCTAATACTCCTTTAGGTGAGTGTATATCTAAAATGTGAAATGGCGAAACACTGCACAGACTCTGTGATCTCCCTCGCGTAATATAGCACACGTACATCTGCAAGATGTCCGTTAAAGATCACTTCATGTGGAAAGCATCTGCTGTTTACTAACATCTGATAGACATCTTTAAAATGTCAGTTTAACATACATTCTAAATCATTACATCTTAAAAATCCCAAAATGTCCTTCGAAAAAAGTAAGGGTATAACCCCTGCATCCTGGCAAATTTTGTCCCTTGGCCTTTGTCCATCATGGCTTGATTGGCTTCATCACTGTCCCTGCACCAGTAAGCTAGTGTGTGGTGGGTGTTCTAGAGCAATATGGCTGCCATTGCATCATCCAGGTGGTGCTGTACATTGGTGGTGGTTGAGGAGATTCCCCCCTTCTATGTAAAGCGATTTGAGTACCCAAAAAAACGCTACACAAATGTAACAAATTATTATTGTAATTCTTATTATTTGCAAGTGCATGTGAACTTGTGAACTAAAGACAGAGTGACTACCTCGAGAAGCTCCTCATACGATCTGTCGTCACTGAAGTGGAGCGCTCAGAGGCAGCACATTTAACATCCAGCTCGATCTTGTCTGATATATGTGAGCCTGGAGGGGAGCACTTTGATGGGAAACGTCTCACAGTGCTCACACTCTGTCCTCTCGAAGGCTGATAGGACATGTCTTTCCCCAGACATTCGAGACAAAATAGATGCGTCATCGATCGTCATCTGAAATGGGCCGTGAGCAGCAGGGATTTCTTTGACTCTCTCGACAAGACTTTTTTCAACTCTTCTTTTGTGAGAGTAAAGGAGGAAGAGAGTGAAAAAAAATTCCTGCCTGACAAAACTAACTCCTGGCTTGGAGATAAGCGAGACATTTTTTTGAGTGCTAACACAATGCGGTTCTAAAGATAAAGGAAACTGATGATCGCACCTTTGACGCATTTCTTTCATAGCGCATTCCAATTACGTCATCATCAGAGCTCATTTAAGCCAAAATCTTTTGCATGCACGAGCTTTTGAAAGGGAACTGTGGCCCTGTGGGTGATGATTTGTTTGGTTTACTTCATACACCGGGGCTGCGTTCCAGTCCACTTTTATTGTGCGTTCCATTCGACCGTAAGTGGACTGCGAAGTGGACTTCACAGAGTATTTCGCCATCTTAAGTGAGATTCCAATTCGAAGGGAACGAACATGTTAAGTTCGAAGGGCACTGCAAACGGCATGGAGAATAAGGTAACATCGATACATCACTTCACAGGAAGTCAGCGAAGTCCACTTCAACTGATATAGGCCTACCGTGTTCAGGGAGTAGGGAGCAGTGAACACTGTGTAGGGACACTGTCGAATGGAACGCACCTTTAGACTTACAAACTTCCCTAAGCACTTACGCTCGAAGGAATCCCTGCCGCCATTTTGAAGTGCATTCCACTTCGTGTGAACGAGGGAAGTTTATATGGACAGATACTCGTTCCCTCGATTTAGACCGAGGGAGCGAGTCTACTTCATATGTGCACTTCAGGCATCTATATGTCCCACAATGTAGTACAATTGTGACGTAACCACAGAAAGTCAATCACCACAATAAACACACTATGATATATTAATTATAATTTATTTATTTTAAAATAACCCAAACACACCTATATACATGTGGATGCTGCATTAAACAAATTCTTAGGGGAAAAAGAATTATAGAGAAAGAAAGATAAAGAAAAGGGGAAAACATTTAAATGATAAATCAACTCATAGCTGATTCAAAGTGATCAAGGGCTTAGGTCGGATCTTTCAGTTCAGCTCATTGTGGTTTCCGCCAGTAGTGGGCACTCGTGCAACGCAATCAATGACGTACATCCGAGTGAACGAGATGAAGGGAAGTTAGCGAGTGAAGGGCATGATAATTTTGGACTGGAACGCAGCCCATGTCTAATGTTGTATCTCAAGCATGCTTTTTACTCACATGTCTCCTTGGTGACCAGAACACAAGGTGGTCATTCTTGTGAAAATGATGTTTTTGTGATTTTTTTTTCTTTTTGTTGAATTACATAACAGGACAAAGCAATTTAATCATTGTGCATAAAAGGTATTTGAAAAGATAAAAGTGAATTTTCTTAAATATCTGGATATACATTTCTCTTGGTGTGTGTGTGTGTGTGTGTGTCCGGTGTGTGTTTGTGTGCTACCTTTCCCTGTTCATTTCAAAACACAGTTTGGTTGTTTTGAGATTTCACAATTAGGAACAAACACAAAAGACTATTAATTAGTTCTTCAAAACTTTATTTAAATACAGAAGTGGCATTTGCGCATTTGTATTGCTTTATGTTAATTAAGATTCTCTGGTCTCTCCCAATATAAGTAAAATGTGGCTTATATACACAGCCGTTCAAAAAGTTGGGGTCAGTAAGATTTTGCTTCTTCATGTTTTTAAAGAAGTCTCTGATAAAAAGTCCAGCCAAAATTGTTATATTGTGATTATTACCATTTAAAAATAACTGTTTTAATAATTTGTCAAATTTATTCCTGTGATGCAACGCTGCATTTTCAGCATCATTACTCCTCTTTAGTGTCACATGATCCTTCAGAAGTCATATAATGTGATGATTTGCTGCCCAAGAAACATTTCTGATTATTATCAATGTGAAACAGTTGTGCTGATTTGTTTGTGGAAAACAAGATACTTTTTTTCATGATTCATCGATCAATTTAAAATACATTTTACTAACCCCAAACTTTTAGTGTACTGTTTAAATAGTTTATACTTTATAATCAGATAAAGATTTCATTATGCCTCGGTCTTCAAGAAAACAGATAAAAGGAGAAAATAAGGGGAATGATGGACAATGTGAGAGAAAGGGAAAAAAAGAGGTGACTGTGTGAGCCCAAGCTGGATCCAGCAGAAGTGAATGAGACAAATCCAGGCTGGTTGCTGCTTATCTGAGAGCTGATCCAAGACTGGTATTCAGACACTCTGGCGTACACACCAGGAAAATTGGGTAGTGCACATCCTTGACCAAAACTCACAATGCCAGACTGAATCCACTGGGAGCCGTTCTTACTGACCAATGGACCTCCAGAATCTCCCTGCATTGATAAACACTTAATGTTAATATCTCTTGACAGTATATACAGACAATGAGTGATATATGACATGAAACTGATATACCTGACATGAATCTTTGCCACCCTCATTTACTCCAGCACATAGCATGTTGCTTGTTATGCTGCCTCGATAGGCTGCATTGCAAACAATGTTGCTCACAATTGGTATCTGCACCTCTTGCAGTGTGTTTGGAATAGAGGTGTCTATAACATAAACCAGTGGAAATTTTCTTGCGACACATTATTCAAAGTTTTGAATCGTTGACGTGTTTGATTGAACTGACCTCCAGAATTGAGTTTACCCCATCCACTGACCCAGCTTTCTGTACCTGCAGCAAACACACTATCAGCAGCCGCCAGACAGACTGGCCTGATATAAGCAGAGAACGTGACAGAAGAGGAGAGCTGGAGCAGTGCTATATCATTGTTTTGGGTAGTTGGGCTATAGTTGGGATGAGGGATGATCTGAGTCACTGTCTTGGAGAGCTCAAAAGGGTTTGAGCCCGATTGGAGCTGGCGTCCCAGATAGATTTTTACATTAGATGCGGTGATGCTGGTAATAGAGAACATAAATCAGTTTTAATTCCTTTATCTGTCTACATATGAAGCGTACCCAGTAATATAATACATCATACCTCCTGAAACAGTGAGCTGCGGACAAAACCCAGTCTTTATTGATTAGACTCCCGCCACAGAAATGGCTTGCAGTTGAAATTCGATGAAGGCTTGCCTGCCAGGGCCAAGACCCCACAACTGCATTTTGTCCTCCAACAATCTTGGTGTTGAGGGGGGCTTGGCCACACACTAAAGAGAGAAAAGAAGATTGTTGGAGTTAAATCCCCTGAGATCGACAAATCATGATCCAGTTACTTAAACATTCAGGTTTTCTCAGTCATTAAGAGTGTAGAATCTTACCGTCTAACTGGCAAAGTGAGCCTGTAATAAGAAAAAACAAGGATATATTTAGAGTTCCTAAACAGGTTTGAGATTTAATGATCATTAGTTTTCTCTGTGTTACTTTTCTTGGACGTGCATATTTCAGTCAGAACTGGTTTGCACAGGTTATGCAGATGTATGCTAACCAAACTGAAAAACTGGTTGTTTGAATAGTTCCCTTTTCTTTCAACATTATCAAAGAATTCTAAACATGACAGACTTCCTTCTGTGGAACACTTAATTAGAGTCCTTAGGTTACTCCGACCAACTTTGTACTGAATAAAGTGTTGTTGTTTTTTTCAAGTTTTCCTCAAAAGAATGATTTGTTCTGAAGTTGGGGAGATAGCTAAGAAGAGCAAAGTTAAGAGTTTTTTTTACTTAACAAAAATTATTTTCATGATTTATCAACTTTTTTTCTTTTGTTTTCTTTTGTCAAACAATCTTTGGAGTTTCTGTTGATTAAACCAATCTATTTGTTTTAAAAGTTTGTTTATTTTTACAATTGCTATTTCTCAATACTTAGGCCCCGTTTACACAAAGGGAAAACAGTTTTTATCACAGAAAACGATTACTTCTAAAAACTCTGGACAAAGTGGAGATTTCTGAAAACGGCGGTTATGTGTTGTCGTGTCAACTGGGAGAAACGGCGTTTTAGGGTTTTAAGTTCTCTCTTGTCGATTCTGAGGATTCTGATTGGCTTGCATGGCTTTAGTAAACATGGCCTTAGGGTCTCCTTTTTAAAACTCACAACAGCAGTCTGTGTAAGCTAAACTGTGGACTATTTATCATTGCTTTGGCACAGAATGCATTCAGTGATGACATCTTTTCATTTGCATGCATTTTTTTCTCACTTAGACACAAACACCACTAAAGCATTAATCCAAATTGCACATTTCCATACCCCTTTCATAACTGTTCAACTTAAGTTCAAAACCTGACACACCACAAAAATTAAGACAGAAATTTGCAACATTTCTACAATAATGCCATGTTATTTACTGTTTCTAGTTTCTACTATTTAATTACTACAAGTTTCATTACCATCCATTCTACAGCGGAACACTTGAATAATTTTGTACTTTAAACATGGACTATGTAACATAAACTGGAGTGAATTATAAGCAATTGAGAGTGTCATTCTTGTTTGGTAAAGAAATTTTACATAAGAAAACACTGAACTGAATATTTTAGGGCAACCGTGTAACTTAAGTCAACCAAAAACTCATTTTTTTTCAGTGAGGGACATATTTAGTAGTAGCAGTTACATCATAAAAAGTATCTGTACCATAAAAACTTTCATTATTTTGTGATTAGACTCCTAAACACCTACTTTCATTCTATTAAACATAACAATTAAGACACAGTTTGTTGCATTTTAGCATTTTAAGCAGTCAACACTTAAAAATTACAGACAAAAATTCTTTTTAAAATGTGTGTCATCTGAAATCAAATAAATGCATGCTTAGAAAAATAATTCTAACTGTAGCTAGCTATAGCTAGTTTTTAATAAAAAGAACATTTGTTTGGAAGGATATGAATTTTAGGTGTTACAAAGAAAATAATAAATGTGTTCTACATAATTTAAACAATTTTACCATTAAACAAGGTTGTTTTAAGATCTGGCAAGTTACTTACCTGCTGAGAAGTATGGCCACTGAAACAGACACAGTTTGACCCAATGTCATCCTCATGTTCTTGTCTGTTTCTTTTACTGAAAATAGACACTGAATGTCTAATGACAAGTAAAACAAGTGCTGCCACATTCAATGGGACCCTGCATTTATTTACCTCTGACACACCTTATTTTCAATTCTAGCCAGTGTTTTTGTAGCTACACGCCCCGCTCACCTGAATACTTCTATAATGTAAGTGGAGTTGCTAAGTTAAATGCCATTTTGACACATACTATTGTTGGCCAGGTATAATGAAAGTTTACGGAAGCTTGTTAACTTGTTTCTCTGAATTGTGAGATTAAAAAAATACCTTTAGGCCTATCACCAATTACCTTTTTCATTTTTTTTCTCGTGACGGAAACATGTTTCCATAACTATGCGAGTGGGGTTGAGTAGCCTATTGTGGATATTATGTTTCCACTAGATGGCATCAGTCTCAATCATTGCAACCCCCCCTTCCCCAAATGCCGCGTGTCTGTCCAAAAGAGGGTGTCCCGTTTGTTATTTTGGCACTCCTCGAATCCTCGATGTTATCGTCAGGCTATAGCAGAGAAAATTGCATTTAAAATACAATAATAATATTAACTCAGGGAGAACTATACGTCAAAACAAATCTCAAAATAAATTTCATATTTTTTCATTGTACAGTCTACAGGAGTGCACTGTAGCCTACTCCAGTAGGCTATACGATACTCAAAGGGACACAAATGAAAGGAGTAAACGTGATCAATGTGCTTCTTGTCTTTGGCCTGTCCCGGGTCAGGCCAGAGCAATTCGTCGACATCACAAGTAGGCTAATATTGTCCCTTGCCCCCCTCATTCTCCTCCTCCTCCTCCTCTTCCTCTTTCTTGCCCTCCTCCTCCTCGTTGCCTATATCTCGCATATGCCCTCGTCCTCTTACAATTGTTTCTTCTCTCTATTCTCAGACTTTCTCCTTTCCACCTTCAACAACCTCTCAGTTCAGTTTGCTCTCTGAAATGGCTAATATTGGTTGTCACATCATTTGAAACCGGTTGAATCAGTTTTGAGTGGTTTTGTTCAATCAAATGACATGTGTTCTCTATTTGTATATGATTGTTGCCACTTCTGTTTACCAGTAGCCTATGGATTAGAGAGCAGAATGTGTTTTGAGAATGAGAATGTGTTCAGAGTTTTGCTGAATTAAAGTCTAAGTGAGATCTGCAAATTGTGTTTTGTGAAATTGTTTACAGTATTGACAACAGACTCCACAATTAGCTAAATGAGTTCAGGCAACTGAGAACTTTGTTCAGCCAATGGATTTTAGTGTTTTAGCAATTGAGGAAAAACTGTAAATTGCAGGCTGACAGTGTAGGCAACTCTACTGGATAGGCAACTTATTCTTATGATTTGAAAGAAAGCAGCTCCCCCTACTTACCCCCCAATGGGCTTTTGACCTTTTATTTGATCTCAAGATGAAAAAGATTTGGTTAGCTACAAAAAAAAAAAAAAAAACAGAACTGCATCTGAATTTCTACGAAGTTCTCCGCTGAACATCGTTCTAAACTCAGGGGTGCAGAGGGGAAGTGGCGCAAATCGAAAGATCCTATACAAACCTTGGTCTTTATCAATCCCTTCTCACTTCCTTCTCTTCTAATATCTCTTCTGCCAAAATGACTTACTATCACAACAAAATTAACAATTCTTCTGACTCGCATGCTTTTCAAAACCTTCTCCTCTCTTCTTAACCTCCTCCTTCATAAACCCTAACAGCTGACAATTTTGCCACATCCTTCCTAGATAAAACAACTACCATCAGCGGTCAATTTACCAATCCACAAACTGACACACTCATTTTTACCACAAACGCATACATTATACCATCCTTCTCTCTACTTTCAGAGACAGAAGTCTCCAAACTCCTCCTTTCCGATCACCCTGCACACACTGTCCGCTTGATCCCATCCCCACTAATCTACTTCAAGCCATTTCTTCTTCAATTGTACTTACACTCACACACATCATAAACACTTCTTTACACACTGTACCTTTTCCGCAGCTTTTAAGCAGGCTCGGGTAACACTGCTTAAGTAACCCACTCTGAATCCAGCACATATGCAAAATTACAGACCGGTATCCCTTCTTCCATTCATCACGAAAACACTTGAACGACTTGTTTTCAACCAGATCTCTTCCTTTCTTACACATAACAACCTCTTGGACAACAATCAGTCTGGTTTTAAAAAGTGACACTCAACTGAGACTGCCCTGCTTTCTGTAATTGAAGCTCCGAGACTGGAAAGAGCAGCTTCCAAATCCTCATTTCTCATCCTGCTGGATCTGTCTCCTGCCTCCAGATCCTCGATCCTAAAGATGAAGGGCTCTCGGGTTCCGCACTTCAATGGTTCAAGTCTTACCTCTTAGGTAGGTGCTTTAGGGTGTCGTGGAGGGGTGTGGTGTCTAAGACCCAACATCTAGCTACTGGGGTGCCTCAGGGTTCAGTGCTCGGACCACTTCTTGTTTCCATCTACGTGACATCACTACCTCTCATTCCAGCCTGACGATCCCACCATAGCTGTTTCTTATCTCAGCCTGTCTTACAGACATCTCTGGATGGATGAAGGACCACGACCTTCAACTAAATCTTGTGAAGACCGAGCTGTGGTCCCGGGCCAACCCAACACTTCATCACATTTTTTCCATTCAGCTAAGCTCATTTTCCATAACTCCGTCAAGGTCATTCAGGAATCTTGGGGTTGTAATTGATGATCAATTGAACTTCATAAGACCACATTGCTAATTGCCCAGTCATGTAGATTTTCCTTTTATAACATTAGGAGGATCAGGCCCTTCCTAACAGAGCATACACAACTCCTTGTTCAAGTGCTTGTTCTATCCAGACTGTAATGCTCTCCTGGCTGGTCTTGCAGCTTCCTCTCCTCACAAACCTCACTGCTCCCTCCTAAACTCACTACTTCAGACTTATGTGCCATCCATGTCGTCTTGTGGCACCATCTCAAAGAGGCAAAACATTTTCTTTCTCCGACCTTTACTGTGACTGTTCCCTGCTGGTGGAATGATGGTTAAAAATTTGGATTGGATAAAAAGCGTCTGTTAAATGAATAAATGTAAATGTAATGAATTTGTGTCACGTTTTTGACATTTCCTCATGTAAGTTCCAAATGAAATAGTACGCAAGATGAAAGGGAATGTTAATAATGCTTTTTAATGTTGTTGGGGTTTTTTTAAACACTAAGAACTTTTCATAGTTTTCAGAGAGTGAAATTACAAATGGTATAATCTGTACCCTCATTATTCAAACATTCTGAATAAAGGGCACATGTTTGTTGAACTTCATTAGTGCACATTCTATTAATGTAAAAAAAAAAAATAGCTCAATAATAAGAGTTTCTTTCCAAGAATAGTATATTGACAAAATAACAATATACCTGCTCTCTTTTTAGAACTTGTACAGCACAATTGTCCTCTTAATCAAACCCTGAGAATAATCATTCAAACAATTTCTCTGAAGAGATATATAGGGAGCATATGAAAGGAATAATGGAGAATGAGAGAGAAATTGAAAATAAAAGCAGGTTAGGTTTGCTTCTGAATCCGCTGGAATTGAATTCGACAAATCCAGGCTGGTTGCTGCCCATGTACGAGTTGATCCAATCCTGGTACCGAGACACTCGGCCGTACACACCAGGATATTTGGGATTGGCACATCCTTTACCAAAACTCACAATGCCAGACTGAATCCACTGGGAGCCGTTCCTACTGACCAATGGACCTCCAGAGTCTCCCTGCATTGATAAAAACATTTATATCTGAAAATATACAGTTAACTGTTAAAGTCACCATGAAAAAGTGTGTTCAGAGTGTGTCTGAATTTATAGTATTCGACAAACAGTAGGCGGGAGTGCATATTCGACAGACTGTTTACTATAAAGCCACGTGATACAGTAGGTGTTTTGAATAGCAGTGAAGAAATGCAACTGTCACTGAAGTAGCCATTGTCCTAATATTAGTAATTGTAAAATAGGCTATCTATCTCAAATGTGAGCGTGACATATTTTTGAGTTTCAATCTTTGGGCTTGATTCATATTTTTGGGCTTGGTTAATTTTTTAAAAAATTTAAAAAGGTTCAAATGGATGCTGTACCTGACATGAATCTTTCCCTCCCTGATTTAGCAATCCAGCACAAATCATATTGCTTGTGATGCCACCTCCATAAGCATTATCACAGTCACTGTTGCTCACAATTGGTATCATCACCTCCTGCAGTATGTCAGGAATCTGGGTGCCTATGACATAGATGAGAGGACGATTTTAGTGTCATTTAATATAGCCATTTAGAGTAAATTGTTGAGCTTTACAGTATTTGCAAGTAAATTCACCTCCAGCTTGTAAAAGGCCCCATCCAGTGACCCAGCTCTCTGTATCTGCCACAAACACACTACCAGCAGCCGCCAGACAGACAGGCCTGATATAATCAGAGAACGTCACAGAAGAGGAGAGCTGGAGCAGTGCTATATCGTTGTCATCGCTAGGATTGTCATAGTTAGGATGGTTAATAAATTGAATCGCTGTCCTATTTTCCTCATAAGGGTTTAAGCCTGATTGGCTCCGACGTCCTAGGTAGATCATAATGGTACCCATGGAGGAGCTGTGAATAGACGAACTCAGTTTTAATTCCATTGTGATCAATTTATAATTGTGTCTTGAGAAGTATGTACAGGGTTAGTTCACCCAACAATGAAAATTATGTTGTTATTACACTTTCATTTATCTTCGAAACACTAATGAAGATATTTTAAATAAAATCTGAGAGATTTCTGTCCCTCCATTGAAATATTCACTCTGAAGCTTCAAAACATTCATTAAGAGAATGTATAACAAATCCATATGATATCTGAGCGGTTTACGTAATTCAAGTCTTCGCAAAATTTGCTGCCTTAAATTTACAAGTACAATTAACTTGGATGTTAATTTAAACTTAAATTGCATTAAACTGTCTTTGAAACTATTTGAATCTTGTTTTTTTAATGTAGATGACTTAAGCAATATAAAACATGTTGTCATAAATTATTGATCACATATTTTTTTTACAGTGTTTGATGATCCGATTTAATTTAGGCTTTGACATGTCAATGTTAATCAGCAAACGTACATAGAGCAATCAGATTTGTTAAACTGAAGCTCAAGCATACATGCTTGACATGAGCATCTCTAAAATTTCATTAAAAATATCTCCATTTGTGTTTAAAAGATTAACAAATTTAAACTTGGGTGAACTAAACCTTTAAGCTTCAATTTCATACCTTTGGAAGCAGTGAGCTGCAGACAAAACCCAGTCTTTATTGATTAGACTCCCGCCACAGAAATGGCCTCCAAAATAGTCACTTTGAATGCTGACTTGCCACGGCCAAGACCCTGCCGTTGCATCCTGTCCTCCAACAATCTTGTTGTTGAGGGGAGCTTGACCACATACTGAATATAGGAAAGAAAATGTGGGAATTTCCAAATAAAATGCCCAAAAGCAATGTGGAACAAGAGTGTTATGGTCATTATATGACAACTTACCATCTAACTGGCCGAGAGAACCTATGAAGGAGACAGATACCAGATATAAACAGAGCCGATGAACTGGTTTGTGTTACCTGAATGCAGCCTCACTGTTCTAAATATACCTTTTACATAAATGTGTTGACAGGCACATTGGCATGAATCAAGATAATATACACGGATTATAGCCACATTGTTAAAATGACCCATTGTCATGGCATGAAAGTATAATTTAATTTGTTAGTCATGTGAGATAAATTAGGCCTGTTTCGCATGTGGTGGGCATTCCCCTTTGAGTGTTTTTCTTTTCTTTTTACGTTAGAAATTTACATATAACTGCGATCAGAAATAAACTATGGAATTTTATATCACTAACAAACACTCAATTTAAGCTATACATTGTCCGGAGTCTGTGAATGTTTAAGTTGGATGTTGAGTCATTTGATTAAAGCGTTTTCATATGGCTATAGGCTACATGTTCCTTTTTCTTCTTTGAAAACAAAAGAGGCCTAACTGTGCAATTTCCAGACATGAAAAGGTTTTTTCCCCGTTGCATGCGTAGCCACGTTGGCATTTCAGCATAGCCTATAAGTCTAAATTCAAATTGTGTGTGTGTGTGTGTGTGTGTGTGAGAGAGAGAGTTACAAAGGTTTTATATAGCAACAGCATTCAATTGTCTTGTCAATTTAAACATTATTAAACATACACTTAGACTTTATCTACCTGCGATGTTGAGAAGTATGGTTCCAACAACACTCAAAGCTGTGTTCAACTTCATACTTGCTCTGTTCTGTGTTCTGATTGCAGTTTTCTCTAATGCCCGCTCTCTAATAAGATGTACAGTAAATCAGATGCTGTCGTGTTCGTTGAGATTTCTTCATCAAGAGTCTCTGATCTGTCTCTGTTGAGATGCCTTTATTCTGTATACACGCCCCGTACCTTTACAACTTTATGGATTACTTATTTTATTGAGCGCTTTTCAGTTCAAAGTCACTTTACGCGTAACACATAAGTGTTCTCTAATTTGATTTATAGGCCTATATGTATATAGGCTATTTACGGATTTTTTAATGAATAGAAAATTCAAAAGAACAGCATTTAATTGTAATAGAAATATTGTGTAACATTATAAATGTCTTTACTCTTTTGGTCAGTTTGGTAAAACAAAAAATCTCACCTAACCCAGAAAAAGTAATGATTATTCATGCAAAGAACATATTTGGGTTGTGTTTCGAAGATAAAAGATAAAAGTTTGCTTGTGAGTTCATTAGGGCAAAGAGGATACATGAAAGAAGGAGAGTCATGAACAGTAGAACAAATAGCCTATGTAAAGAAAATACATCTGAAATACACATTAGAGTTTAGTTAGTCTCTTCCATTTGATTATAAAAATTGTTATGCCTATGGAGGACAAGACAGTCAAAATTGGACAGTAGCCTATGTGAACCCTTCACATGTGACTAAGAAAAAGTCTATTTACCAGATCATCCCGAAGAACATATGCTGAAATCGTTCTTTATTATTATTTCTGTGCCTGTCTGAGTGGAATTTTTATATTTCACTAAAACGTTCTCGATGGTGACTGCTTGCTCAGTGATTTACCGGTTTTACTACAGTGGACAAACTGTTTCGAACAAAGGAAAACATTCCCTTAATTCTGATAAAAAATAAATAAATAAATAAATAAATTAAACGAAACTGTGAGATAAAAGGTGGTAGGCCTACAAGTTACCTTTTTAAACTTTTTTATGTGGCAGAAACAAGCTTCCATATAGCCTGGAATAATTACTCCATTGTAAAGTGAAAAGACAACAGTGGACCCAAAATGATCATTTAATGTCATATAATGCTCTCTTGTATATGTTTATATGAATTGTTTCCTCAATTACATCAATCAACAGTCTGTTTATGAAAATTACCAAGTTCAGTGGTAATGAAAATTTGTTCATTGATTAGGCATACATCATATTTATGACCCATGGCCTCAGTGCAGTGCATTTTTATGTCCCCAATATTTATTTTTGGTTAAATATTCATCGTACTCATTAGTGAGTAATCAATTTAAGATGGTTACAAATTAACTTAACGTTGACACCTCCATTACAGAGTTCAGTGGTATATTGTATCAGTGAAACATAGCGTAGCCTAACAACATTAGTCATTCCACATGGCTTCAGTTTTTTTTTGCCATGAACGGATTGCACCCCACCAATACATTTGCTCTTGAAGGCTGTGTGGATATTACCATAGGGATATTATCCCCATGCATGCCTTTCTTTAAGTCCCCCAGTTTGTGACGTCAGAAAAACCAGCGATTTCAAACCCCGTTTTTGAGACTGTCTTTGGTTCGCTGCAGTTTTAAGAAAAAAATACTAAGCAATGGTGTTGACTTCTGAATTTGCACATGGCAAAAGCACAAAAACACTAGGCTACATATAAACAACATTAAAAACTAGATTTTTACCACAGGGGGACTTTAATAAATTGAGGATATCTTATGTCCTTTCATATTCTGTATTATTGTTATTTTAACTGCACTGACACTATTGGATGAGAACAAAATGGAATTGAATTAAGCTAACGACACTGTCATTAACACTGTTAACTGAACTGTATCAGAAATGAGTTGAGCTGTGAAGATTGTGGCTGACCCCTCTCATGCTGCCAATGGTCTGTTCAATCTTCTCCCCTCGAAAGCGGTACAGGGCCATTTTGTCCAAAACATCTGAACTGACTTGTATGTACAGTTGGTTTGGTCACATCATTACAAATAAGTGTGAAGTCATTGTGTGTAAACGGTGACAACTGTGTTGTAGTTGTGTTTAACTTTCGCCTACCTGTGTTTAGCATTTTGAAACATAAGTGCATCACAGTGCGAAATGTGTTTTAGTGAGTGAGGATGTTTTTAGAGATTTGAAAAAAAAAAGAGTGCATGAGATTTGCAAACAGTGTTTTAACCACCTGAACTTGTTTAATGTTTTACAGAAAGAGTGATTTATTCGACAAATTGGTTTAGGCTATTGCTTTAGCAATTCAGAAAAACTGTAAACGTTGCCCTTATCAAGATGGTAGATTCCCAAAGCCACTCTTCACCGGAAATACACGGCACAGCATTTTGACCTTCCTTCCGGTTCGCTCCCGCCCCACGTAGCCATTTTGCGTTTCCTGGACAAAAAAGGGGGCAAGATAGAAAGACAATCAGACACAGAATAGATTTAGTGTTCAAATCACATCTAGAATCAAAAGTGCGGATGTAACTGTGCAATATGATAGGCGCTGGAAGGGGCGAGCAGGTACACCAGCCGCGGCCCTTATTCCAAGTGGAAACAGTTGGCTAGCTGGCTAACGAGCCGTTAGCGAGAGAGTGAGATAAAGACTTCATATACACATATAGTTTTAGGACATACATGCGTATACAATTATACTCTTCTGCACGCTAGAAGGTGGGCGTTGGTAGAAAAAAATGGACCGTGTGTTGATTTGAAACGTCGCAGCGGGCAAAAAACAGCAAACGCCACAGTTTTTTGCGGAGGAAGCCGGATAACTGTTTATTCACAGGGAATAAAGAGGAGGATCGCAGCACGCCACGGTAAGATTAAAAAGATTTTGCGTTTGAAACCCAATGGTGATTGTGAGACTTGTGTAGCTGTATAAGACGGGTACACTCGGACTTTTTGTTGTTGACAGACTTGAGCCTGTCATGAACTAGCCGGACATCTTCAGTCATAACAATATAAGTAAGGGTTTGTACTATGGTCATTACTCTAAGTCGTTGCATGTCTCTCAAAACCTAGTGAGCTGCCTATCCAAGAGGCATCAGGAACATTTTTTTATTCTATTTCTTCAAAATGCTTTTTCACTGGGAATTTGAGATACAGCCGGATTGTTTCTATTGTTTAGTTTCCCCCTTTCCAGCAGAACACCGGAAACTGACTGTGCCCCCATCCCCTTAGCATTTATACAATAGTATGCAACTTAACGACACGCTTGACCATTCATTCAGTCCCGAGGTCAACAAAACTGATCCACACTACACAGTCTACTGGAAAAGTATTAGTGTGAAAGGTGTGTTTCAACTGCACAAACACATTATAGACTTAAGTGCACTCAATGAGTGGAAGGAACAACATTACTGGGTACCATTTAAATACAGTAATAGCACATTAGGGCATGTTTAATCAATACTTTGTTAGTAGACTGTTAAGAGGAGGACCTCAACGATGCTGTAAAAAGTGAAAGTGAAAGCCAAGTATGGTATTGGTAAGGTAACCCATGTTCTGAATTTGTCATCTGCATTTAAACCATTGAAGTTTGTGGACATATGTCAGGAGTAGTGACTGAGTAGTGAACACACTCCTGGAGCAGTGTGGATCTATTTTGCTGTGGTGCCCTGGGAGCGAATCAAGGTTCAGTGACTTGCTCAAGGACACCTCAGTCATTTTTTGCCTCATTGAGAATATCGAACCCACAACCTTCGGTTTACCAGTCTGACTCTGGTAACCCATTATGCCATGACTGTAGTTCTCAATCCTGGTCGGTGCACAATGCACATTGTGGATGACACACCCAGATCAAGTCTTTGAGCATCTACTTTTAAGCTGAAGATATAAATCAAGTGGGCTTGAAGGGTTGGCCTAGTACAACCAAAAAATGAAAATTTTACCATAATTTACTCGCCCTCATGTCATTCCAAAACCTATAAGACATTTGTTGGTCTTTGAAACACAAATGAAGCTTTTTTGTCCTTTTGAAAGTCCATTAAACCGAAACTTGATTCAAAACGATCATAAAACATTATTTGATCCAAATTAATCAGGCAGTTTAATCCTCTGTAGAATTTAAGTGCTCTGTAGAATTTATTCATCTATACAAATTGATTAATAGTTTTATAAACTTCTTGAGTCATCACAGGTTTGGTTGCGTTGCATTTTCATTGGAGTGACAGAAATCATTGATTTCATTAAAAAATATCTTCATTTGTGATTCATAGAAAACGAAAGTCTTGAGGGTTTGGAACAATATGAAGGTGAGGAATTCGACAGAACTAAATATGAGACTTCCATAATGTGCCGTTTGATCAGGATTGAGATTGTTGTAAAAAGTTGGTTTATGGGTTGGTGGTTAGCAGCTGTGGTTTTTCCCTCAGATCTTGCGTGAACCGGCTTTCTTTAAGCGGGAAATGCGAAATAGACTTCGCAAATCCCATTGACCCCCACCACCCTGTAATCATGCTGCTGGAAGCACTGGTGGTCATCCACAGAGCTCGGATGACATATATGCTTTTCCTTCATTACAACAACCAGAAAGATGCCTGTGCTGCTAAAAGCTTTGGCACTCAGGTGAAGCTGCGCAGTTGCTTGTCTCCCGTGGTGTGATTGAGTCACTGTCTGTTTTATTGTACAGGGGTGTCTGGTTGAAGCATTATATTTTAATCTGAGCATCCCTTCAGAGTTGTTTTCTGAGCTGACTGTCCCAGATCCCAAGACATGTTTGCTGGGAACTGCTGTTTCTCTCTTTGTGTTGTCCATGTCAAAATACTGTATTTAAGTTGCTGGCGTAAACTGAAAATCCACCCTGTCTGTTTTTCTAAATGTTTGTAATTTATCATTGTGTAAACAATTCACAATTGTCCCTTTTTAAAAAAAAAATTGACCTTGTAATGCATCAAAATATCATAGCTGGTCCTTCCAGCGAAAATGACAGACTTCTCTCTTGTCATTTTAGTCCACATAAACTCCACTCCTGCAAGCTTATCTGCCTTTATTTGCAACACCGACATCTTAAATTCCAATCAACAACAGATGCATGGAACTGACTACCTGCCCTTCATATTCAGTGTCCCATATACTCATTAGTCAGCTGTAAAAATGAACTCTAAAGAGGAGCATTTGAATAAATGTATGCAACACATTACACATTTTTTTCCTTTATAAAAAAAAAACCTTCAATTTTTAATGAATGTTTGAATAAATATTACCACATTTACATGTTTATATTTCACAAATTGGAGTAGAAATATGATTTTTATTCTAAAGTTAGTATTACAATTTCATTAATACAAACTTCCTCGAGTGTATTAAGTGTTTGTATACAAAAATCAGTTCATTGTAACCTTAATTATTATATACCAGCTAACAAATTATATTGAATATAAGCGTCATCGAATCGAAGCTTGTCAATGGAAATCTGATTGAATCGTAAAATTTGTGGAAATACCCAGCTCTATTATGGCGCTTTTCGACTGCTGGTATGGCTCAGTACGGTTCAACGTTGCTCACTTCACTTTTCCACTGCGCGGTACGACTTGTTTCGCTTCAGTTAGTACCACTTCAAAGTGGGTGGGAATGGGATTATACCTGTGGAAAAGCTCCATTATTATGTTAGATCATGGGGTTACATATTTAATTTACCTGATTTAATACAGATATTTGTTAACAGTTTAGTGTTTGTGATTTTTATTGTTCTGCAACAGACTCAATTAATTCAGGGATGGAGATTCAGTGCAGAGAATTGGTTGACTTGTATTTGTGTTCTTATAAAAGCTTTGAGCCTCAGGAGCCAGTGAAAACATCAAGATAACAATAAAGAATCTCAAATAATTGTCTCCACCTGTCTGATAAGCAAACTGATGTAAGAATGTCTCCAATGTGTCTGTTTCTGGGTTGTTGTTGTTTTTTTTATCACTGTGTAAATGGGCTGCATCAACTAGCCAGTAAAGATTCAGATCAGATTTCAGGATCGATTATCATCATCAGAGCATAGGAGATGCTTCATCTGGCCAGTTTTCTCTCAGCTGCTTTGACTTAGCTGTTGTTTTTCTTTGGACTACTTGCACAACTACTTCCGTGTTTTACTTTATCACAACTTGGGAGTTTCCGGTAACAGCAGTCATAAATGCATATGCAAATGATTTTTTTATCAAAGTGTGTACATTTATGGATTTGTGTTTGGATGTGAGTGTGATGGTCGGTTTTTCTTCACAATAGTTGGCAATTCGAACTTTGAACTAACAGTATCGGATCATGAGCATGAAGAAGATGAAAAAAGGAAGGAACGAAACATCTGATTTTGAAACCCATCATCCAACCAGGGCAGATTACAGCATCTTTATTAATGCGCTGCACAGAGTCGCAACTTCTAACTGGGTCACAGACTATAGTGTGCTGCAGATGCCAGATTGTGGCATATAAGCCAAGCCAGAGAAGAGATGAAAGGAGTTTACAAGTTTAGAGTGGCATTTTGACACTTGGTTCAATTTTTGGAAACCACTTTCACCCCAAACAAACAAACCTTTTTTTTCTTTTCTTTTTTTTAATGCCATTTACTCCCAATTTGGTGCTCTAAAATACAGCAAAAAAGTAATATTGTAAGAATATTCTAAATTTATTACAGTTGACTTCTATTTTGATATGAATCATTACAGTTGTCTAATTTAATATAGGCTACTTTTAAATGTAATATATTCCTGTGATGACAATGCTGAATTTCCAGCAGTCTAGTGCTGTCAAAATGGCTGAAAAATCAAAAATGTCTCCGGTTACTAATCAAATAATTCCCATCGATCGTCGAATCACGACTGAACGCTTGCACACAGCTAATCAAACAGCGAACACTGTGGCTAACGCATGTTTCCGCCTCTCAGGAAACCTAGGTTATGATTGTAACCGGAGACGTTCCCTTTCGAGAGCGGTAACTCTCGATTACGTAGCAACGTTGTGGGAACTGTTACTAACTGTGAGTTAGTAACAGTCTGTAATCAGTCTGAGTGGAGCAGTCTGTTAAACCATGTATTACTAATCCTGAGCCATTTTGATAGTGGGTTCGAACCCCGTGTTGCATGAGTGTAAATATTGTGTTGATTCCTCTATTATAGGGTTGGTGATGGCGCAGTGGATAAGACGCATGCCTTTGGTGTGAGAGACCAGGGTTCGAATCCACTGTTAGACCCTGAGCAAGACACTTAACCCTTAGTTCCTCCAGAGGCGTGCAACCTCTGACAGATATAGCAATTGTATGTCTCTTTGGATAAAAGCATCAGCTAAATGAATAAATGTAAAATGTAATAAGGAAAGTAAGGACAGAAACATTAAAATACTGAATCTAGTCGGAGAGAACTGATTTTTTTAAGCCCTAATTAAAATAGAAGCCCAGACTGATGTCTCATTGAATAGGTGGCCTTTTGAGAAGTTCCTTGACTCAATTCCTTGTTTTTGTGATGTTGCAGATAAACCAAATGCAACAGGATTGCTTATTTAGCATTCATGCATAATTATAGTTACCAGTTCTCTCTCTTTTTATTTTTCTCTGTCTCAGGAGCCAGTCATGCCTGCCAGTGTGCGTACTGGGACCCTGAAGGACTCAGAGGTGTCTGAGCTGTTCTACAGAGATGATCCTGAGAAGCTCTTCACTGATCTCCGGGAAATCGGTCATGGCAGCTTTGGAGCTGTGTACTTTGTGAGCAAACCATGCCAATAATTAGCTATGGATGTGCTTGTACGTCTGTCATAAGGCTCTCTATATGACTGCATTTTTTCTCTCAGGCTCATGATGTGCGTTCCAATGAAGTTGTGGCCATCAAGAAGATGTCGTTCAGTGGCAAACAGTCCAATGAGGTCAGGATCAAAATATAACTTGTATCTCAACAGTATTGAATCAGACAGTGCAAACTCATTCATGAAAACTAACTGTTTTTTTGCTACTGTTCTCTCTCTTGGCCCACAGAAATGGCAAGACATCATAAAAGAGGTGAAGTTCTTGCAGAAGCTCAGACACCCCAACACCATCGAATACAAAGGGTGCTACCTCAGAGAGCACACAGCATGGGTAAGTGCATGTGCACATGCGTGTGAGCGACGTGTTTGTCTGATGTGTGCTAATGTTGTCTGTCTCTCCTGTTAGCTGGTGATGGAATACTGTCTAGGATCAGCCTCTGATCTTTTAGAGGGTGAGTAGTTCATTTGTACCCTTCCTCACATCCTCCCTTCTTACAAAATAAAGCTGTTGTGCTCTCCCTCGGCTGCCCTGTCTTACATTAGAGGTGTCCATTTGTTTTCGCTGTGCTGTATTTGTACCATCATCAGTTCATTGGGAAACATGCAGGCGTAAATATTGTAATCGTCAGATTTCTATTGTGATATTTTCCCACAGTGAAGTATTTTCTTTTTATCCAACAGTGCATAAAAAGCCTCTTCAAGAGGTGGAAATAGCTGCTATTACCCACGGTGCACTTCAGGGCCTCGCCTACCTTCACTCTCATAACATGATACACAGGTGAGAACGCTGACCCTTTCTTTCAATTTCTGTTCTTATTTTTACACCTGCTCGCTTTGAGATGTTTATTTGGCTGTTCTTTTGAAATGCCAGCTAAGTTTTTTACTCTTTTGTCAATATATATATAAAAAAGATTCACTGCTGAAAGATGGACATATCCTCATTTCTTTGATTTTCTTTTTCCAGAGATGTGAAGGCAGGTAATATTCTGCTAACTGAGCCTGGTCAGGTGAAGCTTGGAGATTTTGGCTCTGCCTCAATAGTTTCTCCCGCCAACTCTTTTGTGGGTACACCTTACTGGTGAGTTGTAAATACAATTGATTGTTTGGTTAAAGGCACAGTATGTAAGTTTTGCTGCTAGAGGTCTCTTGTTCAAAACAATAACAATGGTGTAGCTTGATGACGTCATGAAGGAGTGTGGAATCATGGCAGTTGACGTCTTCACCTCCACTGCCGATGGAAAGCAATCTAATGGGAGAAATGATGTTCATAGATGAGCAAATATAATAATGTTTTATAAATTTACTGAGCTGGTCGGGGGCCGAGGGCCATGGTAGCCGAACGAGGCCGATGATGTGAATGCTAATGAGAGACAGATCCCTGCGCAACACACCAGTATCGAGTCCCATGGAGGAGCGCCGGAGCTTTTATTGTTCATTTTACGATTAAAGTTACGAAAAAAATGTACTCCGCCTCCCTCCCTAAAATAATTCCCCTTTGGGGATTAATAAAGTATTACTGAACTTGACATCCAGTTATGTTTGATCACTTTGAATCACATTATTTTATTTCATTCTAATGAAATGAAATTACTACTCATACACGTCACTATATTTGCAGAATTAAAACTGTGGGGTTACGCAGCACTGTTTTAATTGTTCAAAACAATTATACTAAAAATACATTTGAGTATGTTAAATACTTTTAAGAGTGTTGAAAGTTATGTTATTACTCTAATTGTTGCACATTGCAGTAAGATAGATCGATATTAAAATATCATAATAAAAGCTGAATGTTCTTTTAATAAATGAGCATGAGCGAGTAATTTTAGCATTTTTATGCTTTATGCGCCGAATAACAATACACTACTGTTCAAAAGTTTGGGGGCAGTAAGATTTGTTTTTTTAAAGACATGACTACTTTTAAAAAAATATATTCCAGATAAATGCTTTTTTTGTAAATGTTTGATTCATCAAAGACTCTTAAAAACTATTACAGACTAGAGCAATGACTGTATTAGCGTTCACACACCAGCGGAAACACAGCGACGTTGTCTGCCACTTTCTAATTAGTTTAACTTGGTTTAGGCGGCTTGGATTCTGAAGGGCTGTGAAGGTTTTTTTAATCACTCATTAGCTGGAGAAAAAAAATAATAATTATGAAAGTCATTCCAATATTGTGGCATTATTGTTATAGTTTTGGTGTGGATTACCACATTCTCATTCAGAATATTTTTTATTTTATACATTCAATAATTTAAATAATTCTTTAAACTTTATATTTATTATTCTTGGTTTGAATGGCTATTGTAAATTATATTTCCTACTATTATTATTTTTTTTTTACTGTATTTTAATTTTGTCACCCCAAACTTTTGAATGGTAGTTAACATAGTAATAAACAATTATATTTACCTAACATGATGTCATTTACAAAGACATTTTAAATAGAGACGAACACCTCAGAGACTTCCAATAGGTTTCTGAGTGACAACAGTAATAAATCTCACAATCAGATTTTTGGACTGAACCACTCACCTAATTAGGTTACATTAGTTTGCATGAATTGGCCCTTTCACTTCTAACACCATTCTGTTCTGCTAAAATGTAAATCTGAGATACTATTAAAATGTTTTAACACTCATACTTTCAAGTCATGACAGGGATTGCAAAACGAGTCTTAGAACACAACCTTTAGGAAACATAACTGCCAAATAAAAAGTATGATTTAAATAGTCCCATTTGAGTTTTAAATGATTAAAATGATTGCAACATTCACTATGTCGGCCATAATATTGGTCCATAAATGGTCTACCACGTGAACTGAGAGGGACCTGCATTGACAATATTAAAGTGTCTGTGCAGTAGATTGTACTTTTATATCTTTCAAGGGAGCAAAGAAAGTGTTGTTTATCACGATCCCCTCTCATGTTTAGGATGGCTCCAGAAGTGATCCTAGCCATGGACGAGGGGCAGTACGACGGGAAAGTGGACGTCTGGTCTCTCGGCATCACCTGCATCGAACTAGGTTTGTGATGTTGAAACTCATCCATGACTTTCCACCTCCCACTGACCTGAAACTTAGAGCCATCTCGAGTATTAAGGATTTATTTAGGCCAGCGTGTTTCTGTGCTTGCAAGTCTGTGTTTTGTCGCCGTCTTTTGCTTGGGAATGGGATTTGGGTTTTAGTGTCTAAGCTGCTTTGGGTTGTCCGCTAACTTCTACTCCTCTTTCTCTTGTTCTCGCCCAGTCTGTACGTTTCCCTTAAACTCCTAGCCTTTTCATTTATTTACTCATATACCTCTCATTGTCTATTTCATTGTAGTGCACTAATTCTGGTCTCATTCTTTTATTGTGAATTATATTTTTTTTTGTGTGTGTGCGTGCACTGGCTTTAAATTTCTGTTTGTCTTTTTGTCTAGCTGAAAGGAAGCCGCCCTTGTTCAATATGAATGCTATGAGTGCCTTATACCACATTGCGCAAAACGAAAGCCCTGTCCTGGCGTCAAACCACTGGTAAGAACTTTGTTCTACTTTCTTTTTTTTCTGCCTGTTTGTCTTATTTAACTGTTTGTTTTTTCTTTTTGTCTCTGTTTGGTTTTGCATTGTTCTCTTGCATTTGCAATAAATTTATTTGTTTTTCAGTGTGTGGGTAAACTGACATTTTTATTAGCTGTTAGGCCGTGTGTCAACCAAAGCGTTTTTTCACGTGCCTGGTGTATGTTTGCAATGGGACTGGCACGTTTTTAAAACACCATGAGCATAACGAGGCGCTGAGCGTTTTTTTTTTCATGCTGAAGCACCATGCACCCGGTATTTTTAACTGGTCGCCGGGAGTTGAAAAATGTTCAACTTTGGGTAAAGTGCAGTGCTCATCACTGTCACTCTTTACCCAGCCTTCCAATCACAGTAGAAGAGGGGCGGGACTAATATTACACCGACCAACTGTCACAACTTTCTTTCTGAAAAGTAAATTTTTAGTATGAAAAACGAATAATCTGCAAAATCAGTATCATAGCAACGAAACATCTCAACAGAAAAAACACTGAGCTGCCAAAACGCTCTCAAGCGCCCGCAGTTAGGCGTTTTGAGCAGAGCGTCTAGCGTTTTCAGCTGGCTAAAAACACTTTGGTGGGCACACGGCCTTAAATTAGTAGCTCAAAGTATAATACTAGTAATTTAGTTATACAAATTTAGGTAATTTTGAACATTGGATCTTCATTTTAACAATATTGAGACATGGAGGTAATATAAATAATAATACTAAAAACTAATAAAACTTAATAAATGGCTTTTTTAAAATTGTTTGTAAAATTTCCTTAATAGAAATATTTGGTGAGGAAAAACATAGGACACCTCCACATTTAGTTATTACTTAAAATGCAAACTTTTTTCTTGTCAATTTAATTTTAAAATGGTCAAATGGTGTGCATGGGGTACATGCAACTCCGACAAAAGGTTCCCTAGAGTCTGGGCGTCGGTTAACCCTTTTCCCAAGCCACATCTCAACCGAGATACGCGTCTGATCTGGATTAAGTTATGTGGTAGACCACAACACCAACTAAACGTGGATGAATTAAACAAGTATGTCTACATCTGCTCCAAGTCAACAGCGTATTTGAGCAAATCTTTAAAATCTCTAATGTAACGTTAGCCTAAAATTAGAAAAACGTTAACGTTAGCTTCTAGCTGCGTTGTACATCATGTCACTTCGCTTCATTATTGTATGTGTACATAACTGAGATAACAAATGTTAGCAATGTTGTGCTGAATGATTCATGTAAATACTGTAGCACCAAACAGTGATGGCAACGATTACTGTGGATGTGAGTGAAGGTTAACTTTACTTTTCTCTCTCCTTTTTTTAAATGCAGGTCGGACTACTTCCGTAACTTTGTGGACTCTTGTCTTCAAAAGATCCCTCAGGACAGGCCTACCTCAGATGTGCTGCTCAATGTGAGACTTGAACACACACTCTTCGACTCTTCATTCACTCTTTCATTTACATGTTCTCTCGTCCCTTGTTCTCTGATATGTTTGAAATAGCCTCTATTATTCTGCACTGTTCCAATGGAATATAGAAATGGCTTCTGTTGGAATGTCAAAAATTGAAAAAGATTTCATGGCAAAATGAAGTATTGCAAGTACTCGCCCTCATGCCGCATTCATCTTCGGAACACACTTTAAGATATTTTAGATTTAGTCCGAGAGACTTCTGCCCCTCCATTGAAAATGTATGTACGGTGTACTGTCCTTGTCCAGAAAGGAAATAAAGACATCATCGAAAAAGTCCATGTGACATCAGTGGGTTAGACTGTTTTGAAGCATCGAAAATACATTTTGGTCCAAAAATAACAAAAACGATATCTTTATTCAGCATTGTATTCTCTTCCGGTTCTTTTGTTGAGTTCATTTTGACAAAACCGGTCAGATCGAAGTATTATTGTGTTTTTGGTTAAGTAATTGTTTAACATGAATCTTTTTTTATTATTTTGGAACAAACGGGTCTCTGTTTAAGAATGCCGGCTCGCAGCTGCAGGTTCCGCTGCTTTAGAGCACATACGTCTTCACGTTTAGCCTGACCGAACCTCCATTTTAACTGTCACATCTTCTTGTAACATCTCATTGAGGAAAAACACGCTGTATTTTTGTATTTTCATTGCATTTTTAAATTATAAAAGTTAAATAAATAATGAATTTCAATATAAAAATCTTAATGATTAATTGATAGACGATCGTCTAAGAAAATTTAATTGAATGCCCATCCCTAATGCACTTTGATGGACTTCAAAACAGAAACGGCCATTCACTTTATATAAAGCTTGGAAGTCATTATAAAGCTTGGAAGAGCCAGGACATTTTTTAATATATATATATTTATATATGAAGAGTTCAGATGCAAAAGCCTCTAAATGCCATTTGAAATTTTCTTCTAAAATGACAATTTTTATCAAGCTTGTATATTTAAGTTCAGTAATTTCACTTAAATGGCAATGAAGATTACCTATTAATAGTCATTTAAGTGAAATTACTGAACTTAAATATACAAGCTTGATAAAAATTATCATTTTAGAAGAAAATTTCAAATGGCACTTAGAGGCTTTTGCATCTGAACTCTTCATATATATATATATACATATATAAAACTCCAATTATATGAGTCTTCAAGAAGAATGTCATATACACCAAGGCTGGCTTGAGGGTGAGTAAATCATAGGGTAATTTTCATGTTTGGGTGAACTATCCCTTTAAACACTTCCAGTGCTATTAGTAGCTCACACTGGATTCCTAGTTAATCCCATTTTAATCTGTAGTCCAGTATGTGTAATATTAAGCTTTTATTGTATGTGACAAAATGGGCAATTAAATCATGAATAGCAATTATTTGTGTGACAAATGTAACCGGTTATTCCGCGTAACTCTCTCATCCACGTTTACACACGCTGAGATTGAGTCATGAAGCTCATCTATATAGCTCTGTGATTCACAACATGTGTTCCCTTCACAGCACCATTTCCTGTGTCGAGAGCGCCCTCATTCTGTAGTGATGGATCTGATCACGCGCACCAAAGACGCTGTGCGAGAGCTGGACAACCTGCAGTACAGGAAGATGAAGAAGATCCTGTTTCAGGAAACCCTCAATGGCCCCACACAGGAAGGAGGAGAGGAAGAAGAGGTACATCCAAAGGCTTGTCAACCTTTGTCTTTCTCTTCTTTGATCCTTCTATCTACTTCAGCCCATTTTCTGCTCTTTTGTTATATTGTTCTACACTACAGAAAATAGGAAAAGATCATGACATGTTTTCTTTGGGATTTGTGTGTAGGAAGCGGATCAGTACCTCCTGCAGACAGGCACGGTGAACAGTATGGAGAGCTCTCAGTCTGTGCCCTCCATGTCCATCAGCGCCAGCTCCCAGAGTTCCTCAGTCAACAGCCTGGCCGATGGCTCGGACGACAGTGCTGAGATGGCCATGATGCAGGAGGGAGAACAGACTGTCACGTCTAACAGCTCTATTATACACCGCCCCACTGTACGTAATGACAGCGCGAGAACACACGATCCTCAAAAATGTACCTTTCCTTGACTAATTTGTTTTTGCTCATCCAGACGCGCGATAATATTTATGACGATCCTTATCAGCCGGAGATGGAGTCGCAGCAGCCGCCGTCGTCGGCCGCTCGGAGGAGGGTGCACAGAAACCGAGACCATTTTGCCACCATCCGCACAGCCTCACTGGTGAGCATTTGACTGACCTGCAACTCAGAGTCTTTTTTTTGTTGTTGTTGATCTGAAGTTGGGATAGACAACCTTCCCTCTCCCTATCTTTCCAGGTGACCCGTCAGATTCAGGAGCATGAGCAGGGCTCAGCTCTGAGGGAGCAGATGTCGGGGTACAAGCGCATGAGGAGGCAGCACCAGAAACAGCTGCTGGCTCTGGAGAACAAGCTCAAGTCTGAGATGGATGAACATCAGCTCAGGCTGGACAAAGAGCTGGAGACCCAGAGAAACAACTTTGGAAGTGAAGCAGACAAGCTGAGTAAGAAACATCAGGCCATCCTGGAAAAAGAGGTAAGGGGTTTAAGAAAAATTATAATGATGATATTAGTCTTGTGATGTGCAAGAATAGGACTTTTAGGTAAAAGATGTTTAAATATAATCTCTGATTTAAATCAGATTCACTATCAGAAAGGGAGTAGAGTTAAGTAAAAACACTTTTTTTTCCAAGTTAAAAAAAGATCTAAAGCTTTTTTTATTTAAGAAGTCTATTTCTCAACAAGACTGCATTTATTTGATCAAAAATACAGTAAATCGATAGTATTGTGACAGTTAATAAAAGGTATTATTATTAACTTTTCTATTTAAATATATTTTCTTTCTGTTATGGCAAAGCTGCATTTTCAAAAGCCATTGCCTCAGTCTTCATTGTCACATGATGATGTTTCAGGAATTATTCTAATATGCCATTTTTTTTCAAGGAACATTTATTTTGTCATATTTTTGTGGATTTTTGTTTTAGGATTTTTTGAATTTGTGACAATGTCTTGACTGTCCCTTTTGATCATTTTGCAACCCTGATGAATAAAAGTTATTCATTAATTTTCTTTTTTTTTTTTTTAATCAAACTGACCCCAGACTTTTGAACATTTGTGTATGTATGTATTTATATGTATTATTAGTGTTGCTTATACATATTTATCTGGTGTTTTTTTTTTTTAAGATTAAAGCTGCACAGACGGAAGAGAAGAAATTTCAGCAGCACATTTTGAACCAGCAGAAGAAGGAACTCAACGGCCTGCTGGATTCACAGAAACGGCAGTACAGGCAACGCAAGGAGCAGCTGAAGGAGGTACACCCTCAAATAATCCACTCTATGCAGAGCTTCATGATTATGAATTCAGAGTGACTGTACTTGCAGAATATTCATCAACCCCATTACCTATCTTTAACTTGTTACATACTCCATTTGTTTGATGGTCGCTTCAATCCCCTGTACCAGAAAAACGACAAAATTGACACGGCTCAGTGGAACGAAAAAAGACGAGTCGAGAAATAGATGTATTTTTTAAAAGTTTAACTGATTTTAACTTGAGTGCTGTGTTTTTGGAACGCTGTACTATACTCTAGATGCTATGAGAACAACGGTCATGCTCGTCCCTGTAGTGGTTTACATAGAAAAATAATGGAAAAGTACCTCATTGGAATGGAAAAATACGTTCCGTGTGAACGGTCGCTAACCCTGCACTCTGTCTAACATAAAGGGAAAATTCCATACGTATTCCAAATCCAAACAAAATATTTACACAAATTAAGAGTAAAAACAAAATAATAAAAGTAACATAAAAGAACAATACGCTTAGCATTCACACGCTCTCTTACAGTTACATGTTTACATGAGAAAAGTCCCTTAAACAGTGGTACTTGTCCCCAAGGTGTATGTGAGGTGACGGTATGGGAACAAAATGAGTTTTGACGCTCATTTAATTCTGTCCTACATTAAAATAACATTAAAACCAAGATTGTGTTTCTAACAGGCAAAAGGCAGTTAATGCAAGGCATCTAATCAGATTACCTCATCTATTGCGGTCAAAACGATGATTGTGTGCAGAGGATGCTGTCTGTTCGCGCTTCAATGCTGCTGTTCTCGACAAATTAGGCCTCCTTTGTAAAAGTGGGAGTACTAGCATAAAGGACTAGACATTCTGTGCATAGAGATTGGTTTAAGACTCAAACTCTTCATTACAAAAACATCCTGTGTTCTAGTTTTTCATTTTTATGTTTTTTCCAAACATTCACACAATTGCAAACGTGACATTTCAACAAACAAGGGTAACATTAAGTGATGTACATTTTAAACAGTATTGTTTTCTCTTTTTCGCAACGAAATGAGTTCCAACAAAGGCCACAGCAGAACCACAACACACAGCAGTGTTTAGTTGAACGAATCGTTCTTAAGTCAACGACTCAATTACCCATTCATAAATACAGCCACTTGCTTTGTTACTGAATAAATGAAAGAATGACTCTGACTCACTTTTTTGGGAGCCACTGCACTAAAAGATCACAATTCTTGATCAGACAAAAAGAGTGGAGCCCAATAAGCAGCCTGCGAAAGGGAGATAGAAAGAAGAGAGCAAGTGTGCAACACATAACACGCCAAATATGTAGTGTCATTCTCCCCAAAGAATGTATTACAAATACTTCCACACACGTAACACTTTCTTTTACCACCCTAAAATCCTTCCCCATGGCAACAGGAGCTGAATGAGAACCAGTCCACACCGAAGCGAGAGAAGCAGGAATGGCTGGTGAGGCAGAAGGAGTGTATGCAGCAGATCCAGGCTGAAGAAGAGGCTTCTTTATTACGGCGACAAAGGCAGTATTACGAGCTGCAGTGCAGACAGTATAAAAGGAAAATGCTGCTCGCGAGACACAATCTGGAGCAGGACCTGCTTAGAGAGGTGAGACGCGACGAGATGAGTTATTGTGTGCTTTCCCTTTCTTTGCTTTCTAAATCACTTTGTTGTGCTTTTATCTATTCATCTCTTTCTATGCATAATCCATCCTTTTTGGTTTTTATTTGTCCCTGTAGGACCTGAATAAGCGTCAAACCCAGAAGGATCTGGAGTGTGCTATGTTGTTGAGACATCATGAGTCCACTCAGGAGCTGGAGTTCAGGCAGCTAGCACTGGTTCAGCGTACTCGGGCCGACCTGATCCGAACGCAGCACCAGAGCGAACTGGCCAATCAGATGGAGTATAATAAGCGGCGTGAGCAGGAACTCCGTCAGAAACACGCTGTGGAGGTCCGCCAGCAACCTAAAAGCTTAAAGGTGTGGATTGCTTTTTTTACGCGCTTGGTGGGGTGTTTTTGCCCCATTTTGATTTTATGTTCTTCACATGATGAGAATAATAGTGCATCATATTTGTTGCATAAATTCAAATTGAATTGAATTTTAATTTAAAGGGCATTCTGAATTCAGTTCTTAATGCCACATAACTCTTGTTGTACACCAATTGATTTCTGTTTAGAAAATACTAATTTTGGCAGCTGCAATGATAAGATTCATTCCACAAAGAGCTTCTGTTAAACCCAACTGTCTAAGGCCCCGTCCACACTACTGCGTTTTCGTTTAAAAACGGAGAATTAAAACGAATACGATCTCCGTCCACACTAGCGTTTTACCTGCGTATTAGAAACGATCTCCGTCCACATTAAATCGACTGAAAACGCAGATTACGTGACCATTCACCAACACTGGGCATGCGCGTGCCGGTGTAAACAGTGAATGACGAATCAGGGAAGGATGCGTCATGACTGATAACACCCAATCATAGAGCCAAGCGTCAGCCTCTGCGTCAGCGTTTCTAAAGTTCTCCGTTTTGTATGGTTTTGTCTCGTCCACACTAAAACGCACTCCGGAGATTCAAAACGCAAAACGCAGCTGCAGCGTTTCTAAACTTCTCCGTTTTAGGTCTTCGTTTTTCCCGTTTTAGTGTGGACGGGAGGTGCAAACGTAGCAAAAGGTCTCCGTTTTTAAACGAAAACGCAGTAGTGTGGACGGGGCCTAAGTGGCCATGGCCCTACACCTGATGAAACGTTCCCGTGATGTAAAAACACACCACGGTGCATGTACCTTTGCGTAATTTGTTTTTGTCTTCAAAATGGAAAAACAAAAACTGTTTATCTATCTTATTTGACCCTTCTCATGAACATAAGCCGCTTTCTGACCGGAGGGATTTTTGCAGTTCCTAGAACCTAACATTCCTATAAACCTTTTTTTCTTGTGTTCTGACTGGACTAAGTTGGGGATTTTTTTTTTAGTTCTTCGAACCGTAGTTCCTACAACTACTGTACAAATATATATATATATATATATATATATTTTTATTGAAAACAATATTGGCATATACTTTAGTGTTCAATTTTACACTAACTTTGACAGTGTTACATGGTGTAAATATTATTTGCTCCATCAATAAAAGGGTGAAAAAATACTTTGTCACACAAACAGCCCTTTATAAAGGGATCAAAACAGGGCGGTACAAAATAAAACACATTGACACATTTTGTACTAAACAAAATGTAATAGCATGTGAAAAAAACTACAAAGGTTGCTTGGCCAAAAAGAACGTTAATCTTGCAATTTAAAAAAAATGACACTGTTAAAATGGGTTTGTGTTAACGCCATTAATTTAACTGACAGCACTCATTAATACTATGTATTAATTGATGTAACTTCCAAAGAAATGTCACAGGCACACAGACTGGTGTTTCATTCCTGAATGAGTCTGAGTCTTTGAACAAATCTGTTGATTGAGTGATTCAATGACTTCTATAGACAGCCACTTGATTTTTATTCCTAAATAAATCTGCGTTCTGGCATTATTCTCATTACATTATGCAATTGCTGTGTAAATGCATTTCCTGCCCCAGCATTAAACCATAAATGCATCTAAAACCAACTTCAGATGGAGCTTCTTTGCCACTTCTTTAGTGCAAAGATTACTTGTTGATACAGATTTAATTGATGACAGCCTATAGTGTCCTATGATTCTAATTTTACTGTCTCAATTTAAGAATTTAATTTTTAACATTACATAAATATTTAATAAGGTTAGAATTTTTTTTTTTTATAAAAATAGCCATGAAAATTAATTTTAAGGGCAAATATTTTCCCTCATAGGGAAAGTTAAATTCTGACAGGGGTGGCAATAAATGTAAAAATACTCTTCATCTCTTGCTGTTTAGATCAAACTGTTATTTAAAAGTGTGCATTTGAATCGATACTGGTCTGCGCTTCAGATCAATGTAGCCTAAATCCATCTGTCCAGCACATCGTGCAGCCTTGCCACAGATTTTTATAGTAGTTCAGCTAAATAAAACGGGCAGTGTACCAAATATGTAGGCTAGAGCTGCATGTAGGCTGTGGGTGCAGATGCAAAGTAAATGAATATTTATGAGATGAACTAATTTCATGGCACGCATTGGTGATTTTATGTCTAAACAGAAGAAAGCCTTGTCTAAGACTCTGCCCCCAGTACGGTTTGTCAAGCCATTCATTAGTCTGCTTGTTTGAGCAGTGTGGTGGCAAACGAGATGAAATTCAGTTGCAATACGGATGATGACTATTATTCTGTTGCGTAAAACTAATGAACAACTGATGACAGCATGGTTTTAAGTTTAATTGACCAATTAGTGGAAAGGTGCGTTTCATTGCCTGCCATGTAGAGATCCAATAAGTGTTTTATTGTGTGTCCATTTGGTGAATTAGATGAATTGTGTGATGAAAACATAAAAATATAAAAAAAAAGCCAAGATTGGTTTATTCATGTTCAAGAGAAAGGTTGAATATGTGATCAATGAATGTTTTTGTCGTTTTTCTGTTTTGAAGACAGTTAAAAAACAAATTATCCGAAGGTGAAGGTTTTTTTTAATGTCGACTTGCAGTGTCTTGAGTGCTCAAATATGTTTCTTGTTTTTGTTTTCTCAGACGAAAGAGCTCCAGATCAAACGTCAGTTCCAAGACACCTGTAAGATTCAGACACGGCAATACAAAGCCCTGCGGAACCACCTGCTGGAGACCACGCCCAAATCAGAGCATAAAACCGTACTGAAGAGACTCAAAGAGGAGCAAACACGTAAACTGGCCATCTTGGCCGAACAGTACGACCATTCCATCAGAGACATGCTGTCCACACAGGCTGTGAGTAAGGCAAGGAACGACCATCTTTAATGCTTTTTTTTTTTTTTTTTTTTTACTGGTGTATACTGTCAAACTGATGCATACATTTACATGCATGGGGCAGTTTCAACAAAAATGGACAAGAAGCAAAATGTCCAAATCATGTTTCACCCCAAAATCAAAAGAATCATTTTTTGATTCTCAGTGGGATATTCTTGTTTTTTTTGTTTTTTTTTTAATCTGCATAAAATAAAGGCAGTTAACAAATGCTATTAATAAAATAAAAAATCGTTACAATAATTTAAAAATGAAAAGACAAATCTAGTGGGCCTTAAATAATTCAGTATCTCCTTTTAATTTTAAGATGAAATATGATGGGGAATGTTTTTGACTGGTTTTGGGAGATTTGGCTACTTATAATTAATCAACAGATCTAAGTCAGACCTAAATCTCATTATTGGCTGCTTCTCTACTGATGTCACGCCTTTTTGTTTTCCCTCCAGTTGCGATTGGATGAGACGCAAGAGGACGAGTACAGAGCACTGCGCATGCAGCTGCAGCAGGAATTGGAGCTGCTAAATGCCTATCAGAGCAAAATAAAGATGCACACAGACACGCAACACGAGAGAGAGGCCAAAGACCTGGAGCAGAGGGTGTCTATACGGAGAGCTCTTCTTGAGCAGAGGGTGAGAGAGAAATTGAGTGAATATTAGTGATGAATGTTTTATGATGGCTCTGTTCTAAAACTTGATGAGCTGCTGTAATATTTAGAGTACCTTTTAAAAGTTAGGGATCTTTTAGATTTTTCAGAACGGATGCATGCATTTTATCAAAAGTGACAGTAAAGACATTTATAATGTATTAAAAGATTCCTATTTCAAATAAATGCTGTTCTGTAAAAAAAAAAGTATCAAGGTTTCCACAAAAATATTAAGCAGCACAACAATATTGTTAAAAAGACTGTTTTCTTGAGCACTAAATCAGCCTATTAGAATGATTTCTGAAGGATCATGTGACACTGAAGATTGATGCTGAAAATTCTGCTTTGCTATGACAGGAATAAATTACATTTATAATGGAATAAACCCCTTCACTGTCACCCTCCTTTTTGAGAGTAGGGGTTAAAATGCACTATTCAAACTTAAATGATTGTAATTCAAGAATGCTTTGGAATATACACCCAAGTTTGGTCTTGTTTTAAAGAAAAAACACTCAGCATATTATATAAAAAATGAAACTATGAAAAACTTATGGAAGTTTAAATTTACAGTAAATCAAATATACTGTACTATATATATATATTTTATTTTATATAAAATATATATTTTACAAAATATTTTTACTATAAAATCAAAGCCATAAATCTAACCAAGTTATGTTCAAAATTTGAAGTTGATATCACAAAAAATTCCCATTCAATTTTGTTTTAGCGTAGTACCAAAAATAGCCACCGGGTGCCATTGAATTTAGATACATTCTATACATTCTGCTCTGTTCAAATATCAATTCTGTCACAAAATTTGGAACATTGAGACACAGACCTTTCTGTCAATATGTGTTTTGTCAAGATTAGATTATGTTTCTATTATATTATATTATATATATTATAATTATGTTTTTTTTATTGAGAAGTACTTGATTATTTGTTTTATTATAAACTTTTAGCATAAAAACTGAAGTTTAAATGATTAAAAGCGGGTGCATCGACTTTTTGTGACAAAGGTCAGACCTCCTGTTATGATGCTGATTTTTGAGGTGCCATAAATTGTTTTAAATTCCCTTGTCATTAATTCATCAATTTCTCTTCCTACATAATCTTTAACACAAAACAGGGGTAGAATATCTATTTAGAAGTGTTAAACCTTTCCAACGATATATAATTAGTCATAATTCGATAAGGATTTAATAGAAATATAGCGAGATTCTATTAAATCCTCCCGATACCCAGGACGTGACAGTTAAGAAGTTAAAACATTAAAATAGAGCAAGTATTGGACTTATTGTATCAAAAACATTTGTATCATATTGCATCTAAAGCAGAATCCTAATTGAGAATTGACCTTTTTAGTTATTGTTTAAAATGCTTTACATAGGCAACAACTCCTTGTTCAAATAGGACAAAAACACCGGAAACTCAACTCGAAACTAATTTCAGTAAGCTTACCCTGATACTATAATGAGCGTCAAAAGACATGCAATGTGTCTTCTAATTTGTTCTCTTTCTGTCACCCTTTTGTTTTTTTTTGTTTTTTTCAGATCGAGGAGGAGATGTTGTCTTTGCAGAACGAGCGATCAGAGCGAATCCGGGCTCTGCTCGAGCACCAAGCTCGAGAAATCGAGTCCTTTGACTCGGAGAGCATGCGTCTGGGCTTCAGTAACATGGCTTTGAGTGGAATCCCTGCTGAGGCTTACAATCAGGGCTACCCCAACCCTCCTTCCTCCGGCTCTGGGGGCTGGCCGTCCCGTCCTGTGCCTCGTTCAGGCAGTCAGTGGAGCCATGGCGTCCAAAACTCAGCGGCGCCGCCCTCCTGGCGAAGTCAGAACAGTACAGCCGGGTTCAGCCGAGCGGAGCAAATCTCCAGCCGGGAGAGAGATCGAGAGAGGGATTTAGAGGGAATGGGTGCCCGTGGCTTTCCGAGCTCTCGCTCCTCGGCCTCGTCTTCGTCGTCGTCGTCATCGCATCATCACCTCCGCTACATACCGCAGCATTACCACCACCAGAGTACACCACACCTGTACCGCGACAACCGAGAGAGGGAGTGGGGAGGTGGTGGTTCAGGAGGAGGTGGTCACCACTCCTCTTCATCCTCCTCTCATGGCCACTCGCATCACATTTCTTCCCATGGCTCTTCCCAATCCCTTGCTCTCCTCCCTCCACCTCCTCCTCCTCCACCCATCTCACTTTCCACATCTTCTCCCCAGTCCTCCTCCTCCTCTTCCTCCTCTCAGAGTGGCTATGGTGGAAGGGGCGAGAGCCTGGCTGTGAGGGGCCCCAGCCTAATGGCTCTGAGAAACAGTCCAGGACCCCTTCGGAGAACCGCCTCGGGCGGAGGTGCCGGTGGGTCGGGCGGGGACGGAGGTTTGAGTCGGAGTACATCAGTGACGTCGCACATCTCCAACGGATCCCACCTCTCCTACTCTTAGAAAGTCAGACTCTATAGGAAGTCTCCTAGAATGTTTAGCGGGCTTTGTTTTAGCAGGGGAGAAAAGCCCTTGACGTAGCTCGTTTAGGAGGTAAACGGAGACGTATTTAGATGACAGACCGAAGATAGATCTCAGGATTTCCGAGGGATAGTGATTCGGGAGGGCTCAGGGTTTAGATCGGGAACAGAAACGACGAGATGTACTGTTACAGGAGCAGAAAGCTCTACTGTTGAGTGTGTGCGTGGGAGGGAAAGGATGAAAATAACACAAGTGGTGCCAATGCTGTAGATCGGGCTCATCCTTAACTGGTCCATTTTAGTTTTATTTTATTTTATTTTAAACGGTCAGACAGACCCATTGAATTCTGCTCTTTCATGTCCAGGAATTTTCTTGCACGTCTAAAGGTTTAAGATTTGAACTTTTTACAGAAATTATTTTATGCTTAATCAATCCTGGTTCATGTTAAGCTGAATTCATTTTGTGCAATTTTTTAAAAGAATAATTTGCCAAAAATGAAAGATCTGTTATTATTTACTCACTCTCTCATGTTGTTGCAAACCTTACATATTGTTATTTTTTTCATTGAACACAAAAGTAGAGAGTTTTTGGAGGATCTTTTAAGCAGCACTTTTCTATGCAACAAGAGTTCTGAAGACTTTTGAATGTTTGAGCAGATCATAATTTGGGTCTGAAAATTAATAGTACATTCATTCATCCAAAAACATCTTGGATTTTCATGCGTCAGAACCAAATGTAGATCACTTTGTATTTTTTTTTAGCTATGAACCAGCATTATTTGGAAAAGAGCTGCTTTAAAGGGAAAGTTTACCCCAAAAAAATGAAAAATCTGTCGTCATTTACTCGCCTGCATGTCGCCCCAAACCCGTACGACTTACTTTTTTCTGTGGAACATTCTTTAAACATTCTTGTTTTGCTGCAGAAAGTAAGTCAGGTTTGACATGACAGAATTTTCATCTTTTAGCTCTTTCTAATATCTCTGTGTTTTGCAGATAAATAACAAAATACAGGTTTAAAACGACATGAGGGTGAGTGAATAATGGCAGAATTATTCATTGACTCTGAGCGTCTCTTGAGTTTGAGCCAGAGGATGAGTCCTTCACAATTTTACTGCTAGCGAGCGAGTCGGATGCAATAGAAGGTGCTGTAGCATGTGCAAAAACTTGTGGGAGGGAGAAGAGGTGCAAACTGAGGAACTAAAAGGGTGATTGAACTGATTTTTTTGTGTGTGTAATTATGTAGATAGTACTAAAACAATACTAAAAGAACATCAATCACTGATGGGTTTTAAACTGTACATTTGTATTTGAGTCAAGGACGGGAGGCAGTTTTTTATTTTTATTTTGAATGATTTTCGCATTCTGTGTTCTTTTATTATTTTAAACAATGCCACATGTTATACTGCCATCTAGAGGCTCAACTGACCTAAAGCAACTCCGCCCACTGTCCTTATAAGGGCAAGCTGCCATTTAAGATGTGTTTGGTTTAGGTTTAAACTGGGCTGTCATTCAGTGTCTGTTTTTAGCATAGGTGTGCTAAGATTACTTTTTAAAAAGAGATTGAACCTGGCTAGGTGAGTAAGCCATCTCCTGTAAATATGATGTACATGTCCATAAGAGAGTTTGGTTACAGGTTTCTGTGCATGAGAGTGATGTACTGAGACCATTTGTATACAAACATACACAACAGACGTTTATATGACTTTAAGTATATGTGTATAATACATCTCCTGTGGAAGGGTTGACGGGGAAAGTCATCAGGTTGTTTTCTGTTCAACTCTTTTGATCTATAATGTACTTATACAACGTGTGTATATACAAGCACTAACTCTTATTTAGGGTAATAATAATTTTGCTATGTGAATTGGAAAATGGGTCATAAAAAATAGATACTGTCATTATTATTACACCTACTACTACCACTGCAATATTTGTGTTGTACACTAATTTTTCTTGTTACAATTTCTTTTTATCTCTTTTTTTAAAGACAGGTTTTTTTTTTATCAATGCTTACCACTAGGTGGGAAATGTTGGCAGTGTGACAGTGAGAATTTCGAGTCTCGTTTTAGTTTAAAAAATCAAAAAAGGACTACCTATCCCAGCATTCCTTGTTACATCTCAGGCTAGGAGTCTTTTGTGCAGTGCTTCGTCAGGAGAGTAGTATTTTAGAGCCAGTATTAAACTTGTACAGAACATTTTAAGAGATTTTAGCTGTATAGAACATTTCTAGATGACTGTAAAGTGTGTCAAACACCACCCCCCACCCCCACCCCACCCTTTCTCCCTCCATCTTATTTTCTGGAATGCACTACTTTTGTTTTTGCTTACAAAATTTGTATGTATAAAATGGACACAAAGTAACACAAGCTGTTTACATTGACAACCAACATCTCCAGCATACCCTTAAGAACATGGTGAGAGATGAAGCTAGATTTTGCCAGTTACGTTGTTTTTTTAGTTTTGAAAACCCGAAATCTTTTGTGCTCCCACACTGCCAGCTCTCTTTAGACACCAGCGTTCACTGGGACTCTCCCTTGGCCTCCTGAACCAAGGAGACATGCAGTACCTCACTTCCCTGTGCCTGGCCAACCTTTTTCAGTGTTCACGTCACATCGCCTCCCCACCCATCACCACTTTCCCTTATGTCCTTTCTTGCTTGGTTACTAACATCAATGGACAGAAGAGGAGAAAACAATCCTCAGCCCTTCTGTAACTCTGGGCTATCATATAATGTGTTTACAGCAACACATGCTGGATTCTTCTTAGTGTATCCTCTTTTAGGGGGTGTTTCAGTATCTGGTGGTAGTAACTTGAGGTAAATCTATGAAATTACTTTCATCATCCTGCAGTGTTTAAAGGACTGGAGCTATAAGGATGCAAAGACAATTGCTGTTGCAGATGTGTGGAAAAGTGTGTAGCCTGCGCTGAAATGTATTGCAAAATTGTGGTGTTTGAAAGGCTGATGGAGAGCATGGTTCAGGGAGCTCAGAAAAAAGGCCAAATTACATTCAGGTGAAATGATTACAGGAGAACTCTTTAACACATGGGTTATAGAACTTGTACAGAAAATGATTAACGAGTCATTAAAAAGGATACAAACAAAAATTACCTTTCCTGTGTGATCTGTCTGGACTAATGCACACCTTGCTTTCAGCACTTCTAGCCTGTTTTCTGAATGAGGAGAATGTGCATCATGTCCAGAGAGGAAAGACAGTTTCCATAGAGACAGAGGCCATACTAAGTGGAAATCACTGGTTGCTTACAGGAAAAAAAAAAAACACGTTTGTTCTGGTGTAGAGCTATTTTTAGTCCTAGTCAGCAAATTACTCCTATTTATTGGATATTTTGCGGTAATATAAGGTTTTAAATCTATTTTTCTGCCGTTCTTGTTGAAATGCTGTTAAAACGGCTAAACAATACAGTTGGTAGCCTACAAGCTAGAAAAATTTCTAACCTGATAAGTATAATAATTTTAAGAATGTTCCCTTTTTTATCAACCTTACTTGATGAATAAAACTTAATAAAATAATACTAACTTGACAAAATAAGTACCCCATATGCAGATTTATTTAGTGATGACTGATAAACTTAAAAAATGATCGTGATTTTAACGGTAAAATACTAAAAATGCCTCGGTAAACAGCTGTTAGTTTAAGTTTTCTATATAATCTGTAAAACCTAAAATGTTGTTTCCGTATTTTATTTGTCGGTAAATTTAACGGATTTTTACAGTGTATTTCGGCAACCACTGTTAATAGATGAGACAGATGGATAGATCAAAATTATGAAAGAAAGACGGTGAAGCTGTTTAATATGCTGGAAAAAAAAACTAATGCTTTACTAATTACGTTTTCATTGCTGTTATACCACTGTCACAGTGCTGTCAGTGACACACAGCTGATTTGGGGTCAGGCGTGGGCCGTGGCACGTGATGCTTTTGGTGTCACCGAGCCAATTAAAGGGGAGGATTCCTTTGACGGCGGGCGTACGCGCTTACATGACATCATGACGCCATGCGCCACACGCTCAACTACAGGGAAATCGAAAGCTAGAAGAGACATTTCAGGGATCCGTCCAAATAATAGCACTCGTTACCATGACCGAAGAAAATATCTTCCTGTTCGTCCCGAATTTAATCGGTGAGTCAATCGAACTAAGTTTTAACAAGCGCGGATCGTCAGCACGCGACAGAGTTTGGTACACGTTTTACCGCGGCTGCCTTACTGATAGTTATTTCGTTAAAAACGTATACATGTATATAAAGGTCACGAATGTCCTGTTTAAATGTGCGTAGAGTCTGTACAACTGTACTAGCGTCTAGTCTGCATGGTCGTGTTTTACAGTGGTTGTTTTGACTTCCTGCGGATGCTTGATATGATGTCACTGCAATGCACTACGAATCCCATTTAATACGGCAAATTAATCCACTAATAGTTCTGTCAATGTAGTATGAAGATTTAAAGTCGACATGAAACACAAATTCACCCTTTGTTATACATGTATGTTTCTTTATAATTTGACTTCGTAAGGTTTATTTAAAATGTTGCCAATGTTGCCCCATTATGCTATAGTGTAAATACCGTAAATACAGGTTGAATGGGACACTTTTTTTCAAAATGGGAAAAAGTGTCCCAATCAACCTGAATTCACTTCTGTCTGCCTCCACTTTTAGGTGCAATGCACACATCTCAAAAACAACAATCAATATTTACCTTCTTTCCCTCTTGCAAACATATCTTCTCTGGTGAAGTTTTTTGACCTGTGAGCTGGACAACCTGTCTCTTACATTTATCACAAAAATAGCAAATCACAACAATCCAATCAATTTCCACCCTCCTTTTTTTCTTGTTCAAGAAGCCGCATCACTCAGACATAGGCTACACCAGGATACGGAAGAAAAGACTATTGCTACTTCTGTTTTATGCCAACATTAATTCATAGTACCGATCTGTGCGTGTACTCTACTCCTTTATATTTGCTTTCTTTGAATCTTTTCCACTCTTTCAATAGGATATGCCCGTATTGTCCTGGCTCTGGTATCCTTCTACTTGATGCCCTGCTGCCCGGGTCCAGCTGTGTTTTGTTACCTACTGAGTGCCCTTTTAGATGCCTTCGATGGACATGCTGCCCGCGCTCTTAATCAAGGTAGTGATCTGCAGCTCTGTGTTGTATGTTATTTCTCTTTTTGTGCTTTGCACACTCTTTGTACCCATCCCTGCCTTTTCCTTAGGTACAAAGTTTGGTGCCATGCTGGACATGTTGACTGACCGTTGTGCCACCATGTGTTTGCTGGTAAATCTGGCACTGCTGTACCCATCCTACACTTTCCTGTTTCAGCTCAGCATGTGTTTGGACGTGGCCAGCCACTGGCTGCACCTGCACAGGTGTGTCCAATACTGTAGTTCATCCAATAAAGGCATAAGGTATTAGTCTTTAAAAAAAAAATGCATTTTTCCAACTTCTGAACTTCAAGGTCATTGTGTTTTTTGGTGAACACCTTGAAATAAGGTCTGTGGTTGACCAGCTCAAGATATTTAAACATTTTATACTACATAAAAAACATAAGTAATAGAACACGCATGATTTAAAAAAAAAAAAAAGCTTTAAAATCTCCTGTTCGAACTCGATCATCAAAATGAACAAATCTTTTTCCGAGTCAATTCGTTCATTTCGTTCGTTAAATGAACCAAATGACACGAACAAAGAAAAAAAGATTTGTTCATTTTGATGAATGAGTTCGAACAGGAGAGTCAGGAACGCGCATCACAGAACAGAGCAAGGCGACCATTTGAGCTTATAACACTAATTTTTTTTTTTTTAAATGAGTGATCGTTTCGTTTGATAAGACCTTTATTCATCGTCTAGAGTCGTTTAAAGCCCTTTGAACAGTTTGCAGTTTGAACTGAAACTGTCTTTTGGACCTTGAACCATTTGGTTACCAGTAAAGTGAACTACTCCTTTAAAGGATAACTCTGGCGCAAAATGAACCTTTGGTCTAATTACACATTGCTACCTAGCCAACTGTTATCTGAGATTTGTTTTCATGATTGCCGAATGTAAATAGTTTTATCTCTAAAAACAGTTTAGCCTATAACGCTAGTATAATGCTAGTATATAGGGCATAGAGTAATGACAAATAAAAATCGCTTGTTCAGCCTATGCTTGGCCTGAAATCCATACTGCTGCTCAATCAAAATATTATATTTATTAATAAAACTATCCAACCTTTTAACAAAACGTTTTTCCAATATTTTAGAGAACTGTGGCAGAAGCGATACAGGTCTATATTTTGATAAATCATTTTTATTACCTGCTTTAAACAAAGGTATGACCTTTGCTACCTTCATCTGGTCCGGGAATATTCCCGTCCTAAATGAAACATTACATACGTGTGTTAATGGTTTAATAATCTCTTCTATGGTTTCTTTCACTAAAGACATATCTATTTTATTGCAATCTTGTGATCTCTTACTTTTACAGTTCAAAACCGTTCCCCTCACTTCAGATTCACAAACCTCACTTAGATACAAACTTTGCAGATTGTTTTCAATTAATTCATCCAATCCATTTTTCTCCTTTGGTTCAACAATATCCCTTGCGAGATTCAATCCCACATTAACAAAAAAATCATTAAATTCTTCAGCCACATCTTGTTTCTTATCTATGCACCTATTATCTTTTATTATAAATTTAGGATATGCATCTTCATTGACCTTCTTTCTTATTAAACCATTTATAATTTTCCACGTTCCTTTCATATTTCCTTTATTTTCCTCTAAACAACTACTGTAATATGTCTCTTTCCTTAACCTAAGTATTTTCGTTAGTTTATTTTTATATGCCTTATATTTAATTTCCGCTTTTTCCGTTCTCTGTTTTAAGAAGACCCTATATAGTGTATTTTTCTTTTTACATGCATTAAGTAACCCTTTTGTCATCCACGGTTTTTGTTCCCTCTTTTTCTCAATGTACATTTTTAAAGGACAATTCGTTTCATATAACTTTAAATAAATATTCAAAAAAGAGCTATACGCTTCATTTGCATCATTAACATAAACACTTTCCCAATTACATCTTGATACATTTTCCTTAAATGCTTTCAAGGTTACAGGAGTCCTCAGCCTCCATTCTCTATTCCTCCTTAAAGGTGCTTCTTTATTTAGTTTACAATTATAATAAACAAAATCAATAACCAACACTTATAGATTATGTAATGCATTTCAGAACATTAGAATATTATTGTACATACAAATAGTAAGAAATATATATTTTTTAAAAACTTCATTGATCTCTAGAATCCAATTTTATAATATAATATATTGAATGTGTTAATATATTGTATTTAATTGAAGTACCTCTGTGACCTACATAAATCGTTTTAATAATACGGGTTTGTCTTTTTTTGTGATTCTTTTCTTCCAGTTCCATGATGAAGGGAGCAACTAGTCACAAAACCATTGACCTCTCTGGAAACCCCATCTTGCGGCTCTACTACACATCCAGGGTAACATCCTAGGCTAGCTCACTCTCATTCATTCACGCAGTCCAGAAGTCCCATCTAAAACTTAATGGGTTGTTCTTAAAATATGCATGATATCTAGTGAAGTTCACATTTACTGGCTGTTCTGACATCAGTGTTTTTTTTCCCCAGCCGGTGCTGTTTTTTATGTGTATGGGGAATGAACTGTTCTTCTGTCTGCTTTACGTAATGTACTACATTGAGGAACCCCAGGGTGAGAATCAGCAGGCTCTTTCTGACTGTTGCTTTATTATTTCACTATTGTCCCTCTTTCCTTTTGTCAGTTTTAATCATTGAAGTAGTGTTGAATTCATATGTACACACTTACATTTGACTAAAATATTGTTTGCATCATATTTTTGAACGACTCTCTTTCTGTCCAGTGTGGCTGCAATGGCTGCTGGGAGTTTGTGCCGTGGTGTCTCTGCTGAAGTCTGGCATAAGTCTCCTCCACCTCATCACCGCCTCCCGCAACATGGCTGCTATCGATGTGGCTGACCGTGAGAGAGAGCGGAGCAAAGCACAATGATAGATGAGAGGATGCACAAACCAAGAAAACGGAGACGAAGGGAGAGAGAAGATGATGAGCAGAAAAGGTGTTATGAGATCATTGGCAAGCTTTACAAGTATTGATGAGAATGAGATCATGGAAATCAATCATGGGACCATGCAAAGTCTCACTGAGCATTTATATTTATTTGAATATAGATTATCAATGGTATGATACCAGGGGAAATACCTTACGAGTTTCATCCATATTCCTGTAATTCTAGTTATTAGTCATTCCCATTTCTGTTGATATTTATGTCATCTTTGGGGTGTCTCATGATTTTTATTTATTTGTTTGATTGTTTTAGTTGTTAATTGAATAATCGTGCATATTTTTAATAGGATTTAGAATAGCTCTGCTGTTTAAAAGCTACATTTCCAAATAGCATTCACATAAAAGACAGAAACATTCCACACTTCAACTGAAAGTCAATCGAGTGTCACAGTATTTGGTGTTGGTTTTATCATCAGATTTTTATCATTGTGTGGCATTTAATTATTTCTGTAAATGAGCCTGTTTTTTGTTGTAGGTCTATCAAAGGACATTTATCTGTTTGAATATTAGTTTGAAGAGTGTGGAAACATTATATTATATTATTATAAGTGGCTCTGCCATTAATTTTGTCCAAAGCCTTCTGAATGTATTATTGGGCTGTGGTAGATACTGTTTTAGAGCTGTTGTTATATAAATGATCAGAATTTTGAGAGTTATACGATTGTGGAGAAAAGTATTTTGTACTGTAACAGATGATTTGACAATAAAGTCATCCTGACACCAATATGCAGCTGTCATTTCTTACAAACTGCTACTAATGATATTCCTGTAAGCCCAGCAAACACAAAACGTTCCCCTTTTTTGAGTTTTAAGGGCATTTCGCATTTAATTTAACATATTATGTCTGATGTTTTTTTTTGTTTTGTTTATTTTCATGACTCAGTGCACGTCGAAGGAACGTTCTCTGAACCATGACGCGAACAACGTAAATAAACGTTATATTTCCAGACAGAAATGTGTCTGAAAAGCGCTGTTCTGAGAGAGAAAAAAATATATTGCACAGGGAACCAAAAAAAAAATCTTTGTTTGGGAGTGAGTCTGATATATGTGTTTAATCCCATTGGGCGCTTACAATTACTATCGGCAGTGATCTAGAGCCGCTTATTTACCGCAGCTGCGTCTGCGTGCGTCTTTGCCTTTAAGGACCTGCGACATTTTTCCCCCATACGAACATCCAGTTGTCTACCACAGATAATCTTGGTGTTGTAGACACTTAGGTTTCAGAAAAGAATGCGCTGATGGTTTCTTTTAACTGATCTCGATGTTTATGGTGTAATTTGCGTCGGCCGAACACAAACGTCGAAGGGGCGCGAGAGGACGACACCGCGCTCGAGAGCATCGCGTGGAGGAGGGGACGAAGACACAAGAGGGGGTGTTCACTCAAAATATACTATCCCTTTAAAACAAGGGGGACACGGCGGTGGGGGAGAGATAGCGGGGCAGAGAAGACGGGATAAAAAAAGAAAAGGAAGAAAGAGCGAGGGTGGGAGGGTGAGAGTATTGCAGGGAAAAAAAGGAAAAAATGTCATCCTCTCGATTGAAATGCCGAGGCGGAGCTATGGACGAGGACCGGTGAACCGCTCGCTAGACACGAATGAGATTTGACGCAACGCCGAGGCTCGCGCAGACGCCGCTCGGGCCTGGATGGAGAATCTTATAATAAAAAAATGATGGAAATATTTTTACCAACGCCATGCTACCGCTGAGAGCAAATGAAACATTAAACTGCCATTATAATTGTATGATCTTTGCATGAATTATTGCACATCGGTCTAATTAATAAGAAAACATAAAAATGCAGAAATTCATTTTATAAAATTTTAAGCATGGTTACTGTTATGTGGCAATGAGGTGTTAATAACAGGGACCGTGACTGACAGCTGTCATTTCTTAATGTTTTTTTGAACATAGTGTAAAATTGATATGAATTTATGACTATCAGAGTAATTTGCGTTCTTTCACTTTTTAAATTTCAATAACGTGTCTTTCTACATATGGTAGTTTTACATTTTGAATACAAAGCATATATACATGTGATACAATAGTGGAAGAAGTCGTTCATTGTGGGGGTAAAATCGACAAGTTTATTTTAAACGGCATCTGTCCTGTTCTTCACGTCATGATGGATGCAGCTTGGAGCAATTTCCTCTTTCAGGTAAGACAAAGATTATATGTCATATAATCATGTTAATAGCTATTTTGTTATTTCATTAAAATTCATGTCATAATAGATAGCATTTGTCCATAATGCCACCGGTGTATTTTCATTCACAAGTAAAGGCAAAAGAATGTTTAAAATCTGTGATTTTGCCCCTTCTCACAGACAACTCCGCCTTCACAGTCCCAAACTGACGCGACCCTCCAATCAGATCTTCTCCCGGAGCTCACGGATCCTTCTCAGGACCCGCCCCCTGAGCACTTAGCCACGCCCCCATCCACGGTGGACACAGCAGCGCTGAATGAGGAGCCTGTACCGGGTGAGGGAGGGGCAAAAGAGGACGGTGGGAAGGGAGAAAACGAGGTTAGACTGTTTGTTGTTGTGACTTTAGTGGCTGCCGGAGATTGGAGAATAATGTACATGGGTGAAAATGCTCATGGAGCCATTGATTTGCATAAGGTTGGAATATTATTAAGGATGCCTACACAGTTTCTCTCTATAGAGTGCTACAGTTGGGTTCCGGCAGTAAATCATCATTGATTTCGAACAATAACTTTTAAATCTTTTAAGACCATCAAAATCCATCCAGAATCCATGGTATTTGCTTCTTCTGAAGCCGCCAACCCACATTATTCTTATTTTAATTTTAAAATAATTGTGTGTAATGGTGGAATTCCCAGAGGAAAAAAAATAAACCAATCAGAGAGTACTGAGCACTGCGAATGACATAATCAACTAGATTTCTATTCTATTAAAAATTGGTAATTGAAATAAAGCCATATATATATATATATATATATATATAATAATTAAAGTTAAAGAAATGTTGGAAAAAGCTGACATACAAAAATGTATAAAAATAAAACTGATAAATGAATAAGAATAAAACTGGGAGGTTAAAAATCATGTTCTGGGGGGTAAAATCATAGTTTTTAGTTTTTACCCAGAATGCATTTTTAACAGGAAACTGGAGCTGGTTGGTTTGGTTCAGTCTTTGAAGTCTGTACTGTACTGCGAATCTTTTTCTAATCCATTTGTTGAAAATACTCTAAAAGCAAGAGAAAGATAAGATACATTGATAAAGCATTTTTTGCTCTCAAGTTTGATGCATTAGTGCAACAACAACAACAAAAATCTATCCAGTTTTTGTCAGTAAGTGGTGAGAAAGAAACTGGAGAATGAAATTGCTCATGTGATTTCACATCTTATTTTAATTACTGCCTGGAAGCTCTTAAGTACGAACTCTGAAAGGAGCATAGTATGTTTTTGAGTTCATTCCTAATCCTAGCCTAGGTGTTTGTTTGGAACAAATTGACAACACCTGTGTATGCATAGCATGCTAAAAGTGTCCTTTAACCTTCTCTTTCCCAGTGAAGCCAGTCACGCGACCAGCCCGGCCTGCACACATCTGCTCCATATGTAATAAGCAGTTTAAGAACAGTTACAACCTGCGGCGTCACCAGTCTGTCCACACTGGAGTGAAGATGAAGGACAGAGCCGCTAGAGAGAAAATAGACGGAGAGAAGGCTGGAGCACGATTGGAGAGGCAGACCATCCCCCTTTCTCTCCTCCAACTGTCTATACCTGCCTCCATACCCACGGCAGTCGACCCCATGGTCCATCCTTCCCCAATCTGCAATCAGCAGGTAGAAACAGTCGCTGTATCTATCGCCCCGGCAACGGTTGCCATGACAGTGAACCAGCCCCTCCCTACTGCAGTGGTGGTTACTGGGACAATGGTGCAGGTTGGGTTGATTTGTGTCTTTTGTTAATACTTTGCATAGCTTTGCTGCACTTCCTTTGTTTATGCTTTGACTTTTCCCCCTCATGCCATTGTCTCTCATTTTTAACTCGAAGCTATTAGGTAGTTTTCATAAATAAAAAAAAAAAAATAGGATTTTAAATGATCTAAACAAATGGTTAGCGAAACAAGGTGCTAACCATTTGTGAAAGACAGTAGGTCAAGCTAAATTGTATAGGAGCTGTTTTATTTTTCAATTCGGTTTATATGAGATTTGATATTATTGCAACCAGTTTCAGGTCGAATGGCTTATTTTAGATAGATTAATAGTGTCTCATGACACAAAAACATGACATTTATGACTCTCAAATAGTAAATGGGACACTCATTTTTCTACTATTCATGGAAAGTGCCATTTAACATTATTTCATCATTTTTTTTCTCTCCCGTAATGAACTAAAGTAGCAGTTTCAAACATTCTACCTCCCCATTCCCAAGACTCAGAAAAAATCAGGCTAAGACGTCAGCAGTTGTGTAACATGGTCTCATACCTGCTTTTACCTCATTTGTTGAACACTTACAGTCAGTTGGTTAGTAGGTCAGCAAACACTGTGCTTGTTGTACCTAGAAGACTGAAAGATTTGCTGTGGCTCTAAACACAAAAACGTCAGTGCCATAAAATCTGAAATTCTGTTTTACTGTTTTTCAGGCTGGACCAAATTGCAACATCAATGATAACCTAAGTAATCCCACCCCGATTCAAATATCTATCCCAATAACAAACCCGTTACCCATCAATCCAGCTCCTATTCCTAATCCCAACCCCAACCCCAACCCTAACCCCAATCCAGTCAGGAAGAACCATGCCTGTGAGGCATGTGGGAAGGCGTTCAGGGACGTGTACCATCTTAACCGGCATCGGTTGTCCCATTCGGATGAGAAGCCGTATTCCTGTCCAATCTGCCAACAGCGGTTTAAGAGAAAGGATCGAATGAGTTATCATGTTCGGTCACACCAGGGAGGAGTGGAGAAACCCTACGTGTGTCCGCACTGTGCCAAGGGCTTCTCACGGTAAGAGAAAAAGCTTTGCTCTCCTGCACACTAGTTGCATAAACATACTTCATCCATCAGTGAGCTGAGATTATGAGGACAAACTGTGTATCAGGCCAATCCACAGCAGGTTTCAACAGTATTAGAGCATTATACTGCAGTTCTGATAGTGGTCGAGGACTCGTGAGTGTTTAACTGAAAGCTATGGAGTAATGACCTAATTACTAATTTGAGACTGAAAGTAGGTTAGTGATGAAGAAAAAAAATGACCAGTCTGTATTTATCAATCTGTCTCATGTATTTCAACACACAACTACACTAATATGCAGAGATACAAGATGTCCAGCCAATAGTAAAAAAAAAAAAAAAAAAAAAAAAAAGATTTAGCTTGGTCTCTTTTCACTTGACCTTAGGCCTATAAAGTAACATTACTGTTTTAATGTTTTTTGAAAGAAGTCTCTCATCAAGCATGGATTTATTTGATAAAAAATATTGTGATAAAAACAGTAATATTAGGAAATACTATTACAAATTAAAATAATGTTTTTCTATTTTAATACACTTTACAATGTAATATTCCTGGGATAACAAAGCTTAATTTTCAGCATCATCACTCCAGTCTTCAGATTCTAATATTATGACTATAAATATTTCTATTTTAAATAAATTCTGTTCTTTTGAACTTTTTATTCATCAATAAATCCTGGAAATATATAGCAGCACAACTGTTTTCAACATTGACAATAACTGAGCATCAAATTGCTTTTGAAAAATTTCAATTTCATCAAATTTCTGAAAATTGAATGTTACAACACATTTCTAGTCCTGTGGAAAAAAATATTTCTGAAGGATCATGAGATACTGAAAACTGGAGCGATGATGCTGAAAATTTAGCTTTACCATCACAGTAATAAATTACAGTTTATAATATATTAAAATAGAAAAGAGCTATTTAAAAAAAATATATATATTTTTCAAATAAATGCAGCATTGGTGAGCATGAGAGACTTCTTTTAAAAACATAAAACTTAACTTTACAACTACAAACTTAAAATATATAAATAGTATAAACTGCATTATATTATATTATATTATATTATATTATTTGTATGTATTGTAACTACTATAGTTCCAGCAGCTCATCTGATAAAAAAAAGCGCAATTTGAGGTCACAGGTTTGATTCTCATGGTGTGCAAATGCTGATAAAAAAAGATGGTTTGGGTAAAAGCATCTGCTAGATGAAAATATGTATATAATTAACAAAAACAACCATCCTGCTGTTTTAAAGGAGCCCTGATGCTCCAGACAGATCTCTGCTGACCCTCCTCTAGTTCATACAGAGATGAAGTGCAGCATGCACACACACACACGCTCAAGGGTCTGAGCCCTCTCTCTGTCTTCTCCAGGCCTGACCATCTGAACAGTCATGTGCGACAGGTGCACTCTACAGAAAGACCCTTCAAATGTCCGGTAATACAGCTCTACTCTTCTAGTCTCTCTGTCTTCCTCTCTCTATTTTTCTTTCTCTTACTCTTTATCACTGTCTTTAACTTCCTCTTGCATGCTCTATGTGACTTTGATTACCTCTAATCTTCTCTAAAGTCTATTCTCAGACTTTAAAACAAAAACGTGTTCATTTCTTTTACTTTCTATCATCAAATAATGATGTGTTATTTTGATCTCCTATTATCTTTTATTATTGTCATATATTTATTAAACAAAACACTTTTGTGAATGTGTATCTTTAACTAATACTGTAATATAAAACTACTGTTAAAAAGTTTGAGGTCGGTTACATTTTTTATGTTTTTAAAAGAAGTCTCTTATTTTCAAGGTTGCATTTATTTGACTAGTTATTATACAATAATAACAGTATTATTGTAAACAATATTAAATAATACTACAATTTTAGAAAAAACTTTACTAACATTTTTTTATTACTAACATTATTATTCAGCATGAAATTGATCAGAAGTAACAGAAAAGGCTTTTTTACAAAATATTTTTCTAATGCATGTTTGTTTTTTACTTTTCATAAAATAATCTTGAAAATATATATATATATATATATATATATATACTGTATATATATATATATATATATCCATTTTCCCACAAAAATATTAAGCAGCACAAGTGTTTTTAATATTGATTATTAAAAAACCTATTTTGGAAGGGTCATGTGACACTGAAGACTGGAGTAATGATTTTTAGATACAAATAAATGTATCCTTGCAAATCCTAGGACCAGAATATTATTTTAAATCATCCTGCATGTTTGTTTTGGCTCTTTTTATCAAACTTCAGGCCATTTTATTACAGTATTGCAGAGCTCTTACACGTGCTTCTCTGCTCATATATGTGAAGACGTGTATGTGGGCTGCAGCCATATGTGTCTGGCAGTGTGTGTGTCGAGGATGAGTCATGATGTGCGTGATGAATACGAATAGGGATAGAGCTGGAATACCATAATGAAGATTGTGTTTGATAAACCGTGTTTGTTTGTGCAGACATGTGAATCCGCGTTCGCTACTAAAGACCGGTTACGAGCTCATATGATCAGACACGAGGACAAGGTTCCCTGCCACATCTGTGGCAAACTTCTCTCCCCTGCTTACATCACAGATCACATGAGGGTCCACAACCAATCACAGCATCACATCTGCCACCTCTGCAACCGCAGTGAGTCATTGATTATTTCATGTGTGGTTACCTTTTATTATTATTATATTATTATCTGTTTATTTCAATTGTTTGTGAATATGTATCTTTAAATATGATGTAATACAGACAGCTGTTCAATTGTTTGAGGTCAGTCATTTTTTTAAAAAATGTTTTTGAAAGAAGTTTCTTATTCTCTGCATTTGCATTTATTTGATCATAAATTTAGTAATGTTTTACAGTAATATCGTGAAATATTGCAATTTAAATGAACCATTTTAAAATGTAATTTATTCCTGTGATGCAAAGCTGAATTTTTAATTATTCCAGTCATCAGTGTCACATGATCCTTCAGAAATCATTCTAATATGATGATTTTCTGCTCAAGACACTTTAATTATTATTATCAATGTTGAATACAGTTGCGCTGCTTAATATTTATGTGGAAACTGATTCTTTAATGAATAGAAGGTTAAAAAACAGAATTTATTTGATTATAAATATTATAAAATTATTTTCTTTTGATTAAAACATTTTTTTTTAAATCTTACTGACCTCAGGCTTACTGGTAGTGTAAACATTAAGAACATGACAAGTCAGATATTAATTCAGTAACTGGTTTCAACAAATAATTTACTTTCAATTTGTTTAATTTTAACCTGAATTATTAAAACAACTCAGCCATTTGCTTGTGAATTTGACTATGTTGGCTGTATGTGTTTGCAGGCAGCCAGTGACCTCTTAAAAGAAAGACATGCTGACTATTTATTGTCTTTGTATTGTTTCAGACATTTTTTATCTCTTCAAACTTAATTCAGACCTTAACTTTAAATTAATTAACAATTTATCGCATAATATTTTAGTATGGCTCTGTTGACTGAATCATTTGGCTACTTACTCTTTAGTTTAAAAGACTCATATGAGCTGATCCTTTTAATTAATTATTTTTAAAAAACTCAAATGTTTTATACTCTGTCATGGGAGTTTAAATAAATCCAAATTAAAATGTATAGTTTGGGCACTGTTGTTCATTTTGTAAATTAATTATGTTATAATGTACCAAGTTAGGAAATCATACAGTTCCCTGTATGATTTACAGCACTGAGAAGGTGACAAGTGACAACAATTACATTTTTGATAAAAACCATCCTTGTTTCCCCCTAGGTTTCACCACTCTGACATACCTGCGCGTCCACGCTCAGAAGCACCATGGGCAAGAGTGGAAGGAGAGTGGGGTCGGCCGTGGCTCAGGCCCCGGCGGGGTGCTGTTATGCCAGCTGTGTGGGGTACACTGCAAGACGCCTACTCAGCTGCAGGGTCACATGGCCACGCACGCCAACCAAACGGACCCCAACGTTCCTTGCCCCATCAGCAGCAGCAGCAGCAGTTCAGTGCAGACAGTGGGCACAGACACTCCTGTTTCCAGCGCTCCAGTCACAGTTGGGCTGCTGGTGACTGACTGCTCCAGCATCGCTCCTCAGAGCCACAGCTAGCCCACAGCACACCACGAGGAGGGAGGGCGGGATGTATGAAGCGGGATTAATGGGTGGGAGGGGAGAAAAATGTGCAAGACGATGGGCCTAATATGGACAGGTGAGCAAACGAACTAGATTGATATATCAGATATTCACAATATATTTGCAATGATTTTGCTGCCACATAATTGAAAGATGCAGAGATTTTAATGCAATTTTAATTTGCCCATTCATTTTCCTAAAGACTGATTCCTGATCTCTGCTTGTCTTCCAATTAGTGGATGGTTTATTATTCGTATTAAGTTTTTTTTTTTTTTTTTTTTCTTTCTTTCTGTGAATCAGTTCAAACTGCCATTTAAATTAGGGATGCACCGAAATGAAAATTTTGGCCGATACGATAACCGATAACGGTAATTATTTTTATTTGAAACCAGATAAACGATATATTGGCCGATAAATCTAAATCCAAATTTTGATTTAATTTTTGAGAGCCTGATTACAAAAACAAAAGTTTCACCATTAAAATCCATGTCCCAAGCACACAATAGTAATGTTCGATATGACAGACTTGCACAGCACATGTTGCATTTAACTATCATATTTCAAGTAATTCAAAACCATCAGGGTGAACAGTGCGCATCTGAAGTGTAATAAATGTAAAAAAGGGAATAATTCATTATTTATCGTCTTTAATATATCTGCAAAATGTTCTTATCGAGCCAATAACGATAACATTAAAAATGAACATGATCAGTACCAAACAGTAAAACAGTAATATTGTAAAATATTATTAGAATATAAAATAACTGTTTTCTATTATTATTAAATTTGAATCTATTAAAAATGTAATTCCTGTGTTGGTAAAGCTGAATTTTCAACATCATTACTCAAATTTACATTATAGAAATCATTCTAATATGATGATTTGATGATCAAGAAACATTGAAACAACAGTTGTGCAGCTTATTTTTTTGTAGAAATTGTGGAAATATAAATAGTAATAACATGCCTTTACTGGTCCAAAATGGATCATTTGAATCCCCCACATTTCTAGCCACTGCAGAGAAAATGAATAAATATTTAGATATCCATTTTTAGCTATATCACTCAGTGCTAATGTTAAGTGAGAAAAAATCGTTTTTTGTAATTTATATTGTCCACGTTTAATGTCATTTGTTTATTAATAGAGAAATGTGATTGTATGAAATCAGCATTACCAATTAAGCGTCACCTGTTTTCTCACTCCACAAGGATTGCCATGGAAACCTGCCCCTCCCTCCCACCTCAAATCTTGCTGCCACTGTGCTAGACATGACCGACCCTCCTCAAAACAACTGTAACTTTTGAATGAACTCAAGAAACACGAACCTGATTCACCTTTATGTGCAGACCGAGCAGTAAGTCTCGCTGGATTGCGTATTCTTTGATCTGGTCTAATGTATACAGTCTAAAGGAGCCTGCGAAGATCTGATAGACAACTGGTTTGGGTGTTGCTAGATTTTTCTTCTAAGTCCCATTGGAGAGATCATGGGTTTTAAATGTAGGCTGTTATTAAGTGCTGTCCCAGTTCATTATTTAAAAAAAAATCCACTGTTGAGGAATGTAGATCACTGAGAGGAATCGACACATTATGCATCCCAAACCATTTCCTTATATTATAATGGCTCATATCTACATGATCTTGAAGTTTAGGAAGAGATGCATTTTATAAATGAATTCAAGAGATTATTCCATCATAAATGATCTTGACATGAATGACAACATTTAAGGGGATCAAATATAGTGCAATTTCCTCTCATTTAAATGTGGTCACAAGGACAAAATATTTATTTATATTTGCAATGTAAAATAGTATACGTGAATACTAAAAATGTGTCTATTGTTCATTGCCTCCTTTGATATTTTTCTCATTGATATCGATATATTTTCTTTTCTTTTTTTTTTGGACTCAAGACGTTAAACAAATGTAACAATGTTGATTATATTGAATAAGATCTGTAACCTATGTTTCCAATTCTGTTTGTGTTGATGCTAGTTTAACGCCAATATGTGTTGGTGTCGATGTGCTCCTATCCTAATTAATCTATGTATTTAAGAACATGCACCTAATTATACTGAATTTAACTATTGCTGTCTCACTTGCTTTATTGAGATATAATGTGTATGTGCATTTATCTATCTATAAAAATGGGGTGAGGGGTGATTCTTTTGAAAGAAAAGCAGGAAATTTTTCTAATACGGTACACAACTTAATACCATTTTTTTTTTTGTAACGCGAACTATTAGATATAATGATATAACAAAATAATGATTTAATAGAATATAAACAGCTAGTTTTGAAAACATCAAATGTCTGTCCCACAAATTACAACAATTAATATCAAAAGTCATCATAATATTTTATATATTTAGCTTCAGTTTTTAGTTTTAAGGTTTCACAGACAGGACTCTGTGATTCACCTTTACTGTGAAACCAGCGAATTTATATTTTAAGAACAAATATTAACATAATCGGAAATTAATAAATTGCATGTAACAAATATAGAAAATTAAATACATATTTTTGTATTACTTTAATGATTAAATAATGAGGCATTATAGCATGGCCAGAAAACATGCAAATAATTTTTCCCAGTTGTTATACAAATTGTAATAATAACCATGTTCATCAAGCTTATCCCTTTCAAGCCTGTAACCCAAATTATTGCAAAAAAAAAAAAATATCTATAGCATCACAAATAGAGGTATTAAACTTTATTATTTAGACAGTCTCCAAAAAACGTCGGACAATATGTTCTGAAGATTAAGCACCTGCTATAATTGTAAAATGAAAATATTGTTGTTAAGTTTCTGACTCTATAATTTTTTACCCTAATCCTGTAAAGACAAGGCAAGAGTGAACGGTTAAACTGCGTCTCTCGCATTGTTTACACCGGTGGTCCTCCCTTCCCCCATACACTCATCCCTCCTTTCTTTCACTCCATCCCCCTCTCTCAACTCCTCCTTCTCCCTCACTACCGCTATTTCCAATTCCAACAGCTGATTTTCCAGACCAGAGAGAGAGGAACACGGCGAGACAGTTGAGATTTGAGATCAGCAGCAGCAGAAGGATTTAAAGCGAGTAGAAATGCGGGGCGAGCGCTGCGATCCGCAACATCCGTCATGAAGATTTGAGCTCCGCCGCCGCTGCCATCAGCTCCGAGAGGTTAGCCGCTGTGCTAAAGCTAACTTTACAAACAACTGTAGCCAATAAACCTACATTACCAGCCTTCATCACGAGTTACAGTTCGCTTTTTCATTTCTTTGTGCATTAGGAGGGGTTGTATTCACTTTATGTTATTATTTTCGCTCAGAATGCATAATTGTGCATATAAACATCAGATATAGGTCACGGAGCAGATTAATTAGCCAGCTAGCCAGAGGTAACAGCTGGTTGTCGAGTTAGCTACATTATTATTATTAGAGTTAACCAGCTTGAAAATTACATTAAACTAAACAAATAGAAGCTTGAGATACATGTTGGCAGAAGACTGTGGTGTGTGGAAGGGCTTATAGCAGCTTAAATATTAACATTGTAACGAGTTGTGTGATTACAGTGTAAGTTAGCTAGCTTGGATATATAGAGGAAAAAGAGCACCTTGCGAACAAAGATGAGGAACCAAACTGATGTTAACTTTCCAGACGTGTTACAAGCACATTTTCTTATTTTTTTGCAGGCTATTTAAACTGATATAGCCGATAAAGCTGCTGTCAGGCCAAACTAAGACCGAGCACATGATTAAAGTACATCAACCTTTGGCATGCATTTGGTCTAGTAATGTTTCTGATTGACTTGCGCTGTTGCAATGCGGCTGAACTGTCACTGAACGCTGGCTCTAAGAGATAACTTGTTTGTATTGCCTAATATTTGCCAATTTGTTTAGATTTAATGTTTTATTTAAATTTAATTGTAACCTAATTGATGTTGGGCCGGTTATACTAAAAGAAACGGTTACATTTGTATAATACTCACAGCTTAATTTTTCTAAACATATTCCATCATTATTTACACACACCATGTCATTATGAAGTTGTATACAACTATGAATGTCAAGCCCCAAAAGAAACAAAAAAATACTCCATAAAAGTGGTCCATGCAACACCTAAGTCTTCTGAAGCCATCTCCTAACTTGTGTGAAGAACAAGCAAAATTATAAAGCATAATGATAATTCACTGGAGAGATAACTCCCCCTGCATTTTGAAAGTCATTTTCCACCCCAAATATTATGAGAACCAATGTAGCAATATGTTGAATGGCAACATATTTGATATGAATAAGATTTGAGCTCCAGTGGATGTGAAGATTTTCAGAGAATAATGCCTATTTTGTATTCCATTAAAAAAGAACCCATTTTGAGTATGAGTAAATAACAAATTTTAGTTTTTTGTTTGTCAGTAAAATGTCACTTAGAAATTCAAAATAATTTAGAGATTTGTCATTTTATAAACTCACTGTCGGGAGTGTACTTAATCATTTTAAACCGATAGTTCACCCAAAAATGAAAATGTTGTCATTTACCCAGTCTCACCCTCATGTTTATCTAAACCTGTACTGACTTTTCTCTGGAGAACAAAATGAAACAATTTGAAGAACGTTGGTAACCCAAACAGTTTCTGTTTCCGTTGACTTCTGTTGTATGTACAAAAAATACAAAGTCACTGGGGTCCAAAACTGCTAACCATTCTTCAAAATATCATCTTATCTTTTGTGTTCAACAGAATAAAGAAATGCATACAGTTTTGTAACAATGTGAGCATGAACAAATAATGACAGATTTTTCATTTTTTGGTGGGCCATCATTTTAATGACTTTCTCACCCATGTTTGTTCTAATGTAGAATGGCGTTCCATGGATCCACTCGGCCAACAGTGTGTGGTAACTTGTTCCCTGGATCAGAGTTAGGCCACAAGTATTTTTGTGTCAACGCCACGACCGGCACTACCTCAACGGGCCTCAGTGCGACATCAAATCCCACTGGACCCAACGCACCAGCTGGGACTCCCAGACACCCAGCATCTCTCGGGGGCAGCGCTGGCGGAGGGGCAGCCATCCCGCAACCTCACAGTAACCCAGCAAGTGAGGTTCCAAGTCCTGCTGAAATGGAGCCTGATCGACCTATCGGTTACGGTGCATTTGGGGTGGTCTGGTAAGTGCTGCTGTCATCCCAACACACTAATTTCTGATGACTCTCTGTCCATGTAGGCTCTCTACCTTTTTTGACAGAAGCTTCTTATATATTTCAATACATTTTAAATTGTTTGACTCGAACACCCTGTTGCATTGCTTTGGTAGGTCTGTGACGGACCCTCGGGATGGGCGTAAGGTGGCTCTGAAGAAAATGCCGAATGTCTTCCAGAACCTGGTCTCCTGTAAGCGTGTGTTCAGGGAACTCCGGATGCTGTGTTTCTTTAAACATGACAACGTAAGTTTTGCGGGCTGAAAAGGAATCATGCATGCATTGATTTATTGCTGAGTGGGTGTGTGTTTTTGCAGAGTTTTAGAATTTGATTGCATGTTTTTTTTTTGTAATGATGGGAATTTGCTTCGGCAGGTGCTGTCTGCCCTTGACATTCTCCAACCTCCACAAATCGACTGCTTTGAGGAGATGTATCCTTCATACCCACATTCTACCTGGGGTCCAAAACTGATTTTCTGATCAGATCGCTATCCGATCGTAAAAAGACCAGTTGTAAATGCCCTCCGAAACGCATTTGAGACCGATTTGAATCCGATCACTCAAACCACTTCAGTAGGTGGTCTGGGCCGTATTCCTGACAAAACTGGACAAGTGTAAATGCATCAGGTTGTTGAAACCACAAATTTTACTCCTCCCAAAAATGCTAAAAAATAAACGTGTGAGAGCATGGTATGGGCTATATGCCACTTATTGTCAGATATGACAACGGTATCTGAAAAAATCAGATTGCTATCCGATCTGAGAGAACGCATGAAGTGTAACTTGTATATCTATGATTTGGAAATTGTAGTCTTATGACAGGGCTCGAACGTTTCGAGCATTTGCGACTAAAAATAGATGTGTGTGAACTCTAAAATATATTTACCGTTACCCCTGTAAACAAAGCAGCCACTTTTTGTTTCTGACCAGAATTTAAATGTTTTTAACAGCCGTTTCCGATTTTTCACTATGGTGTTCATCACAACAAATACTTAAATATTTTAGGACTTAATAGGCAAATTTACTACTTTCAAAATTGAAACCTAAAACATGCCCTGGATATTGACTGAAAATGTCTGATTCTTGATTATTGTGCGGTAACTAACGGGACCTTATTGTAAAGTGTATAGTTCTTTATAGTTATTTTGCTGTCTACTTTAATCTGTCTGAAAACTTTTGTTTAATTTGTACATTTTGTTGTGTTTTACTTTATTGTATTTAATTGTTCAGAGTTATTTTTATTGTGACAAAAAAGTTATTAAACCTGTTGGGAGGGCAGTACTTTATTATAACCTTATTAAAGCTTCAATATATTATGAAAATCTAATTTTGTATAGGAGTTATAAGAGTATTCCTCTTATAATGTCTCCTCATATTTGAAAAATTGGCATTGTTCCCCTGAAGTTTTTTTTTTTAACGGGCTTCTAAATTTTTCTGCTTATAAACACATGCGCTCCTTGGTAAAAAAGTAAGGCCCTGGCCTTCTAATACAAATATGAATGTCTAGTATGTAAAACTTTAATGTAGCATTATGTGAAGGTGATTTTGCGTTTATTAATTTATGAATATCCTGGTTTGCATTCAAAATGGCAAGTGAAAATTAGCTTTGGCAAGTAAATAAAATATTGTTATTTGCTAGTTGGAAAACTAGCTATTAGGAACTTCAATATATTTAACAGATGGGTTTTTGTTTTTCACTTCACATGGCAATGATGATATAAAAATACTCTTGGTTAATTTTACCCATTGCTAGTTTCCCTCTTGTGTTCTCATAGTAGAAGTTGTCATTGTGGTCTTAACTAAGTCTGTGGTGTAGATACGTGATCACTGAGCTCATGCAGAGCGACCTACATAAAGTCATCGTTTCCCCTCAGCCTCTCACCACCGATCACATCAAGGTGTTCCTCTACCAGATACTCAGGGGTGAGTTCACATGGCCATATGTTACTTTGTGATTATAATGTTTTTATTTTCATTTCGGTCAGGTTTTTATTTAGGACAGATGAGGGTTTGGTGTGCGTTGCTGAATGGGATTCTGTTTGAACTTGTAAGCAGCCTGGTGTAGGGTATCTGGACTGTCAGTTGGGACTTATTTAATTCTACATGTAAAAAAGCTTTTAACATTTGTCTCACGTCTAGTAATTCACCAGCGAGCACCAGAAAGTCTGTTCCTTCCTAATAGCGTTCATTGACACTTACATGGCGAATGTGAGTTAAAACAAAACACCCACAAAACCAGCAATGAGCCAGCTTCACACAAATGTTATCATCTCAAAACCTTATCCCCTTTCCGGGAAAGAAGGAATTCCAGGCCCCCTGTAAAGTGGCGGCCCTGGAATTACAGTAAAATGTCCTATTCTATGCATAATAGCTTTCTGGTTAGAAACTACATCTTTTAACACTGGTCGATTGCATTCAATCGTTCATTCAGAACATTGGCAACTTGTTCCCCTCACAGGTAATCTTATAATTTGTAGGTGATTCCCGATCATGATTAGTTATTTTAAATTATATTCCCTGTATCTGAGCTAATTGGAACAATCCCAAGTTTCCCTACACTGGGAAACTTTAATCTTATGATCTCTCATTGCTGGGAGAGTAAAATTAATATTCTTGCTGAGACTGTATGTGTTGTAATGTATATGTATATTAATTAATTGCATGTTTTTCTCGTTAAGTTTTGGATTGGAAAGATATTTTTGAATGAAAATAGATGTCTCTCTAATGCTCACCAATGTTGCATTTATATGATCAAAATACAGTGAAACATCTCTGGTTACTTGAGTGTTACCCTTTTCCTGAGAAAACGGGAATGACCTATGTGTGCGAACACGCCAAGGAACTTGGCAGCATCTGACGGCGACGTCATTGAAATGCGTTCTCTTCAGAGGCTATAGTTAGATGTGCCACAGGTGCATCTTCAGGAATCACTTTGTCTGAATAGCAGTTCGGGCATATCCTCAGTGAACAATGGTCAATTAACCCGAGATGTTCCCTTTCACAAGCTTCTCTCAATGCTGTGCTGAGTTAGCACTTTGGGAACGAGAGAGAGAAGTAGAGGGGACTTCTTGAGAGTGGAGGAGGTCCAATTCTGCTTCGTAGATTCTTTCCCAGATTTGTTTCATTACCTCTGGGTGGAGTTTCTATTCCCCATTCGGCACAGTTTGTCTGTACAAGAAATCTGCTCCCACATTCAGATATCCAGGGATATAAATCGCTCTGACAGACAGCAACTCGACCTGAGCCCAAAGCAGAATCTGCTGCCCTAGCCTGTTCAAATGGCGCGAACTGCCGCATATAGGTGATCGGTGACTGCCGCAATGTTGTCCACCCGCACTAGGACATGGTAGTCTCTGAGCTGCTGGAGTAAGTACTTCAGTCCAGAAATACAGCCATCAACTCAAGGCAGTTGATGTGCCAATCGAGATGATGGCCCCTCCATGCAGTTGTTTAACGAAAACCTAGTATGCCAAGAACGACATACGACATAACCAAGAATGGCATTCGCTCTGGGCATAGGCCTACATAGAACAACGACATTACCAAACGGTATACCTTACATTATACCAAACAAAATGCACGTTGCTCTATTAACTCTATTACACTATTAATTCAAACTCACAGTGAACAGCATTAAATATAAAAACACATGCTGTACCTTTTTGTTGCGGTGCAGTTTTTATTGCGCAAGTGTAATGTTTTTTTTTTCCTAGTTTCATTCTCCTGATTGCTATTAATTTCGTCATTAAAAAAATATCCAGGGAGGATTGAATAGGCCTGTTTCTTTTCATTTTTACTCACTATCTGACAGCTAGGCTAATCAAAAAGATGCGCGATTAAGTGCGGCTGCGCAAACTCTCTCCACACAATTTGTTTCATGATAATACGTTTGCAATAATGCATATATGTATACGTTTATGTGTTTTTTTAAACACCTATCATTGTGTTTTTGACGTTGTTAAAATAATAATAAAAAAAAAATTTCTGAAGTGTTGTGATTAAAAATGTATGCTCACTCACATCAAGACGCCACTGCGGTGGTGGAGTCCATGAAGAGCAGCGTTTGGCACTGTGTCGCTTTTCGGCGCGAGCTGTGTGGAGAAGCCCTCTATTGCATTGGAGAAGCAATCGGGCGTTAAATGCAGTTTGCATACTCCATCTTTAGGCGGGAACTCGCAGCCTTTCAGGCCAAGTGCATGCAACCACCGGCCGAAAGGTCCCTGTACAAATCTCCGGTTTTTGAAAACCAAATGTTGACAGCTATGCTCGCTACAGTGGTTTTGACAAAACAAGATGGTTTTTATACTGCCATGGGCGTGGTGAACTCGTACCAAGGACATGGTGAGCTGGAACCTGCCTACATCACCTAGAACCACTTATTTTAAGTACCATCGCAAACATCCAATAGGAAAATTCAACTGCAGTAGCCACCGTTCAACCTGAAGAAGGCAGCACTCAGATGTTTTTACATCATATATTGTAAATTTAAAACACTTTATACCCAAATGTCAAAAAAAGTTACTCGATCAATGATTAGCACCAATAAAGCCCCATTCTTATAGATCATTAACTAAAAAAAGTTGGTTTAGGGTTTAGTTACCGTTTAAAGCAAACCAAGAACTTCCTGTGTTGTGGCAGTATTTCTATATGAAAATATGCAACCTTGAGATCGATTGTGACGAACCAATCGCATGGTTGGATTTGCGACACAATCATTTGATAGTTAGCATCTTGAATGTTCTAAGGGAAATGAGCAAGGTGAGCATGCACTCCTAAAGAGTGACAGACAGAGAGAGAGCTTACATACATACTGGTCAACTTTGTAAGGTCTGAAGACAAAGAAAAGCTAAAGATGCACCTGTGGGACATCTAATTATAGCCTCTGACGAGCACGCATTCCAATAACTTCATAGTCAGATGCTGCCAAGTTCCTTGGCGTGTTCGCACTCATGCTCACGCACTCAAAGCCCAAACTCACCGCAGTATTGAGGGAAGCTTTTGAAAGGGAACCGTAATATTGTGGAAACTTTAAAAATGTGTTTTCTACTTTAATGTAATTTTAAGATATAATTTATTTCTGTGATGGCAAAGGTTATTGTTATATTGTTGATGTTATTGTTTTTGTTTTGTTTTTACATTTTGCCTGGCAAAAATAAATACATAAATGTATTTTCTTGTGTGTAATAAAGAAGAAATAGAACCTTTTAGGGGCTTTTGCATATGAAAAAGTCAGATCCTCCTTTTTTTTCTTTTTTTTCCCCCTTTTTGGGAGATTTGTTTTCAATGCCTGCCTTCCAAATTTATCAATGCCATCATTTTTTGTTTTTTGCAACCAAACTAGTGGATACACAGCACCTTTAATAAAACATGGGTGATTGTGTTGGCAAGTGCAGGAAGTCTTGATTTCCTAGTCTGTAATAGTGTTTGAATATGTTATTTTAGTATTATTCCTCCTGTTGATGTCCTTTATGAGGTGTCCTTTCTCTTTCTCTCAGGGCTGAAGTACCTGCACTCTGCGGGCATTCTGCACAGAGACATCAAACCAGGGAACCTGCTGGTCAACAGCAACTGTCTACTTAAGGTACCACACTGCACATGTGCTTAATATACTCTATCAAAAAATAATGGCAAAATGAGAAATGTCACTTTTCCTTCTCATTTAGATTTGTGACTTTGGCCTGGCACGAGTGGAGGAGCCAGACCCTTCTCGTCACATGACCCAGGAGGTGGTGACACAGTATTACCGAGCTCCAGAGGTTCTGATGGGATGCCAGCATTACACTTCAGCTATAGATGTCTGGTCTGTAGGGTGCATCTTCGCTGAATTGCTGGGCCGGCGTATTCTCTTCCAGGCTCAGAGCCCCATACAACAGGTAATGGCATACACTAACATTCAAAAGTTTGGGGCCTGTAACATTAAAAAATTAAATAGATAAATACTTTTAATCTGAAAGGATGCATTAAATTGATCAAAAGTGACTTTCAAAATATTTCTGTTGTTCTTTTAAACCTTATTCTTTAAAAAAAATCACATTTACACAAAAATATCAAACAGCAAAACTGACACTGGAGACTGCTTCATAGTTATAAAATCACAGGAATAAACATTTGAAAATGCATTCAAATAGTAGACTTTCATTTTAAATTGTAATTATTTCACAAAATTACAGTTTAATGAATTGTCTTGGTGAGCATAAGAGACTTCAAAATCTTTCCCACCACATACTTTTAAATGTTAGTGTATAATAAAGAATCACCTTTAATAAAGTAATTTAATATTTCGCTAAAATGAAGTTATTTTATTCATTTGATTTTGAATCGGTATGAATGAAAAGTGTCTCTTTACTCACTCAGTTTCTCCTTTCTTTTTCTCAGTTGGATCTGATCACTGATCTTCTCGGGACTCCTCCTCTTTCTGCCATGGCATCTGCGTGTGAAGGAGCTCGAGCGCACATTCTTAGAGGACCCCACAAACCAGTTCTGTACCATGTCTTACAGTCATTTATTAGTCTTTAAGTATTTAGTGCTCAAAAATAAGTTTAATTTGTGCTTTCTCTCCCTTAGCCATCATTGTCTGTTCTGTACATGTTGTCAGATGGGGCAACACATGAAGCCGTTCATCTTTTGTGCCGCATGCTAGTTTTTGATCCAGTGAGTAGCCTATAGAGTATGATGTATACATTTTTTTCAAATCTTTTTGTGGTCTTTTTTAATAGCCTACACTTAAAAGAATAATTAATTTTAGGCAGTAAATGTGTCATAACATTCTTCCATTAATGGCTGGCTCTAGCAGAACTGCAGGAAGCACACTGACCGATGTTTAGATGTTTTTCTTCATTATTTAGATGTTTAGGTTTAGATTTCTTCTTTATAACATTGTTTAATTTTTGTTTTTTTTTTAATCTTTTTTAAATAATAAAATAAATATGTAATTGTAGCATTTGAGTGTAAGGTATGCTGATGAAGTGATTAGATCATTTTGGCCCCATTAAGATAATAAGATAATTTTATTAGATTTTTTAAATGTAATTCTAAATATATAAATAAAAGAATTGGAGTAATTAAAATCTAGTTCATCATCATTTGTTTAATGTAAAATTATCTCAAAAGTGAGATGTCTGGATTTATTTAGGTACTTAGAATTTGACAATATTTTCAAGACTAATAAGTACATTTCCATTTGATGTAAAAATTAAATCCCAATAGTCTGGAAATACTCTACCATCCAAATATTTAGGGTCGTTAAGATTTCTCATGCACACTTCGGCTGCGTTTATTTGATTGAAAATACAGTAAAAACAGTAATATTGTGAAATATTATTACAGTTAATATGTTAACAAATATACACGGAACATTTTAATGTATTTTAAAATTTGGTTTATTTCTGTGATGGCGAAGCTGAATTCTAATATGCTGATTTGGTTGTAAAGAAACATTTCTTATAGATAAAAACAGTCGTGCTACTTACTATTTTTGAGGAAATGGTGATGCATATTTTTCAAAAATTGATGAATAGAAAGTTCAAAAGAACAGCATTTATTTGAAACTGAAATCTTTATAAATGTCTTTACTGTCACTTTTGATCAATTCAATGTGTCCTTGATGAATAAAAGTTTTAATCTTACTGACCTCAAACTTTTGAATGGTAGTGTAAGCTTCATTTTGTTTTATTAAAATGATTTTGTATTATGTTGTTGTTGTTATAATTATTATTCTGTGTGTCTCCATCCATAGGCCAAGCGCATTACGGGCAGTGATGCTCTGTCTCATCCGTATTTGGATGAGGGTCGTCTGAGGTACCACACATGCATGTGTAAGTGCTGTTACTCAGTGCCCAGCGGGAGGGTGTACACCCGAGACTTTGAGCCGCCTGCAGATCGACCGTTCAGCCACAACTATGAGCAGAGCATGCACTCTGTTTGGCAGGGCAAAGGTGACTCTCTTTTTATTACTTTGGCCCTTTGTTACAATATTAAACTTCATTTTCTTTTGACACGAAGGACCTACTTTGAAAGACTTCATCTGTTTTCTCTCTTCATCTCAGAGCTCATCCATCGTTTTATAACAGAGCACCAGCAAGGCAAACGAGTGCCTTTGTGCATCAATCCCCAGAGTGCAGCCTTCAAAACGTTCATTAGGTCAGTACAAGAACAAGTGTTTTTTGACAAACCTTTTTCAAATAGATTAACAAAATTAACTATGATGTGGAGATGTAATCAGATATTTACTAATTCTTGTAGTGCATTTGATAGTTGCTTAGCTATAAGGGTGGAGCCTATACAAAATATTATTTTAAATAAATGTATTTTATATAGTTATTAAAATGTATATTTAATGTATGTATATAATAATAATAAATTATTAATAATGTGTTGTTGTTGCCTGTTGTTGATACCATTAAATATAAATAAAGCAGTAAAATATTAATACAAATAAATATGTAGTAGTAGTAGTAGTAGTATATAAACCAGTAAAAAATATAAAACAAATTATAATGCATGTGACCTTATTTGTGTCCACCAAACTTCCATTTTAAAGGGATATTTCACCCAAAATTGAAATTCTGTCATTTACTCACCATATCATATCATTCCAAAACCATAATACTCATCCTCAAAACAAAAATGAAGATATTCAAAAAATATTTAATCCATATGAATTGAACTGTTTAGTTAAAATTATCTGAAGAGACCCAATTTATTTGATGAACAGATTGAATTTAGACTTTTATTCATATATAAACTAGGGCTGGGAATCGATTATAAAAATGAACTAATTAATCGCAGTTTGCTGTGATTAATTTCATTTCCCCCAATCATGTAATCATCAATATTTAAACATAGAAAAAATAGTCCTATATTAAAATAAAATTAAACATCAATATATTATTCTTCATTCAGTTCTATGCAACATACTTAGATTTAAAAGATTTATTTTTTGACTAATTATCAAAATTTAGTCTTACAAAGCTATTCTATTCTCAAAAACTGAACATTCTAAGGTATTTGAATTCAGCTTTGCTAATTGTACACATTATCTTTGTTTTGTCAAATGCACCATGAGGCAACTTTTTAAATGCAAACATTCCTCCTAAAACTCCATCCTTGTCCTTCTCCATCATAAAGTCATTAAAACGAGGCAAAAAAGTGCTGTCAGTTGTTTTATTTATTTATTTACTTACTTATTTATTTTTTGTGTGTTAAACATCTCAAATTAATCGCAAAGATTAATGAGTTAATTCCCCCAGCCCTGATCAAACATTGATCAGAAAACATAAACACAAGCTAAACCAATCCTGCTTGATGTAAGAGAATGAACCTCATTGGTTCTTGCAGAAGCTCAAACGTGCCCCGTAACACGAGAATGAAAATTAAAGTATCTTCATTTGTGTTTCGAAAATGGACGAAAGTCTTACAGGTTTGGAACAACATGAGGGTGAGTAAATAATGACAGAATTAATTCTTAAGTCATTGTTTTTCTTACTTTCTGCATCAGATCCACAGCCTGGCATTCGTCAAAAGTATCAAGGAAAGAAGAGAGATGAGGGATGAGGTGTATACTGGGACATGTGAATCATAGGAGCAAGCTTGCATTGGAGATGACTGGAGGATCACATGCTTTTGAACGCATTTTCAGCACTCTTTCCCAGTCAACGTGGGGATTTCTCAGAAACACATTTTTCCAGTTCCAATTTCACAACACTGATGAATAATGCTTCTGATGCTGCTGAGAACAGTTTTATACTGGCTATGTGCTCGAAGATTATGGCAAATAGTTTTCCACAAAAAAAAAGAAAAAAAAAGAAAAGAAAATCTCATGGATTGTTGAATTTTGACTAAATGAGCCAACGTCAATGTTGTGCAATACTGATATCTGGAATAATGCAAATGATGAGACTTCGCTGACCATGATTTCACTACCAGATGAGATGACAGTGCCCACAAGTCCATAGCATCACCCCTGTGGCCATCTTTTACTGTGGTGTATCTCCAAATTCAGTCTGTAGACTTTAATCACTGTGTTCCTTTTCTGGGTTCTTACGTTTTATTCTGTTAACCAAAAGTTCCAAAAGTCTTCTTTTTTTTAGTTATGGCTTCCTCGTTGAACTGAATGCTTTCTGTTCAATACTACTCAGACTTTCTCTAAAATGATTTTTTTCCTTACTGTTATTATTCTAATTTTATTTGGGTTTTTTGGGGGGTGGGGGGAGTTTATTGTGCAGATTTCGTTCTAATCTCTCTACAGTTCTAATGAAGCATCCTGTGCAAACGATCCTTGAGCCAATGCATTAGTTTTAGAGTTGTATTAGAATGCTGTTTAGGGTCGATGGTGTCTTGTGTGTATCTGAGGAACGTAGGTACTGTGCTGTTCCTGCCTGAAGCATCTTCCCAAAGCTCCCAACAACGCCCCCACCCCGGCCCCTCCTCCTAGGACCAAATCGGACTGATGTCAGTATCCTACTTTCTGATTGGGCGAGGCTCTGTAGGCAGAGAAGATAGATCGAATGTTATTTATTTTCCATTTTTAATTTATTGTCTTGTCGAACTTTTTCTGTGTTTGTGTTAGGCGGACCAGGTGCGTGGGTTTCGTGGCAGCATGAGCAAGTCATGTGGTCCGTGCGTGTTTTTGGATTCGGGGAGTTTAGGGAATGTGCAGTGTTGTACTTTTTGGAATATTTCATTACCTCAAACAGCCCTCAGTTTACTGGGCTTGTGTGTATAGACTGAACCCAATCGTTTTATCAAAAATGTACTGTAATGCAGCCGAATGACGTCAAGTGTGTGTGGAGCTCCTCCGATGGGCAGCAGTCTCTCCCCGAATTGTTTCTGAATCGATCTGCTCTTCTTTTTCCTTGTGAGTGAGGGATTGGTGTGGTGGGATGGTGGCTGATGGGTGAGTCTTAGATGCTTGTTGGATAAATGCTGCTGATTGTGTAATACCTCCCTGACTCCTTTGTAAAAGTAACACGTCTAGAGCTCAGGTTTCATATTATACTATATGGACTGTAGACACTGTAGATGTGGATCCGATCCAGGCAGAGTTACTGAAGACAAGCAGTTGTTGGTGCTCTCTGGGTTTATTGCAGAAGGCCGAATTCTCAAATGCCCAGCACTGTAAATGTTTGCCTCCTACCAGCAGGTGGCAACAAAAGCGCAGGGCAGGATTGGATGCATCAAGGCTGTTCCTCATTAATAATGTCTCTCAATGCATGTGTGTATGGACTTCACTTGGATTTGCAAATTGCAGTGCATTAGTTGTTTTATTTTAGAAACTTTTTTAATGTGCTGTTGCTATTTAATTTTATTATAGGAACATGTTCTTTTTTGGTTTTGTTTTCATGTATTGTGACCAATTCTTTTAGGTTTTTGGTTTTAATCTTTTTTTTTTTTTTTTTTTAAGTTGATGTTTTTATGACCACTTTTGCTATTGTGTTGGTAGAAAAACTAGCAAAATAGTGGATGAAGATCAGTGGGTTGGTTTAGTCTTTTTCGTCTTACTGACTGCCAAGCAGAAAGTGAACTTTTTAAGTAAATGGTGAATTTCCTTTAGTCGTAAGATAATAGATGTTAGACATTTTTAAGATGAAACTGAAAACTTGGTATTTGTGTTAATGACTATTATGGCTTTGATAATATGATTGAATAGTTGTTTTAAAATGGTCATTATTTCTTGTTATGTTTTATTAGGTTTTCTTTTCTTTTTTTTTTCTTTTTTTGTCTTTGCATTTTAGAAGAAAATATGTTTTTGGACTTTTTGTGTTCCCAACAAATACTTGAAGTTTTTAAGAAAAAAAAAGAGTACGTGGATTAGGATAAAATAGACATTAAAGAGACAGACACTGGAAACCTTGCCTCTGCATCTTATTGGCTTGTCATTACAATTACATTCCAGTTCAAGGACATAGTTATGATATTTCAATAACAAAGTCGTTTTAATGTTCATGTGGTTTTGCAACTATTTTGGCTTGAAATGAAAATTCTCCATATCTATTTTCTAATTGCATATTGATTTATGTATGTTTTGACCTAAACTAATGTGTAAAACAAACAAAAAAAAATATATGGATGAAAAGATCTGTCTGTTTCATTGTGACTTTAAAATTAAGTGATTTAAAAGTTCTTCTAAAAAAATCTATAAATCTTAAGGAGAAATCTTGATCATGACACAATCACTCTTTTGTGTCAATATGTTTGTTCAAGGAAGGCCTTCTAGAATAGATTCACGTGAAAAAAAAAAAATTTAAATATCAGAAACTAGTCACAAGTTACGAGACTCTTGCAATAAATAAAATCTTAATGACCAAGGGCCTCATGAATAAAAGGCTTTGTGTACGTTTCATCCTATGTACACAAGTTTTTTTATTTGTAAAACTGTATGTATGTAAGAATCTGCACCTGTTAACTTGCAAGTACATACCCAAGCTTTTTTTTTTTCGTGTGTTCTCAAGTCCTTGAAGTAACCATACATGGAGCTTAGGATACTTTGTTGTGATTATATCTCCATATAGTTTCCATATGCATATTGCCTTCCAGAAAAAAAAAAAAAGTAGGCGACGCATTGCAGGACAGAAGTCTCCCGCACAGATAGAAGAGAGATTACACTGTTAAAATCACCCACCCAGTAAAACTACTGTTAAGAATAGAATTGAGATGTAAAATTGGATTAGATACTATGTTTTCATATAATGTATTACGAATATAGACCAAATGTGTAGCAATTTTGAGAAAAAATAGGTCCTGTCCATTTTCTGCACCGTCTCCCTTGCAAAGTTTTGTGGATCACTTAAGGAACTATTACTAATAAAAAAGCACTATAAACTACATTTTCTAAAAGCAGAACATTTATTTTTGGCAAATGTACCTTTTAGGCTCTGTGTGTCCGGTGGAAATAAAAGGACATTTTCCATTTGCACACTATTTATAAAAAAATAAAATAATAATAATAATATACTTGGCGTATGCAGATATAATTGCTGAGAAGCACTATACATCTTTCCCATCAGGAATATTGCATAAAGTAGAAATATAATTACAGCTATGATGGGAAACACACTGCCCATTCAGCTGATATTAATTTTTGCTGCATACCAATATTCTGTTAGTCAGAAACTATATATTTTAACCCCATTTCCAGAAAATTGGGGACATTTTGTCAAATGCAATTAAATCAAGAATCTGTTTACCACTGTGTCGCATCACCTTACCTTTTTCACATAATTAGTTGCAAAAAAAGCTGGAAACAAAGATGATCAGGTGATATATAGTTTTCAGCATCATAAAGTAGAAGTCACTAATCTTATCCCTGACCAAAAGTGGTTATTTGTAATTAATAGATTATATTCACCATCAATACTTATTTGCCACAGATTATTCTGAAATTAGATTTTTAAATATATTGTAGACATTTTTTAAGACACCCACAGACATCAAGAATCAGCATGATGCATAAACCTCTGTTAATTCTCAGTAAAACTTTCTAGCCGGGTGCCAGAAATAAAGAGTTTGTTTATTTATAATTATGTACGAGCATCTGATTGTATTGATTTATTTACAAGGTCTGATTGTATCCACATGATCAAAACATGCTAAATTTTAAATTGGCTAACAAAATTGAAATAAAAAAATGTTACAATCATTGACGAATTCTAAAGCAAAGATATTTAGGGGAATGAACAATGCTCTTCTTAACAAACATAAAGAAAATGTTGTAACTCCTATCACATACCTGATAAACAAATCAATAGAAGAGAGTTTTTTCCCCATTGCTTTTTAAACTACTTAATCACTCCAGTATTCAAATTGGGGGACAAACATGAGGCCATGCAATTATAGGCTGATTAGCATTTTCCTGTTGTCTCAAAGATTGCACAGAAAGTAATTGTGGAGCAAATAAAATAACATTTAAACAAAAATAATATCCCATGCAATTCGGATATAGAAAACACCATTCCACCGAAACTGCATGTTGTTACTTTACTGAGGTGGTGAATGCAAAGCTGGAAAAGGGCAGGGTCGTGGGCGCTGTGTTTTTGGATCTAAGCAAGGCATTTGACACAGTCAACCACTTTGTGCTACTGAGGAAGCTGACTAACTATAATTTGTCTCTATTGCACTGCAGTGGGTAGAATCAAATCTCAGTGACCGTGTCCAGTGCGTAAGAGTCAAAAGTTATCAAAAAATCTAAGGCTAATGACATGGGTGTCCCACAAGGCTCTGTTCTTGGGCCATTGCTGTTCTTGCTTTACATAAATGATCTTCCTTCGGTGTGCGGTGAGGTGGACATGCAAATGTACGCGGACGACACTAAAGTTTACATGCATTGAAGTGATATGACCAGTGTAGCTAATAAACTAACCAGTGTTATGGGAAACATCTTAAATTGGCTTTTCTCTGCCTCGCTTATACTGAATGTAAATAAAACAGTAGCAATGTATTTTACCGGACTGAAGTCCTTCTTTCCATTTATCCAAATCAGAGTCCCATAATGAATTTAAATATCTAGGTCTTGTTTTGGATTCAACCTTTACTTCAAAAATCATGTTAAGAAAACATGCAGCACGCTAAAATACAGTTTGTCTGCTTTTAGACATATTAGGAATACATTGGCTCACGATGCTGCAAAAATGTACTTGGAGGCAACGATAACTCCTCATATTAATTACTGTATTTCTTGTTGGTCACAGACATGTGAAACAGCAATAAAACCATTAAAATCTTTTTATAATCTTAGACAAAAAAGCTATAAGATATCATCACTGTGTGATTCAGGAAAAAATACAGCATGTATGGCAATGTGCGATTCGTTTTTTTGACTAATTAAATTTTATATTGTATATTTTGTATTGTAATTCACCTGCTCTGGGACTACATGTGGAATAGCTTAAGCTAAATCTGGTGCAAATCATCTTTAATTAATGTTTTTTTGTTTTTTTGCACATTGTCCCTGTTGAAATAAATAAATAGACATGTGTGCTAATGAGAGGCACAGCATTCTTAGTTCGTCCAATATCAAATTTATTTTTTAGCCCTAAGGGTTTCTGGAATTCCTGATAATAATTGAAAATTGTTTTCAATTGAAGTATCAGTAACAGCTTCTTTCCCAATACACAACCTGTGAACTTTCACTGTCAGCATTATTGGGTATGCACTTACCCCTGCATCATTTACATAATACTCAGCATCATGGCAAATCCATCCCTGTGGGCCACACTCCTGCTTCCTCCCAGGAGCCTTCTCTCTTCCCTGCAAAGACATGAGGATGGACTTGCATCTTTTGGAAGAAAGCAGATTGAGAGTGTTAATTTGAGAAATGCTGTAATGTCAAGATTCAAGATTTTTAATTTCATTGAAACACTTCTCTTCATACTCAGCGTATCTTTCATGGCCCACAAACCATGAAGTACAAATGAAGGAGTTATAGCCTAGTTATAATGCCAATTTTGTAGCATTTTTCCAACCTTTGGTATCAATTCTTTCCCTGACAATACAGAAATTGTCATTTCTAAGTTGTGCAAGTCTGATTGGTAAGTGGCATTTATTAATTTTGGATGCAGCCTCTTTCGTGAGTGTTGATAAAGTGTCTTCTTCATCTGACAGCTTTCTCACCTCCGCCTGAGCCACTCTCGCTCTTTTCTGAGCTCTCACCCTCTGTTTCCGCTTGCTCTTATAATGGAGTGGCCCTGCAGAGCTTCCAGCTAGTGGCACATGCTCAACTTCCCCTTTCACAGCTGCAGCAGCAATTCGTGCTGTAGGGGCGAGGCTTTCTGATGGTTGCCTGCATCCTCCAATGCCTGCTTCCTCTTTTTTTGTCGTCAAAGCAAATGAAAGCATCTGGAGCTTTCTCGCCTCCTCTCTGCTTCTCGTAACGTGTCTCAGCCTCCTGTTACCCTTTTTTTGAAGAGAGTCCAGTCAATCCATCTTCGTTCCTTTGGGGGCAAATTTTTAAGATGTCTCGTCTCCCCTAAAATTGACACACTTAAAGTCCCACAATCAGCAAACTGTCATTTTGTGAAGTTTGACCACAGTTGAATTTGAGCAATTTGCTCATCTTGCAAATTGCATTTTCAATGGCCCCTGGATCTCAGTTTTTATTTTACTTCAACAGTTCCCCATTTTCAGTTAAGCTAGTTCTTTTTTGGAGGAAAAAAAATGGCAAAAGCAGATCTATTAATATTTTCTTAGAGAGCAGCATCAATATGCAAACAAGGAAAAGGCAAATAAATTGCAAGAGAAACAGCAATCTTGTTATCATGTATACAATATATTGAAGAATGTTTTTAACCAAATGTTGATATTTTTAAAGGTGACCGTCGTCAACTATCTGGTTACCAACATTCTTCAAATATCTTCTTGGAAAGTCATACATGTTTGGATCAACTTGAGGGTAAAAAATGACAACATTTAAATTTTTGTGTGAACTATCCCAAACTCATAGGCAGCTATTCAGATCACCCCCGTTTTATAAAAAATCGATAGACAAACTTATACTCTGTCTGCGTGTATTGGCCAAATTATATTTTTGATGTGAGCAACATAGTGACAATTCTGTATTTCGGATAGCTGAAACAATGAAAATCTGACCATAAATAGTTAATGCGGTCGCGCACTATCAGGTCACTTTGTTTTTATTGGCCATTGGCCATATTTTCTGTCAATCAAACCTTAAACCAATGAATGAAGGGAAAATCTGTCGCGTTCGTCTCTTTTAGCCAATCAGCGGTTGGTTACCACGAGTCGCGGTGCAGATTTAAAAGTAAAATTAATCTCTTGTCAACACATTTAGGACTGGGGCCAGTCGAAAAGACGTGATTTCTGAACCGAGAGCGATGCACAGTAAGTTAAACCGACCTTTTTCCGTGTACATGTAATATTTACTGACTTATCTGGTGATATTAGTTAAAGGTTGTGTTAAAAGACAACGGAGACCAGGGCTGTATTATCCACTCAGCGAGGCTAGTCTGAGTCATGTTAGCCCAGCGCTAGCATGAAAGCTAGCGTGACTCTTTCTCTACTTTGCATGCAGGGGAATTAGAATAACGCCATTATTTAGATAACCTTCGGCATTTGGTTCAGGATTTGCACATGTTTTGTAGTCAAATGTGAGCCATTCCACCCTCCCTACCTTCCCCGGTGCCCACTTGTTTTGTCTAATCCAAGTGAGGTGGTAATAGAGCCAGAATCGGGGACCAAAGTGGTTGCCTGGAGACCTGCTTCTCTCTCATCCTGGCGCAGGTATCCGCTCTCTGCCACGAATAGCCTACATTTTCATTTAAATGAATCATTTGCAAGGCTAATGTTTGAGTGTGGTCATGTCTGACCACTGCAGCTTTTGATCTGCTGACTCTGCTTGAGTTAAAAGCTTTGTGAAGATGAGTTGGACGCGGATCAGCTCTCTTATATGTAGGGATGCACTCGCCTCCTGGACAGGCAGACAGCTCAGACAAACTTTAAACACTATTGTTTTGTCTTTCTCATTGTTATATGTTAACACGTGTGTTTTTCCAGCAGGTGCTGTTAAACCAAAACCGGAACTTTCTGCAATCAAGAGCTTAGGATACATCCAACAACATCATGTCGACCGTCTCACAGATGCCTCATGGACCTTGTGATCCGGTTTCTGCAAGACTGTGACAGGATTGTCCTGCCCCATAACCGACGCTGCTCAACCTTAAAGTAATCTTCTGCCCTTCTGTTTGGCTTGCTTCTCTTGCTCTTGTCCAATGTGATTTTGTCTTCCTGCTGCTTCTCTACAGCATCATTTATGAATGTTGTAACTCATTTAGACTCCATGTACATTCTAAAGTGTATCACTTTTCTCTGTGTTGGTTTCATGCATAATACTGCTTGAAATGGTTTCAGTAATAATTCCTACAAATTTTGTGCCATCTTCACCAAAAAGACCACGCCTAACCAAAGTTGTAGAATTAATAATTTACTCTGACCATATGCCTGCAACAGCAATAGATATCTGACCAAGTAATAATGACATGTCAACTTGGTGTCTGTAAGGTGATTTGACAAAGCTGTGGTTGATGTGGCATAGTAATATAAGAAAATACCTCAGCTGGTCGTTGAAAGGTTGCAGGTTTGAGCCCTGCAGATGAATATGGCCATTCATAGGGGACATACTAGTCCACCACCACCAACAACAACATAATATGACTTGCTTCTTTTGTTTAATCTGTTATTTGTTGTTATATTTTGAAATGGTATTCTTCCAACAATGCAATTAAAAATTAATACATATTTTTTTTCTTATTTAGTAGCTAGTTCATAATGTACTGTGTTATTACTATAGTACTTACATATATCCTTTAACAAAATACTAAAATAAAGTATTTATATATTTTTATATATGTACATATATAAAAAATCTTTAGATTAAATTGTAGTGAAAATCTACAATTTTCAGTAGTATATAATATTATTTAAAAACTGTAAATATATTTATAAAATGATAATACAAGTCATTAACAATCTTGTAATAGATTGTAATGTATGGCTCATTTAGTGTAAAAATAAGCTTGCTGGAAATAATAACAGTAGTGAATAAGTAGTGAACTTAGTGTAATAATAACATGCTGGTGTTTTCTGGATCTGAATGGGTTACAGCAAAAGAGTTTCATGGTACTGATTGAACACAATAATCATATCGTATCGTATGCTGTACACACACAGCCAGTGGGCCTGTCGCCTACAACCTGTTAGCTAGAGGTCTGCCTTGTGTCCTGCTGGCGATGACACAATAGGATGGATGGCGCTTGCCTGCTAGCTCTGAAAGGTAGCGTTGTGAATATGTGAGCTGCTCGCATTGCTTTGCTGTTGTTTACATGATAGAGAAAATCAGAGCGTTACACAAGATTTTTTTGGGGAACAGCGGAGGGTTTTATAATATAGTTTGTGGGAGATTTAGAGTTTTTCTGAGATGCAAAAGCATCGTGTGTTGTGGGGTTATGTTTTCATAATTGGATTTTGTGCGTACTCTTCACTCTCTTCAATTATTAGCGTGTTGCATGACCAGATTTGTTAGTGCAAGCTTTAGAATAATGAATTGATGCACATTAGCTGTCATTTCTGTAACGTACTTCTTAATTTGGCTGCTATAGATTTTGATTTCTGTGACGTCTTTTTAGCTTTTGTTTTGTGATTTGCTTGCTGCAGACATGAACCCACAGTCCCAATGTAGCAATAACTGGAATAATACACTCCCTTTCAACTCCTCCCACAAGGTTTCCCTCACTGTACCACAGAATTACGACCTCCTCCCTCCCACATACCCTTTTTCTTTCTTCTTGGCCTCCCCTCGTCTCGTTCCCCTCCCTCTCCCTGCAGTAATCTTTCTAAATCTCTGGCCTGCTAATCCTTTCCACGCCTATTTTAGTACGGACACCCCCCACCATCCCAGCTTCTCCTGCTTCAATATACATGTATATTATATGGCAGTCGTCCGGAATAATTTAAGGACTCATTACAATGCAATAATGAGACTAGTGAGGGATGCAGTTGCATTGGAATTCTCCTGAAGATATCTGGGGAATATGTCCGTGTTGTGCCATTGCAATGTGTTCCTTTTGTAGTCTGGACTTGACTGTTAGGTTTAGTAGTAGTTAATGTTTATGTAATTGGCACAGTACATTTTATGTATGTTGGATTTACAAAGGTATTTGTGTTTTGTTGTTTTGACTTCTAACGTGGATTTTTGGTCTAATTTTCCTTCTTTACTCTTCCCATTTGTTTCATCCTTCTGTCTTGCTTTACCCTTTTCATTCCTTTTTTTTTCAGAGAACATATTTTTGGTGAGAAGTAATAATGCTGAGTTTGAACTCATATGATAATCTTTGAAATGATGAAGCAAAATGTTTCACTAAACAGACAAAAAAAAATCATGTTTGATTTTTCACAAGTTTCAAGGTTGTTCTTGTATACATTCCTATTATATAAATAAATATGGATATTTTAAGATGCTCATAAAAACAAAACCCTAAAATATGTGATTTTTATCCTTAAAGACAGACCGTGACGTTGAGCAACATTTCCCGAGATTATGCTGAGCATCCTTGCAGCTGGCTCCATATTCTTCCCCGGCCTTTTCCTGCTGTCTAAGCGAATCCTTAAACATGGTCCTGGGCTCAAATGGAGCGAGAAGGATGCTGTCATTGTCTCGTCCAGGTAAAAAAGGGGAAGATAAAATGAGATGTGTTGAGAGGTCCTGTCAGGCTCTCTCTCAAAAAAAAAAAAAAAAACTATCTGCTTGTATTTACTTGTGGTTCATCTCAAAATATGTATGCCAGTAAAGAACATATTATATCCTCTTTTTGTTTATAAACATAAAAGTCATGGCATTGATGTTGTGGAATGAGAGATTCACATTATGGATGTGCAGCCGACGAATCAGCAGCAACTGTGTGATGCTATCATGTTTAAATATTTGTCACAAAAATATTTGAAAACCAAAAATGGTTGGCTGAAACTGAGGGGTAGATAATTTAATGTTTTGCTGGTCTATCACAAAATGTGTCGTTGTAAGTTTATGGCAGAGATCATTATCCTGTTTTGGAGGCCTTTTTGCTAAAAATGTGTCAGATTAAGATCTGCAGAGTAAAGAGTTGCATGTAAAGTAATGTTTGGTTGCAGTGCACTGTCTGATGCATTGATCAGCTTTTCTGCTTAGCTAGGAAAGTTACTATGTAATATCTTGCTTAAATGACCCTTTCCTTAACTGGTGTCATCAGAATCTGCTATTAATAGTTTCCAATATCTCTGATCTAAGGATGTTTGCAGTCAGTTTTCCTCTCTGCTTTGGCTTTCTTTCATCTATGTGACTCTTTTTTTTCCCACTCTTTCTCAGGCTGGTGTCCTCCATTCAAGCCATTATGGCATCCTCTGCCGGATACATCATCGCCCGTTCTTGTGAAGACATCATTGAGGACCAGTGAGTATCAGCTGAGGATGTGCATTGTAGCTAGATGTATAAAAGAGAAAATATTTTTTTGGGGAATTCCGGTTGATTTTATAAGCAGTAGGGTCTGTTTTACCACACACACAACACAGCTTTACTTTGGTGTTTGTTTGTTTTCCTATGTGCATGTCTCTCTCGTCTTAATTAATTTGTGTTTTATTTGTGTATACAGCTAAAAAAATTCACTCATTTCTATGGAATTGTTCCCAGACGTGTAGGAGTGCTAAAGTATTCCCTGAGTGTTTCTAAGAATGTGCTATTCCTCCAATGCACACCTTATGTCAGAATAATCTAATTAGGCTCTTAACCTAATTAGTTTCTATCTGTAAATCCATTGTGGCACACCAAGCCAGAGGGAAGGGAGCAAGAGAGAGTAGATGGGCAAAATACTCTGGCAAAACTTAATAGTGAATTTTTTATGATGGCTTTAGTCAGCGGTTTCAGTTGATGATTTAAAGCAGCATCTTAACACTCTGTGAAACCCATTCGATGTGTTCACGCTGATGGTTTGTCAAACAGTTTTCGCTCTGATTTGATTTAACTCACCTAATCAAATGTAACTTATTTTGAGCTATTTTTCAGTTTATTTTGTGCCTTAACCCAAAGGGCCACAAGTTAATTAAGAGTGGCAGCTCAAATGGGTCGGAGCAATCATTTTTCATAAATGATTTAAGCCAGGTAAACTCAATTACTTAGGGTATGTGTTGTAAATCCAACATCAAGGGAACAGGAAGCCTGGGAATTAGACTAATGCTGTGTTCCAATTACTTATGCTACACCCTAAAAGTATGTTCTCTTTTTGTGGAGAAAAAATACATACTTTTGAGTGTGTAGCCGAAGAGTAGACCTGCTTTGAGACATACTATCACGTCATGAATTGCATCTTTAACGGACGCTTTGTCACATAGTTACGCTGTCAGTCGTGTTTTTATAGTTAACATCCTCCACATTTCATTTCATTTCATTTCCTGCTGTATCTGAGAGATAAGAAGTAGCACGTTGATCTTCCAGATGTGGCTCTGTGGCTCATGGGTAGAGCTCACTCTGCTCTGAACCAAATCCTTCTTCAAAGTGCAATGGTTTGTGGGCAATATTAGCCATTAGAGTGTGGACTAGATCTTCATTTAATCTACTGGACATATTATGAATATATTGTGAAATATTTACAGTTTAAAAGAACAGGTTGCTATTTGATATATTTTAAGATGTAATTTATTCCAGTGATGGGCAGCTGCATTTTTAATTAAGTCACTGTTATTTATATAGCGCTTCATACAACACAGTTTGTTTCAAAACAGCTTTACAGTGATAACAGTAAAATTATTCAAAGATACACACAGTTCATTTCAGCCGTACAGCAGTTCTAAAAGAAAATCGTGTCATTGTTAAAGTCAGACCGTAGTCAGTTCAGTGTTGATTCAGTTCTGTTGGAAAGATCATCAATTATTAAATTAATTTCATCTAAAAATCATTTCTGCCGAAAAACAGTGATGTTGATGTCCAGCTCAGTTCACTTCTCATCCTATAGTGTCAGTGCTGTCAAATCAATGATATTGTTGAATATTAAGTGTCCCCAACTTAGCAAGCTAGAGTCAACATTGGCAAGGAATGGAGAAAAAATGGAGCCACCTGTTTGAAAACAGAAAGGAAGCAGAAAACTCCATCAGGTGGAAGAATGGAGAAAAAAACCTCAGGAGAACCCAGGCTCAGTCGTGGGGCCAGTTCTCTTCTGGCTACGAATAAATACAGTGTGATTTATGATTCAGTCAGAAATCAAATTGTTGATCGGTAGCATTCAAATATTTAGTTCAATTCCTTTTGTTTGAAGATTGCATTCATCACTCCAGTATGGAGACAAAGCTGCTCATGGGTCTGTGCAGAGGACTCTGGTTCTTAATATGGTCTTTGCTAAATCTGTGCTAATGGCTATCATGTCGAAGAGGCCTTCACAGGGGATTGTCTAGTTGACAGGAACTCTGCTGTAGGGTATCTGGACTCTGTCAGTTGGGACTCATTCAAATCCACAGTTAGAAAGCTTTTAACCTTTGACTTCCACACTATAATTCACAAGTGATTTATTCCTAATGGCGTTTATTGACACTTTCATAGTGAACTGAGTTCAAACAAATCCTTCCCCATTTCCGGCAAGGAGTAATGTTAACACGCGCACACACACACACAACCGGGGGTCAGGTCTCAAAGCTATCTCTATCGCTATCTCTTCAGAGCCAGACCAGGTGGCCAGAAAGCTCTCTCCAAAACGCACACACAACACATAATTAGACATTCCTTCATTGAAATCTGTAACTCGACTAATTCTGAAAAGAAACCGATATATTCCTGCATATTTCCCATGTGTTTTATTGTCATTTTAGTGCAATCATGACTTCTCTAGATGTTTTAGACAAACTCTGAATGCCTATATTCATGCCTATGAATGTAAACTTTCCTTTCGTGTTTGTACGCCGCCTTCATCTTCACGTTTTAAAATCACTGATGATCATCTTTTTCTCTCTCTCTTCCTTTCTTCCGCTGGCGCTTCATCATGTATCTCCTTTGTGAATCTTTTTCTTTGTTTAAGTTTTGTTTTCCTTTCGACTTTGTTCATTTCCCCAGAGGGGTAAATTAACTTGGCTTGAATTGTTTCTTTGGTAATTTACGTCCGAGACCTTTAAAACTTCTTTGAAAGCATGCGCTCCGGACCATCCGCAGACCACGTGACGCTCCGACGGCACACACACGACACAAGGCCGCTCACCCACGCAGCCATGTTCAGCAACATAAGAGAACCATATGCAAGTATATTCGTTTATCAAGCTTTCAGAGCATTAAGATTGTGTTTTTTAAGATTGTGAAAGGACAAGATCCCGGATACAGGAGGCCGAAATGAGCTTTCTCCGCAGGGTGGCTGGCTGATCCCTTAGAGATAGGGTTAGAAGCTTGGTCACTCGGGAGGAGCTCAGTGTAGAGCCGCTGCTCCTCCACATTGAGAGGCGTCAGCTGAGGTGGCTCGGGCATCTGTTCTGGAAGCCTTCCCAGAGAGGTGTTCCTGGCACGTCCCACTGGGAGTAGACCCCGGGGAAGAACTAGGACATGCTGGAGGGACTATGTCTCCCAGCTGGCCTGTGGATGCCTCGCTGTCCCCCCGGAAGAGCTGGAGGAAGTGTCTAGGGAAAGGGAAGTCTGGGCATCTCTGCTTAGACTTCTGCCCCCGCATCCCGGCCCCGGATAAGCGGAAGATGATGGATGGATGGATAGCCTTGAAGTTATGAACTAACTTTTCTGCATTTGACATTTAGCAAATGTTTTTATATATATAGTTTCATATATATATTATTTTCGTCATATATATATATATATATATATATTTTTTTTTTTTTAAATGGACTTTATATATAATTATTTTTTCAAATGCGGTTTTACAGATACCAATTAGACAGCCAGTCATTGGGTCTCCTTCACTAAGCATGTATACGCACAAGTTTGTGCATGAACTCTGTGTATTGATTATTTTAGGAACAAATCACAAATAAATAAATTCACCAAACATTTCGTAATAAAATGTACGAAAATTTTTTTAGGAACAACTAAAACCATGAGTACGCAAAAAGCACTTACTCTGTATGGCCTTATAATCGTGTAACGATTATCCACTTCAAATATTGACTACTTTATTTTTGTGGATTCTTTGATGAATAGAAAGATCAAAAGAACAACATAATTAGACATACAGTACATTTATCCATCCCTCACAATAAAATTATTGCATAAAATTTTACTCAAGACAGTTGTTTACTCTTGTGTCCCCATTTATCTTAGGAAGACAGAAAATAGTTTTACTGCCTCTACAATCTGACTGATGCTTAATTTGCTAGTCAAATATTAAGGGAACACTTCACCCCAAAATGAAAATGTTGTTGTTCTAAACCTGTATGAATGTTTCTCTTACATGCAACACAAAAGAAGACATTTATCAGAATCTTAGCGGAGCTTTTTTTATGTACTTTGTTGGAATTTCTTGCCTTGGACATGCCTTCATAGAAATATCAAGGAACAAGTCATGGAATTCTGCACACGTTTGGATTTGAAATGTTTATTTGGCCATTCTGATCATAATATCTGTGAAAATATCAAAATATCAAATATGGTAATGACTGGGAAAAAAATCATGGAAAAGTGATTTATATATATTTGTATGTATAACATGTATGTGTATATATTTGGGGTGCTACGGTACATGTATTCGTTCCGAACCTTCACTGTTACAGTCACAAGTGATCCAGATTCCAATCCAGTAGAAACACTGTTTGTTACTGCCACAATAGGAAAAAGGGCAGAAGAAGAAAAGAGAGTCTATGCAACAACCCAAAACAAGATTGGCGACTCTCCATTGACAATTTAGATTGCACGCAAGGGCTTGCTAATAGCCTGTACGCTGAGTTTTTTGTTTTTTTTGTGATGCACCCCCCTAACTACACGGAAAGTAAACCGGAATCCCGTTTGTTTTTCTCTATTGTACATAAGCACAATGTTTTGTTTTTATTGGGAGTATGCACATATAAAAATAAACATTTTTAAGTTGTTAAGTTTCACTACTACAATCTAGTGATGGAAATAATTGTCCTGGAAATGGGAAGCCTCAGGTGCAGCTTCACTCGTTTCTCTCCTCATGGAAATGTGAAGTAGGCTCTTTTTCTCCCTGCTCATCTCTCTGTGATTTCTTGAAAATGTGTAATATTTAACTTTATGTATCCGCTGGTGAAGTCAAGCTTTCTGAACCAGCAAAGCTTTCAACACAATTCTATTGGAAAAAGGTTTATTTCTTGATTTGATTTTGAGCTCTAATTTGAAAAGCTTCGTTTAATTTAACACACGCCTCGAAGCGTTGGTGTCATGCCTAACAGAACTAGTATCTGCCATTATCACCACTTTAATGAACTCTCACAGGCAAAGAAATCTAATCTCTGCACAAGTTTTATTTTTCGTTAGATTTATTAATCAGTATTCCATTTAGTGTACTTTCAAACTGCCAACTTAAGTGTAGCTCTTCCAAAAAATTTATCTTTTAAAAGAAAAAGAGAGGAACTCTTAACTATGTCTTAGTCAAAATGTGTGATACATAATTGCCTATAATTAGGCCTTAGCAATAGCAAAGGCCATAATCATAAATTAAAACAAGTTCAACCTCAACACAAAAATATCAACAATGCTTCTATTCCCTGAGAGTGAGGATATTTTTTTTCACTTAAAATTAAAGTGCAGTGTTTGGAAACATGTGACTGGAGTTCTTATCTTAACTGAAAGTGCCACTGTAGCTATACATTTAAATATTATAACATGAAATCCCAAATGTTCCCACACACCAGACTTCTATGACGTGCATTCTCCAACTCCGGTTAGCCTTCCTTATCTCTCCCACTTGCTATTTCTAAGCTTGACGTGGCCTGCTGCACTCCATATTCCACTTGTACTGTCTTGTTCGACTTGAACTGGTGCCGTACAGAGTGATCGATTTATGACATCAAAGTACTGCAAGAGTGATTGAAAAGCATACAGAGCCGTTGTTCTCACGCTACTTTGATGTCATTCATCGATCGCTCTGTGCAGCGCTTATTCAAGTCGAACAAGCCTCATATGTACAGTATGTATGCCCACACACATCTTATTTTGTGTGAAAAGGAAACACGAGTCTGGGGTCACATTCAGGCACGAGGCTACATTGCGCGTGCGTTGAACCGTGAGACGCACACACACTACGATCCGAGACAAGCGAACCGAACGATTTGGATGTTTTTTCATGTACCATGCCACCCCCAATGTTTATGTATGTGTATATATATATAACTCATGGTTGCAACAAAGTAACCCTAAAGCAAATATGGGGGTTTCTCATGCTTGTTCCTTCATCCCATATCTCTCTCTGCTCCCTCTGTCCAGACATTGGCTTACCAGCAGCTATATCCTTTTTGCGGTCCCCTACTTCATCTATGACATCTATGCCATGTTCTTGTGCCACTGGTACAAACTTCAGGTCAAAGATCACGAGGAGGATAGGCAGGCCAAACCGATGAGGTCAGCCATCATCGGCTATCTGCGCAGAGAGTTCCTAATGGTCTTGCACCATGTCGTCATGGTTACTGTCTGTTTCCCTGTCTCTGTGGTGAGTGGAATGAGGGTTGTGTGACGTTTAACAAACATTTTTTCATAAACGCACATTTAAAGTACATCTTTTCTTAAATATGATTGTGGAGGCTCAGCAGAGCCATATGTTTGGAGTGTAGTAACACAGCTTTGGCTTCCTGGCTGTTTGAAGAGTGATTTGATGGGGTCATGCTATGTGGGTGGCTTGAAGTGTGGCTGAGTCTAACTTGTCCCGAATGGGCATGTGTACTTTCACTCTGTGATTATGCTCTCCATCACTCTCCATCTGTATCCATGGAGACTATTGCTGTCGGCAGCAATGCAGCAGCCCGTACCCTGGCATTAGCTGCACTTAAATGACAATAAGTGTTATGGACAGGAAAACCTCTGCAGCACTTCCCTCGGATAAAACCACACTAAGCTTTTCTACATCTGACACAACACAAGTCTGACTATCTCTTTCTTTTCTTTCGGTTTTTATTCCCTTCTCTGTCCACTTCCCTTCTTTTCATTTATCTTTTATTCCTTCTCTTCATTCCCCTTCTCTCCTTTCCCTTTACCTGCCATTTCTGTATCTTCGTCCCGTTCACTTTTTCCATTCTTTTCTTTTCTTTCCCTTCCCTTTATCTTTCTTTTTCCTACTTTTTCTTTTCCTCTCCTTTTTATTTCACTTTCTGTCTGTTTCCCCTTCCCACTTACTTTTCTTTGCTTTTCTGTTTTCCTCGCCTTTCCCTTCTTTGAATTGTATTTCCTTTTCTGTAATAATCTCTTTTCCCTTTCCTCCTCCCCTTCCATTTCCCATTCCCTTCCATTCTGTTTTCTTATCTTCCCCAATTTCCTTCTTTTCCTCTCCCTTCCTGTTCCTCTTCTTTTTGTTTCCCTTTCTTTTCATCTTCCCCTTCCCACTTTTAAATGTATTTCCTTTTCTGTAACAATCTACATTCCTTCCTTTCCTCTCATTTCATTTCCCTTTCCTCCTCCCTTCCCCTTCCATTCTTTTTTTTTCTTCCCTAATTTCCTGTTCTTTTCCTATCCCTTCCTTTTTTTATTCCCACCCTTCCCTTTCCTACTTTCCTTGTCCCCATTCCCCCTCATTTTCTCATCCTTTCCTTTTGTTTCCTTTCCCTATTTTCTTTTCTTTTCCTCTCTTTCTAGTTCTGGAGACAGGGCAAAGGGGATTATTTCCAGGGTGTGATGTTCCTGGCAGAACTCAGCACCCCATCTGTCTGTCTGGGAAAAATACTCATCCAGGTACTAAACACAATCACGCATTGACCATCTCTTTCTGACTTTGTTTTCCTATGTTTTTCCTTTTAAAGACCTAGACAAGCTGATTTTCAGATTTCTCTTTTTTCTTTATAGTGTACCAGACATACTAATCTTATAACATCTGATTGAATGACAGTGATCTTTCACAGACTTGTTTATAACTCTCTTGTACATGTCTTCTTCACTCCTCGAGTGTTAAATGTCTAGTTGGGAAATATTGGATCACGGTTGTCAGGGTTCTTTGTTCTGCCTATTAATATTTTTTTCTATCTGTTAAACACTCTCTCTTTCTCTATTTCCTGCTCTTCTTTGTTTCTTTGCCTCAGTACAAGCAACAGCACACTCTCCTACATAAAGTCAATGGAGCTCTTATGCTGGTCACTTTCTTCATCTGCAGAGTTCTTCTCTTCCCCTACCTCTACTACGCATACGGCAGGTATGATCACTTTTTAACACTCAATCATTCAGCCTTTATAGGTCTTATATTTCTATTGCTCATCTATTCCTTCATCCTCTTATTCTCCACTGAGTCACAGTGCCTCTAATATTAACATGAAATCTTAAATCTGGAAGTTGTCTTTTTTTTTGGGCAGAAATAAATATGCATCATAATCTGTCTCAACCCAGGATTTGTTTAGAACATGAGACAGTTACACATTCATTCTAAACAATTGTAATAACCACCAAAGACCATGTGTTGTTTTGAACACACGGCTAAGAAGTTGAATTTGCTTGCAGCAGGGCTTTCATGGAAAACCTAGAAATATAGCTGAACAAATCATGGGAACTATCTTGGTAAGAAATTGTTATTTTAGAGTACATCACTCGCTCGAATCAGCTATAGCGTCTGTTTTTTAAACGTTTTGAACGTTTCCTTTTTGTTAAAAACCGAGCAAAGAACAACACTCGGAGATGTTTCTCCGCTGGCCACCGCTCTGCATACGTCATCTCCTTCATCGCTCTGATTGGTTTTAGGTCTACCCGCAACGTCCGTTGGTGACGCCCCTCTGGAAATGATTTATCTATGACGCTTTGCCAGACCACATTTCAGTTACAACTGAGAATGGTCTGGTTTTAACCAGGCTAGACTTTTAGTTGACTGAATAAACAAAGAATTTCTTATACTGTGTCTACACCAGACGTGAGTGGCTCTGCCCGACAAAAGCAGATGCAACCCCATTATAATCAGTGATGCTGTCTACACTGGATGTGGCGCAACACGACAAGTTCCTGACATTAAAAGGATGCCTTGTTCTATTTCTAATGTACCTCAAGCACTGACAAAAAGAACAAATGGATTTGTAACGGTCGCTTTGTTGCGTTCAATGTAGACCAAATGCGTCTGTTTTTCACTGTAAGCTGACTCTATGCATATGTTTGTTTGTGCTCATATCACAGGTACGCATCCATCCCCTTCTACATGGTACCCCTGTCCGTGCCCTGGCAGTATAACGCAGGTGCAGCTATGCTCATGGCCCCGCAGGTTTACTGGTTTTCCCTCATCTGCAGGGGTGCCTTTCGTCTCTTCACCAGAGCCTCACGGCACAAAGCAGCTGTTAGCAGCACTGACTCTGAGCCGAAAACCTCACTCCTGCCCTCTGCCAATGGATACAGCCCAAGAGAGGCTGACTCGCACTGAGAGAGGGGTAGAAATAGAGATGTAGTTGCAGGGTTTATAGGTTTAGGCCAAATAGGAAACCGAAGGCAGATTGACTGAGTTCAATGGGTGGATCTTTTGTGACCCTGCAGAAACACTGAAGCTGTGTAACCTCTATATTCACAACAATCCTCTCTTTGAGATGAAAAATAAGACTTCAGACCAAACCAAACAGATATTTTCTTTTCTATAACATGCTAGTCTCTGTGTCAGAGCATTAGGTTGGGGAAATGTCTGCTTTGAAGGGTTAGTGCATAATTTGTTGAGTACCATGGTCATAAGCTTCAGAAAAAGGTACTGATGTGGACGAAGCAGGAACAGTATTTAAAATGAGTGATGGATGGAAGGATTGAAAGAGACCTCCCGTTCTCCTCTCTTGAGTATCTATGTCTCTTTGTTACATTTGCATAGAGGATACAAAAAAAGGAAACTGAGTTTTCTCTGTCAATGTGTACATACGATTTTATCATTTACATTGAATTCCAAATAGATTTTGAATTTTTTTTTAGGTTTTTGTTGAATCTGTTCGTTATTCATTTAGTTCTATTCCTCATTAAGGGCGGATACGTTTAAAGTAAAGCGGCTCACTACTAAAAGTTTTTCGATTCAAACAACCCCTCAGATGCATAGCCCATTGCCAGTTATCTTTCTGTTTTCCACTATGCTGGTTCTCATTACAGCTGAAAACAAGATGGCAGCGGCTGCATCCAGTTAGTGAATCAGCAGTTATAAAGAAGGGGGGTCATTTAAAGGATTTGGATGAGGCTGAGCTAATGCATTAGCATATCTCTGCTGCAGTACTCCAATCCTTTTAAGATCCAGATGTCAGACAGAGGGACCGAACTGGCCATTAAAAGGCTGCACTTGAAAACCAGGCTGAAGTTGGCAAGGCACTTGGACGAACCTGAGCCAATCGATTTGTACTTTTCGTACAGTTTTATGAGGGGGTTAGACTGCCAGCAAAATGTCCTTCGCCAACCTTTTAGTAGATCCATGCCACAATATGAAGTCTATACTACCACTGACTGTAATCTGCACATTAAATGTGTAACCGCTGTTCTTTCTCCACTCTGACAAGATGTTTATCCGCTTTCCAAGCTGTCAACCTTTTGTTTCCATCCGGAATTTTAGGAGGTACACTGATGACATGTTGTGTCACCAATTAGCCCGTACTTTTATGGTAAAAGTGCCATCGGTGTAACGGTGTAGTCACACGCCTCCCTTAGGCCTGCTTGTTTTGCGATACTCACAAACAGGACTGTCAGTTTGATGTTAAACAGTATTATTAGGAGTGGAAGTGAGAGGATGGAACACAAGTTGGATTCAAGGAGTAAAACTTGCACTTCGTTTTCATGAGGAGGGGTGCTAAATAAACATCCAAGTCTGTGAGATACTGTAACACTTTTAAAAGCACTGCATAGATGTTGGCTCTTCTTAAATCAAAGCTTTGGGTTTAGTTCTGAACCACTATAATTTAAAGCGTATAGGTGAGTCATGTTCTGTTACTCGAACATTAGAATATTTTTTTTTTTAAATTTTTCTGCTTGACAGTTAGTGTGTGCGCTCAAAGGCATCAATGTAGCTGTAGAAATTAGACTTTTAACATGCTCTTTACACAAAATACTGCAGGATTGTATCACATCACTAATTCAAAGGGACTGTGAAGTGTTGGGCATGAATAGGGCCAGTATTTTAAACTATAGCAAAGTATACTGGTTTGGGAACTGGTTAAAATATTTTGAGCTAGGAATGACTATTTTCTGACTTTGTTTTTATGTAATTATACTTATTGTTAATTTATTCTTATTTATGTATTTATTTGGCCATGTCTGTATGTACATATGAATACACATCTAAATGTTCTTTTGAGTGGGCTTCTGTTTATCTAGTTGCCTGAAGACTGTTCTGTAATTCTGGTTCTCTCAGCTGAAATATACTCTTGCTCTCTCCTGCTATGCTGATGCTTTGTTTGACCTCCTTTTATACTGAAACAAAGGCTGTGTGTCACCTTCTTGGAGTGTGTAATTGTATGTGAGAGAAAGAGATCGTTGGTTCACACAATGGTTCAATGAAAATTGCCTAAATGTCTATTAGTCTTTAAAGTACCAGGCCAGTGACTCTTGGTTAACTTATTCCAAAATTATCTTTAGTTATGTGTAAAATAATTCCCACCAAAGCACACATTTTTATGAAAAGCATGTCTTTAAGATATCACACTTGTCTCAGCAACTGGCGGAGGCTATGTATATGATGTAAACAGCAGTGAAAAACAGTTGCCAAATGGAGCACTATATTTTTTTTCTCTATATTTGAACATTCAGTTGACATTATGGTACTACAAAATTAGAACATAACAATAATTAAGAATAAAATAATGATTAAGAATAAAATATGAACAATCAATACCATAGCTCACTGCAGAAACACTAACACTAACAAAAAAAAAGGAAATGAAAGAACAGGGCATTACATAACTTAATAAGTTACATATTGAATACAGTATAGAGTTTGTAGGCTGTGCAAATTGTACATTTTCTGGGCTTTTTTGTTAAGCTAGAGTGAAATTAAGAAAGTAAAAGTTTTATTTCTTATTAGAATACAAAAAAGTTAGGCTAACAATTTGAACATTTATGAATATAAAATCAACATAAAGGAATTTAGTTTTATTATAAATCAGGCAAAAAATAACAGGTTTGGGATTAGTTGAAAAACCTTGTATGATATTACTTGTGATAAAAGAAATAATTATGCACACCGAATATAAGGCGTTTTCATTTCCAGCCTTCATGAACAATTATATATCATTGATATATAACATATACTCTGAGGGCACGTGTTTGCCGAACGCTTCATTAGAGCACAACATTTTAATGTAAACCTCTTAATCAAAGAACCCTGAGAATAATCATTCAAACAATTTCTCTGAAGAGAGATATAGGGAGCATATGAAAGGAATAATGGAGAATGTGATAGAAATGGAAAATAAAAGCAGGTTAGGTTTGCTTCTGAAACTGGAATTGAATTCGACAAATCCAGGCTGGTTGCTGCTTATCTGAGAGTTGATCCAATCCTGGTACTGAGACACTCGGGTGTACACACCAGGATAATTTGGTTGTGCACATCCTTGACCAAAACTCACAATGCCAGACTGAATCCACTGGGAGCCGTTCCTACTGACCAATGGACCTCCAGAGTCTCCCTGCATTGATAAAAACATTTATATCTGAAAATATAGTCACAATGAAATACAAAATTAACACTGCTTGAATAATAATGCAGTATTTCTCATAAATTATTTATTGGTGCACTTCAATATTTTTTTTTTAATTTATGTGCCCTCATCCTCTTCTGGGTTGGAATAAAAAAAATGAAGCGTTCATCAGAGCGATCACAAAACCTTGAGAGCTTTGTTACACTTGAACTTGAAATTGCATTGCAGACCACACACAGATTTGAAGTGGTTAGACTTGCAATGCATTTAAAGTGCAGAACTTCTGCCAAATCTGATGTTCAACATGAATACATTATGTGACCCAATTCCCTGAGATGGGAACGAGACGCAGCGTCGATGGTGCTATTGGGATGCCATCTGCTTCTCCGCTGAACCCAGTGTCTGAGGCACGTGTGAAACTAAGCTATTGACAGACTGTCATGAGTTTAGTCTATGTTTTTGTCTTGTTTCATGTGTTACAGCTATGTGTCATGTTTCCCATTAGCCACACCCTCTTGTTATATTGTTTAGTTTGTCTACCCTTGTATTAAGTCGGTGTGTGCAGTCTTTGTTGAGTTCTTAATGTTATGTGGCTTGTTGTTCAGTTCCTGAGTCCTGTTTCTGGGTTTTCGTGTGTGTATCTGAATTTGTGTATTAAGAACTCAACCTAGAATGGATCCAGCCGATTGTCTCGTTTGCCTCTACCATGAGAAACATCCGATGGAGGAATATGTAAGGGAGTTTTTAAAAAAAAAAATTGCCATGAGGTGGACTTCAAGGACACCGTCTTAAAATTAATTAATTTATTTTCTCATGCCTAACGATACCCCGCATATATACTGTGGCACAATATGTCGGATTCGCACTTTTATTGAGTGGTCCATTTATGGTGGGGTTTGCAAATGAGGAACTCCAGAACCTCACACTAATTTCAAAACCTGTCCTAGTGAGTCTGTTGCGGAGGAGGCTGTCCCTGAGTCGGCTGCGGAGGAGGCTGTCCCCAAGTCCACGGAGATGAGGCTGTCCCAGAGTCCACAGAGGAGGAGGAGGCTACATTATCTCAACAATTACATTATCCCGACAGTTTGCACCAACTTTAAAATACGGAGAAATTTATAGTTTAATTCGAAGACACGGGACGTTTCTTTATTTCCGTTTCGTCGCCCGTCTATGGCGTCATATAACCTTTGACTCCTCTATTTTCTCTAACTTCCTGCGGAACCGGCGGAACCCGCCAAACACAAAGGGGAACACTGGACTACCGCCAATAAAGCAAAGAAAATAACGAAGAAAAAAAAGTTGCCCGGTGCTGCTCGCGCGTCACAGAATGTTCATGAAGTGCTCCCTGTTCACAGTAACCGGCTCGTCTCATCCAGCGAGCCGCGCACATTGAATACTCATGAGTCAGGCTGCGAATGTAAGTTACGTGCCCGCTCCAGCGTGCTCATCATGCTTACTAAATAAAAGCCTCACCTCCGGCGCCGCGCACTCACTACATTCCCTTTAGCCTTTAGCACATAGTGGATGCATAACGCAAACCCAGTCAAACGTTTTGACTGCAGTATCTTATGTGCTTTATAATCTGGTGCGCCCTATACATGAAAAATGTTCTAAAATAGGTCATTCATTGAAGGGGCCTAATATAAATATTTATATTCGTCTGTATTATAGTTATGGACCACGATTACGCTATGCCTGCACGTTCTGCTGCTACAGCCAGCTCAGTAAAGCTCAAATGTAGGCCTACGGGTGAAAAATATGACCCAAGAAGGGTTTGGGACAGGAGAAGCATGACACAGGTAAACATTGGGGTTGCATTTAAAGCTTCTTGAAAATGCTAAATCTACAGAGAGATGCCGTATATCTGTATATTTTGTGAAACGATGATGTCATGTCATGAGCTGAGCTGGTTGTCATTGACAGCGACAACAACTCCCGTGAGCCCACGCTCTTTCCCGACGTCATCAAAGTACGTCTTTTGTTATTATTTTAAATGAGTGACCCCTGGTGGCCAAAAATTGCATACTGTACGTTTAACACCAATTCACTGCCATTATAAAGCTTGGAAGAGCCAGGACATTTAATAGCCTATAACTTCGATTGTATTTTTTTTTTCAATCATTTAGTCATTTACACCTAGGCTTGAGGGTGAGTAAATCGTGGCTAATTTGTATTTTTTGTAGAACTATCCCTTTAAGGCTATCTAGTGGCAATAGTCATGAAATGTCATATTATTATTTTTCCACAAGAGGTCAGCAGAGACACACAATGGATTCTAGTATGATGTTTTAACTGGTCTTTGCATTCACTGCAGTTATTTTGTATTTAAGCAAGAGAATATGAAGAATGTGCATATTTAAATTATTGTTAAAATCCAGTAATATAGAGGTAAATAAATACATTAAGAAAAACATCAGTATCTTTCTCCATAAAAAAAAAAGAAGAAGTGTAATTTTAATTCATCTGGACATTTTGATTAAAATAACTTCTCCTTGCAACAACCACTCTTCTCTGATGGGCGGGACAACCAGTCACTCATATGAAATCACAGCAGTAGCCATAGAGATCCAATCAATTACCGCTCTACATTTTTTGAGAAGCCGTTTCACTTGGATTTGTCACAATAGGGAAGAAAAGATTATCATTACTTCTGTTTCATTCCAACTTTAAGCTGCAAAGGGTGTGAGCTCCTTTATGAAAGCAAAGGATACTACTAGCATATTCAGTGGTTAAATTGTGACTGAGAGAAGAGAGACAGATGTAACAGTGGCATATTTTGAGTTTTGATGTTTGGACTGAATCATTGGGCTAATTTTGTAACTTAGATCTGGCAACCCTCACAGGTTGGTAATGTACAGGTAATGTATAGGTTTGTAAATTAAAAAAAGGTTCAAATCATTGACTGATACTTACTTGACATGAATCTTTCCCTCCCTGATTTAGCAATCCAGCACAAATCATATTGCTTGTGATGCCACCTCCATAAGCATTATCACAGTCACTGTTGCTCACAATTGGTATCATCACCTCCTGCAGTATGTCAGGAATCTGGGTGCCTGTGACATAGATGAGAGGACGATTTTAGTGTCATTTAATAGCCATTTAGAGTGAATTGTTGAGCTTTACAGTATTTGCAAGTAAATTCACCTCCAGCTTGTAAAAGGCCCCATCCAGTGACCCAGCTCTCTGTATCTGCAGCAAACACACTACCAGCAGCCGCCAGACAGACAGGCCTGATATAATCAGAGAACGTCACAGAAGAGGAGAGCTGGAGCAATGCTATATCGTTGTCATCGCTAGGATTGTCATAGTTTGGATGGTTAATAAATTGAATCGCTGTCCTGTATTCCTCATAAGGGTTTGAACCCGACTGGCTCCGACGTCCTAGGTAGATCATTATGGTACCCATGGAGGAGCTGTGAATAGGCGAACTCAGTTTTAATTCCACTGTGATCAATTTATAATTGTGTCTTGAGAAGTATGTAAAGGGTTAGTTCACTAACTAACCCTTTAAGCTTCAATTTCATACCTTTGGAAGCAGTGAGCTGCAGACAAAACCCAGTCTTTATTGATTAGACTCCCGCCACAGAAATGGCCTCCAGAGTCACTTTGAATGCTGACTTGCCACGGCCAAGACCCTGCCGTTGCATCCTGTCCTCCAACAATCTTGTTGTTGAAGGGAGCTTGACCACATACTGAATATAGGAAAGAAAATGTGGGAATTTCCAAATAAAATGTCCAAAAGCATAAAAAATACGTGGAACAAGAGTGTTATGGTCATTAAGAACTTACCATCTAACTGGCAGAGAGAACCTATGAGGGAGACAGATACCAGATATTTACATAAACGCTTACAAAGCTGATGAACTGGTTTGTGTTACCTGCAACTTCGCTATCTCCCCTTTTACGTAAATGTTTTGGGACAAACTGTTGACTTGAATGAAGATAGGCTAATTCTTTCTCATGAATATAGCCATGTTACTAAAATCAGTGTTGGGTGTAATGCTTTGCAGGTAATCAGATTGCTTTTTTTCAAGTAACTAAACTAACACGTTATTTTTAAATTTAGAACAAAATAGCTGAGTTACTTTTTCAAATAAGTAACGTGTTACTTTGTTTTCCCATTTGTTGACTGACACATCTCCTGTCCCCATGTTGAGAGAAATCAAAATCACACAGAGGGGGGGAGGTGTTGTGTGTGCCCTTTGTCTTTGTGCAGTATTGAATGTTTTCTGTTGATGTTCTTGTTTTGAGTTTCCAGTTTCATGCCTCGTCATGCCTTTGTTTTTATGTTTGATTACGTTTTATTATTAAATTGCTTTTGGGTTATCACTTCAACTTGTCTCCAGAGGATTAAATCATTACAGAATACTCGACCAACATAGACCCAGCAATTCTTCTTTTCCGCCTCAGCCAAGATAAGCGTCCAGTTGAGGATTATGTGGAGCCTTGTCACGTCATGCCTGCCCAGCCAGAGACTGTTCACGTCCAAGATGCCAAGATGGCTGCCGCCACGCCTGAGAGTTTGTCTTTGGCCAAGATGGCCGTCCTTCCAGAGCCTCGTCCCAAGAAAATTTTGGGGAGGGGCAGCAGGTACCTGATTAGGTTTTCTATTTGAATAGCCTTTATTCCAGAAATATGTTGCAGTTATGTTTAAGCTGAATTTTAAACATAATTTGTTCCAGTCTTCAGTGTCACATGATACTTAAAGGGATAGTTCACTTTGAAATTAATTTTTGGTATGTTTTAGCTTTCCTCAAGGGCATCCAATATGTAAGTGTCTTTGTTTCCACAGTAGTTTCAATTTTGATATTTTTAGGTCAAACTGTTCTTGTCTGTCAGTCATATAATGCAGGTCTATGGTCACCACCTCAAAGAGCATGCACAGAGAAGTCCAAATTAAACATGATTTAATAACTCATAAATGTAAGTACAGACTGATGACCTAAGACACAAAATGAGCGGTTTGTTTGAGAAAACGAACAGTATTTATATTGTTTTTATCCTTGATGTAAACTAAAACATACCAAAAATGTCTTTCAAAGTGAACTATCCATTTAATATGCTAATTTGCTGCGGAAATAAATATCATTATTATCAATGTTGAAAACAATTGTGGCCATTTTTCAGGATTTTTTAACATAGTTCAGAAGAACCATTTATCTGAAATAGAAAAGTTTTGTTACGTAAATGTCTTTACTGTCAATACTGTTAATGCATCCTTGCTGAATATAAGTGTTAATTTCTTTAATTTGTTTTCCAAAACAAAATTTCTTACTGACCACAAACTTTAAAAGTGTGTTTGCATCCATCAGGTATCGGGGTGGGAGAGTTACAAAGGTCCTTCGCAACAGGAATCAAATTGACTTGTCATTATTAAACCATTTAAACATTATTAAGCTTACACTTGTGGACTTTAGTAAGATCTTACCTGCTATGTTGAGAAGTATGATTCCAACAACAGCTATGTTAAACTTCATACTCGTCTGTGTGTTCTGACTGCTGTCTGCGCAACTCTCAGATCTCTAATGATGTAAACCAGGTGCTGTCCTGTTTATTTGTTTAGTTCTCAGCCCCCACCACCATGGCTCATATTGTTTCATATGCCTTTATTCTCAGTATTTGCAGTACACGCCCCAGTCATCTGTCATTTCAGGTCTTTGATGTCCATGATGTCGCTTAGGACCAAATAACAGCATACCAGATGGAGTAGACCTACAATCTCATAAATTCACAAAAGTCTTCAATTTTCTTTGCTAGTTCATCTTTTTTCTCTATGCCTCTGCTTTTGACTGCTTATGCCTGACACTTGAAATAAACTTAATCTTTACTGTCACCTCTGGTTAACTGAGCAATGCAAGAAGAGTCACACACAGTACAAAAACATGTAAAGAAAGTTATTAAATCTTATGTCTAGAAATGTCAGTTCTACTTGTTTTGTATACTGACTTTCTCCATCTATGTTGTGTAAAATGAGTGCTTTTATCTTTATCGGTTATCCAGATTTACCGGTTTTAGGACATACATGAACGTTTCTTGGAAAGCATTTCCTCTAGCCATGAGAGATGACAATGATGATTATGACGACGTGAGAGGTAATGAAATGTACAATCAACTGCATGCATGATTTGTTTCCAAACTCTGTGCTGGTATCATTCATAAAGACGTAGGCAGCATTTATTTGATCAAATATATATGGAAATATTGTGAAATATTTTTACTATTTAAAATAACTGTTTAGTATCTTTTAAATGTCATTGATTTCTGTGATGGCAAAGCTGAATTTGCAGCATTATAAATGTCTTTACTGTCACCTTTGATCAATGTAGTATAAAATAATGTGTAGGCCTATCTATGAACCTGTATTAATTTCTTTCTTCTGTTGAACACAAAGGAAGTTATTTTGAAGAATAACCAGACAGTTGATGTACTCCATTGACTTCCATAGTAAGAACATAAATATGTTATAGAGCCCATCAACGGTTTGGTTACCAACATTCTTGAAAATATCTTCCTTTGTGTTCAACAGATGAAAGAAATGAATTCCGGTTTGAAACAACTTGAGTATGAGTAAATGATGACAGAATTTTCATTTTGAAGCATGAACAGTGAATTTGAACAGTGTATATTTAAAGGGATAGTTGTCACAGTGTGAGTTCATGACTGATTCCTGTCTGTGTTTCCCTTGTCTTGTGTGAACTTTAGTTATTTCCTGTTATGTGTCATGTTTTGTAGTCCTTTGTAGTTTTTCTAGTTTATTGGTATCCCCAGGTGTTTCTGATTGACCACGACCTTTTGTTATCTTGTTTAGCTTGTTAGTCTCTGTATTTAAACCCTGTCTGTTTGTTTTGTTAATAAATGTGCTCGCGATTGGATTCACTTTTCTGCTTCATTCCTTCCGCATTGTTACAGAAGAACTACCCAAATCATGAATCCAGTAGTATGGATCTCACCGGATCTTCACAGCATGAACCGGGAGTTTGCTGGACGCTGCCTCCTGCTCCTGCTATCTCATCCTGGGAAAAGAGATAATTAAGATGTGTTACCGGCTGGGGGCAAAGGTTGACCTGAGGGTGCTCTCCGATCTCTCCGGTGTGGACTGGAGAGGGGCACTCTCCAGATATCTGGAGAGCTTCTCCCGTGGCACGCCAGGTCATCTGATCTTCACGTCCCGTCCAGCCCAGAGCCTTCCTCGCTGGTCACACCCAGCACTGAGCCTTCGCCACTGGTCCTGTCCAGTTCAGAGCCTGAGCTCCACATCAGCCCTGCCTATCCAGAGACTGTTCACATACGTCTGTCCAGCCAGAGACGCTTCACGTCACTTCTACAGAGCCAGTGTCTACGGACAAGATGGTCGATCCAGAGTGTGTGTGTGTGTGTGTGTGTGTGTGTGTGTGTCTTTTACCGAGCCAGTGTATGTTCCCTAGCCAGTGTGTGTGTGTCTGTTCCCAAGCCAATGTGTGTGTTGTCTGTTCCCGAGCCAGTGTGTATGTCTACGGTAAAGATGGCTGCGTCAGAGACTTTTCACGTCACTTCCTCCGAGCCAGTGTCTACAGACAAGATGCCCGAGTCAGAGACTGTTCACGTCACTTCTGCCGAGCCAGAGACGCAAGATGGCTGATCCAGAGCCAGAGTCCTGTTCCTGAGCCAGAGTCTGTTCCTGTTCCCGAGTCTGTTCCTTTTCCCGTTCCCGAGCCAGTGTGTGTTGTCTTTGGGGTGGCAGCTCCTGTCTGTTTGGGTGTTTTTTATTCACAAGATTGGATAGCAACTAAATGATGCGCATCAGAGGGGATTTAGATGTGGGTATACGCAAAGTTGACTGAAAAAGAAGTGGGTATACTTCGTATACCTGCGTATACCCTGCACTACAATAGTAATTTCGATTAGTAATTATTAAAAAGCGTAATTAAAGGAAAGGTGATGTGACACAGTGGTAAATGTGCCTCTGTCCCAACTTTTTGGAGTGTGTTGCAGCCATCAAAATTAGTTTAGCCTATATTTACAATTAAAATTCAATTAGCCATAATTTGGTCAGTAAAACCACTAAAATCTTTTCTTTGTACTTTTGACAGTTAAATAGAATTAACAAATCACAAATTCTTTGTTAAAAAAGTGCAAGTGTAGTAAAATGTTGTATTTGTGTGTAGCTCTGTCGTCCCCCAGCCCTGGAGTGGGCATACCTCCATCCAGCAGCAGCTCGGCGGAAGAAGGGAGGGGTTTGAGTCGCGCAGCCGGGAAACTGAGGCTCGATGCAGCCTCCGCTGATTCATGAAGTCAGGCTGTCTCCAGACCGCAATGGCTATGGGTCTAACGTCGAAAAAATCGTCTTCTAGAAACGTCGGCGTGGAGCGCAAGAATCTAATCACCGTCTGCAGGTAGCTAGTTTGTTGCATGACATATCGAATTGCTCTCACGACACCAATCGTGTTTTCATTTAGATAATATCATGTTACCTAGCCTTTATTATTTTTATTAACTGGGACAAAACGTCATGTTATTGCATCTTTTCTGATTTACATTCTTGAAGATGAGGCCCTCAAGGACGTTGGTCCCTTATTTAATTACAGCATCCATGACGTCATTACATCCATCCGACGATTTTCATGCCGTGGACGCTTCACGCGACATGCTTAAACCACACCTGACCTTCACCCTCACAGAGCCTTTCACAAAGATGTTTCACATGATTATGTGATATTGAAACATAATCAAAATAGATCTTATTTATTTTCTTAATGCATGTTCCTGGCCTATTTGTGAACAATTGGTGGATAGAATGTTGTTCATCTCAAAATCAAATAACTTTATCTCTTTATCTCATTAGCAGAAACAACTTTCTGCTAATGTAATTTAGGTTATGGTGTTACTTTTAGCGAAAATGATATTAAATTGATCTCCTTACATTTACTGTTTATGAATATGTCAAATGCACCTCACATTTAGTTGCACTTTTCAAATAGTATACACACATTTTTTCTCGTTCTACTATCTGACTGATCACCAAATCTCACAAGAATTACTGTAATGTCAACTTTGTTTTTATTCCTTCATCATGCCAGTGAGTAAGTCAGTTTACTAAATTTGTATGCAGTTATTAGTAGTCATTTACAGATGTTTTATCAATTCAGATATTAAAAGTTATTTTGTTTTAGCTCTCGTTGGGAGATTCACATCATAAAGGTCTTGACTTAATTGCACATAAGTCATTGCAGATTGGAGAGGCTCAGCCCTGTATGTGCACATTTTGTCCCAGCACACTGTGCAACATGCATTGGTGAGTCATGACTGAAGTTTATGAGGCACATAGAATTCCACCACTGCATTCTGTTCTGCAGGGCTGTGTGGGACTGCACCAGAGCTGCACTTTACCGGTTGCTCAGTACAGCACATTAAGTGGATGTTGAATTATTCATGTTTGGGGGCGCCCCAGCCAGGCCACGTACAGTTGCTGAATGGACACAGAACACTGTCACTCCTGTTGGGACAGCAGCACGATTGTGTTGTCATAATGTAAATGCAGTCAAAGAGATGATTGTGATGTGGCAAGCTGTTGTGACATCATCATCCCCATCTGTTTGCCTGCAGACAATAGGAATATGGGTTCTAGTCCTAAACATAAAATAAATCTACAAGAAAAACAATCTTCATTAATGTCAGCTCATATTTATTAAGCATACAGCACTGTGGTTAGAACCAAACTTTCCAAGGTTCTACCATCAGGATGGCATAATGTAGGAACTGTTAAACACATGAAACACATGCTATGCTAATGCATGGGGAAAAAACAAATAAGAAAGAATTACAAATATGGACTTCAGACCTCACAGATTATTATAAACACAAAGACGCTTTTGTTGAAAAGGGCAGAGGCCTTTCTCTGCTACCCACATCTCTCGTATGGCCACTCGAGAGTTGTTTGTGACATTGAACAAATAGACACACAGGACGAAGAACTTGACAAGAAAAAAAAATCGAATCTTAATTAATGGCTGCTAGCAAAAAAATCTCAAACAGTGCTTAATTAAATTGAATCGTGATTAGCTCCGATTACATGATGCTCTTAGGGACACATAGCTAAAGTAGCTAAAACCTCCCGTGTCTCTATCATGAGTGTTGTATTTCTCTGGTACATTGAGATCAGGAGACATTTCAGTTCCTTCACTCTCAATCATCAAACCCTTACCCCCATTGTCGTGTCTCTCAGTCTGACAATTCAATGCCCATGTATGAAACTTGTTGCTTAGTCTTTAGCTAACTTTATACTAGGTTGAAATTCTCAACGGTCAGGGAAATGTTTGCTTTTGGCCCCTAAATCATTAGTCTTCGTGGTAAATGATCAAAACTGGAAATCAGGGGCAAATCTAACCAATATATTAATCTTAAGCATCTTTGCTGAAACTGAGAGCTGTTGACATTGTGGAAAAGAGTTTTGACCAACAGACACACTTATCTCAAAGCTGAGCTCCTTCTGCGCTAAGATCAAAAGCATTAGTGATTTTGCATGTCTTTTGCCTATTTTACAATGGTGGTTACACATATACAGTCTGGATCACTGACATAACTATAGACAGTAACACAGTTTCAGTTTTCTACTTTTTCAGTTTTTACACTCACACTATAACGGATGTCAGTTTCAGGGGCTAAATAAAGGTTTCATTATAAGGGGGCACTCACGATACGTTTACATGTTTGTTGGTTGTTTTTTACTAATGAAATACATTGAATGCACTGTAAGTTGTTTTGGATAAAAGGTCCTTCCAAACATTGCTGTCATATACAGGGCAATAGCTCAGTACTTTAGACCATAACATTTGTAACAGTGTATGGCAGTAACATCACTATTGCCAGGGTTTTATGAAGTTTATGAAGTGTAAAATAAGGCATGATGACTGCCTCCCAGGTCAAAGTCGAAAAGTAAGAGTTCCAGCGGTCAAAGAATGGCTCTTGTTGATGTCCCCATGTCTTGACTTTCCAATAAAATGGTATGGCCCGTTTTGCTTTTCTCCTTGAAAAAGTTTTCCAGACAGCTGAAGCTAGTAATGCAAATCTGTGGACTCCGGTGATTCAAGAACTCTGCAAGGATGAGCATTTGAATTCAGTGTCAGTCTTTGTACAGTACAATCAACAGCTTTAGTTTTGTGTATGACTTGTCATCTGAATGATATACAAGAAGCCACTGGATGATGTCTGTCTTATGGGACTTAGAATGTATCGTATGGGACATAGTTATCTTGATAATGTTTTGGAGGTTGTTGATGGTGTTAATTTTCTACTTGCATTTCCCTTAAAGGTTTTGGAGATCAATATTACACAAATATGTTTTTAAAAGGGAGGGAATTGGGTTTCAATTGCCATATTTTCAGTTCAATCTTCATCCTTGAAATGCCGTTCCTTGACCATCTGATTTCTTAGGAACATGTCTTGGCACCAGCTCAGCGACCTCTGACTGTTTCTTTCATGATAAACTTAAACTTCTAACTCAGAGCAATCAGGCTGAATGAATAATTACACAATCAATCGTTATCACTTACTTAGCTTCTCAGTCTACACATACCTTACCCATTTAACTATCCTCCAGTTCTAGGAAGCAAGCTTGGGAGAGGAGGGCCAGAACATGGAAATAGGGATGATTGATAGAAAGGGTATGGGAGAGAGGGACCAAAGCATAACAAGAAAGTGGGAGGTACAAAGCAAATCTAACCTTATTATCAGTGGCCTGTAAGCTTTAAAAGCTGAGAACAATCCAGAACCCTGAGAAAATTAGAGGTAATTGCGTGTGTAAGCAAATGTACCTTGAAAAAACGAACAAAAATCTCAAGGGTCTGGTTTTTGGCCTGTTACCAAAGTGGGCGAGACTAAGAACACAAAAGCCATTTGTTAAGTGGCTGCACGTTTGTTTTTCAGTGTCAAATCGTACCAAGACAGTCTTGCTGCCACATTTCTATATTAGCATTTCAGCCCTCACCCTTTAGCCCTCACCCTAAGAACCTTTAGAGATCTGCACATCTTCATATTTGACCAGGCATAGTGCGCAATCCAATTATTTGGTTGGCTGGTGTTCGGAGTTGTCCTACTCAAATGATTAGCATTGTTCTCAGAGTGTGGGATTTTACATGCCCTTGTGGACCACCTCTGTGGAACACCTCTTGGATGAGCCATAGAGCCAAGGAGAAAATCTAGACTCAAGAGTTTATGATGTTTAGGGCATTCAAATCTAACTGAGCTGTCATTACAGAGGGACAAATTTTGCTCAGGTCAAATAATGAAGCAATGAAACAGCGAATATCAAACAACTACAGGTGACTAAACTGAAATCCATGCTGGCAAGATCAGTGATCTGTGTAAAACCTTGAAATAGCAATATTACATAATGAGAGGTATTATCATAATTTACGAAATTGCTAAAAGTAAATCTATTATTGCTGCAAATAATAGTCCATGTCATAACCATCATCCTTTGGAGCTGGATTCATTAGTTACTAACCTGTATCTGGGATGTATTCCAGAGAAATGAAAACAAAAAAGAGACTTGGTCCAAAATGGATTTTTGTTTGAATGGCAATTTTTTTTGCAAGATGCAATAAATTATCTCCACAGAAGGTACGCTGTGATGAAGATGTTTCCTCAGCTGTTGGTGATATTTGCTTATGTTTTCTTTGTTTCCAGCTTGGCGAAACTGTCCCCCCATACCACTCCCAGCACCCTCCACCCTCCCCATAGATTTTTGACTTACTCGCCATTAAAGAGTTTTCCTCTTGGGCATGAAAGCTTTTCGGAAGGACGTAGACTTGGTGCCTCGGCTGAATGAGGCGCCACCCATGGAGATCTTTGTCTTGCCACTGGTGATGGTGGAGGAGCCCAGGGATGTTGTGCTCTTCCCGCGGGAGATAGAAGAGTTTCCCATCAACATCTTGGTCTTCTCTCTCTTGATTGATGTGCTCCCCAGGTTGAGGGCCGTCTTGCCCTCTGTGATACTGGTATTACCCATGGTGGAACCGAAGGTGGTGGTGGAGAAGCTCCAGGAAGTCTCCTCCTGCAGCCAGCTTAGACGATCTTACCCGGAGCACGTTCACGGTTAAATCTTCTCTTCTTTCCCTTGGGAATCTTGTGCTCTCCTGCTTCTACAGGATAAGGTTACGATGGCTTGGCAGCAACACATCCCAACTCACACAGACAGTGCCTGGCTGGGTGTGACAGTCCAAACAGCTAGTGTCGGGATGGGACAGGAATGCTAAGCGTGGTGAGAGCAACCCCCATGCAGCAGCATAAAGCACTTGTTGAGCAGCATAACGTGGGCTTCGCAAGGCCACATACCTCCCCTGTGTGCCGTGAATGGACAGAGGCTGCCGTAGGAGGCCTTAGTTCTATATGGGGGCAGAGCGGACAGTAGACCACATTGTACCGTCGCTAAAGCGAGGCACTGAAGAACACATTGTTGGGTGACACAATCGGGGGTGACATCACTCAGTTCCGTGGCATTGTGCCTCCCTGGAACTGATAGAAATTTCTTGACTTATACTGTACATGGGTTCTGCAAAAGGTGTCGTGTTGACTGAGCCCAAGACCTCGAGACTCAAGGGTGTGGTCTACTTTAATGATTTTGTTATATCAGACCCCTCAAATGTGCATTAAAATTAGTTATTACCGAAGCATTGTTTCATATATAGCCTATGCTTGGTAAAAGGTAAAGCCTGTATTTTTGACCTCTTTTTTTTAAAATAAATCAATGGGACGAGTGGAATCAAAGTCTGGAATACAACTGCACAGTCTGACAAAAGAAAGGTGGATTTTACCTAAGATATGATTGTAATCACATTGTATAGTCTGACAAGCAAAAGTGTGTGCCTAACTTAAGGTAAATTAAAATAAACCCTCTGAAATATTTTGAAGACAGACACATTAAAACAATGTTTTAACCAGTTTATAGGTCTATTTATTGACAATTCGGATTTAGTTGATTTATGCTACATTAATGTAAGATTAAGAAGTCGAAGAATTAACAATGCGCATTTTATTTGTAAGGCTATGGTTGAAGTTAAAATGTTTTACTATGACTTGGTTAGTACCAATTAACTGATACAATTCCACTTGCAAAACAATCTCAGATCTGGATTCCTGATCATTATCCAACTTAGACCCTTCTGCATGTGAACAGCAATAAAAGCCATTCCAGTTGTGGAAGTGCACACCCTCACACATGCATGCATGCATGTTCTCTTCATGGAAACCAGATTTGCGCCTGATCTCTGAACATGTTCTCTCAGACAAATCTTTATTTTAAAATCATATCTATTCTCTTTCAGGGACAAAGATGTCACGCTCAGTTCCAAGCTAATTTAAGGAACACTTGCACTTCATATTGCCTCTAGAATGCATTTGTGTGCAATTCTAGAGCAAGCTGGCAAACACTTGCATCTCACAAGACATCCAACCTGCTTGAACGCTCTACTTTAAAGTCAGTCTTTGTGGTAACATACACATATACTGTACATAATCTGTTTGCAGTTATATTTGTGTCTTTATGTCACAGATGAAAATCCCAGTAGAGATTCCATTGCGTTTCCTTGCCTTTTTTGAGGGAAGTCTTAACTACAGTGACAGACTTCTCCCCTTGACTTAAAGTGGCCTTGCTCAAAGAACTAGTAGTCTCTCCATGAGTGATTGTAGTTGTACCCACCACAAACGCAGTCTCTCCCTTCCTCAGTTTGGTCTTGCTCCTCGAAAGAGCTGTCTTCCCCCATGACATGGCCTTCTTGCTTTTCATCAGTTTGATTTTCCCTTTTGTAAAGCAAGTCTTTCTCAATAGAAGAAAAGCCTTTCCTTTTGAGGCTTCCGAGTCGTCCTCTTGTTGTATATCTGTTGTCTTGTCCTTCTCAGTGCTCTTTCTTGCTGTTGAAGTCTTTGTCTTTGTTTCAGCGTTTGCGGATCTCCTTTCCATCTACTTGGTCCGGCGCTTGGGCATGAGGGCCTTGCGGAAGGAGGTCGTAGTTTTGCCTCGGCTGAAGCTGGCTTTGCCCAGGGATATGGTGGTCTTGCCTCTGGTTATGGTAGAGTCTCCCATAGAGGTAGTGGTGACCCCACGGGTGATGTTGGACTTGCCCATGGTGATGGAAGTCTTGCCCCGGGCTATTGAAGAGCCGCCTACAGACAGGGCAGTCTTCCCTTCTGTAATACTGGTGTTCCCCATGAAGGCATGTGGGTCATCAGGTCTTCGAACTCTCAGTTCTCTCTCTGTTTCCTCTTCCCTTTGAGTGGGCTAGAGTCTTAGCATACCAGCGCCTTGCAGGTTTGACTGTGCTAGAAGAAAACTGTACACAGTATCGGGACAGCCCTAAATAGATCACACCACCATTTCAGCAAGTGGGTGGGTGGAGAAAATGAGTGTGTTAGGATACGAGGGAGATTCGCTCACTATAGTGTTCCTTTAAAAAAAGCCACAGGGGTTTGAATGGAACCCAGGCGAAAGGACAAAAGTCGCCACGCCGACAAGTAGCATAACGCTGTTGGCCAGGGCACAAGGACTCCAATTGTGATGGCAGGAGTGATAACGTGAACGTGGCATCAAAAGGGCATTGTCTTGCACACAGGACAATTGGGATTGACCTCAGCAGTCCGCTGTGGCACCGCTCCCGAAACCGCCCGTCTTTACATCAGTCAGAATGGCAGCATTGAGTGGGGCCTGCACCAATGCTAGTTTTTGTATCTGTGAGATGCTGATTATACTGTTAGCGAAGTGTGGGGTTTCATCACTGTGTTGCTCTGTGTTTTTGATGAATTTGGAGTTTCCAAATCGGATCTGTTACGTAGCATATCTAGCGTAACTCAATTTTACTGCTGTTACTCTTTCTTTCTCTCCCTCTCAGGTTTTCTGTGAAGACGTTGTTGGAAAAGTACACTGCTGAGCCTATTGATGACTCATCAGAGGAGTTTATCAACTTTGCAGCAATTTTGGAGCACATCCTCAGTCACCGTTTCAAAGGTATACATTTACACAACTTTTTCTGTCAATGCCCAGTGTCAGTACTCATGAATAATCTTTTTTTTTTTTTTTTTCATCAGGTCCAGGTGGTTGGTTCAGTTCAGATGGCCAGAGGAGTTTTTGGGACTATATCCGCCTGGCCTGCAGTAAAGTCTACAACAACTGCATCAGTAGCATTGAGAGCATTGAGAACATTAGCACGTCACGAGCAAAGGCAAGACACTTGCAACCTTTCAGCTTCAAGCATTCTATCTTTACCCTGTGAGAAGATTTTCTAATTGGTTGCCAGTCTTGGATTTGAGTCTTTAATTACATTCACACACAGTTCAGTTATTTACCGGAGTCACAACCATATTACATGTATATAATCAAACTTACAGCTGTAAATTTTCAGGACTCACAACCGCATTCTCGAAAAACCTCACTGTGTCAACGGAACCGGACTGGAAAACTAATTTAACTGTCACGACTCACATCACATAGTGACTTTTGCGTAAACATATACGCCACTTTCGAGTCAAGTGGCGTGTTATCTCTACGCATTTTGAGCTATCCGCGTGTATCCGCGTGCATGCGTGGATGTCTACGCCATTAACGTCTGAGTGATTCCGCGTGTCTGTACACGCCGTCAAATATCCGCGCGAAACGAAGCAAAATGTAGATCTACATCTGGGGAGCGATCTTTTTTTTTCCTAGGATGGTAAGGGAACAGTCATAAATGCCATTAACCTCAGTGACGGTTAGGTTTAGGGACGGGGTTGAGGTAAGTCATATATTTATATATACAGTAATAACGTTAAGTCAACGGCGTTCATAAACGCGCTGAAAAGCGATTATGCGTCTTGATAGCACGCTAAAAATGGAAATACGAATTGGCGTGTCATACACACGCTACTTCATGAGATCAGTCTGTAGTGCAAGAGAGCAGCCGAGCACAAATGCATGTCTATCGCGTGTACCGTGGGTTTTCCTATGTTGTTTCACTTTTGGTAACTTACAGTGACAGAGAAATGTGTAGTGTGTCATCTGAAGGTTTTAGATCCAGTCACTGTTCTCCTCTGGAGACAGTTTTGTGTTCAACACGTGACTCAAATGCTTCTCTCTCCACTCAGATATTAAACCTGCTGTCAGTTAATGAAGGTTTGATGGATTCTTTTGTTCACTCGATTGGACTTTGCCATCTATGATATTACTATGATATCACTGTCACAGTGTTTAGGGTGGCAGGGTGGCTCAGTGGGTAGCTGTCTCCTCCCAGCAAGAAGGTCCCCATTTTGAGCCCACAGTTTAGTGTTCAACACGCGGCTCAAAGCTCCTCTCATCACAAAGAGGCTCGATTGACTTCTTGAGTGATGAGCCAGGAGTCCTTTCTGTGTGGAGTTTGCATGCTCTCCACCTGGCGTGGGTTTCCTCCAAGTGCTCTGGTTTCCCCCACAGTCAAAAGTGGATTGGACATCTCAAATTGTGAGTGTGAATGTGTCCCAGCAGTCTCAGTTGTGCCAGGAAGGGCAAAACCTGTGCCAAATCAAATATGTGTCTGTGAAGCAGAGCCTGCAAATGAGTGGAAATAACGCTAGAATGGACTGTCGCTGTGGTTACTGATTATAGAATATGTGCTTGACTCCAATAGATGCTACTGTAAGTTGCTGTTTGAACGGGACATTTGGAGACTCACACCTATAAGTACATGCAATTGTCAATCCCCAAAACTGACAGTGTGAACATAGGCTAGCTAGGTTGCAAAGTTTTTCTATAAGTTATTTTCTTGTTTTCTTGCAGGGGCGAGCCTGGATTCGTGTTGCTTTGATGGAGAAGCGTTTGTCGGAATATGTAGCCACTGCGTTAAGAGACACTCGGACTACCAGGTCACAAACCTTGTCTTTACAATGTGTTTTACAGCTATCTTCATCGTTTCAAAGTAATTTAATGCATTTGTAAATGTATATTTGCACTGCAGAAGATTTTATGATGATGGCGCCATTATGCTAAGGGAGGAGGCTACTGTTCTGACGGGTATGCTAATTGGACTCAGTGCCATTGACTTTAGGTAAAAGCAACTTGCATAAATGTGAAGTTTGAGTGATTTTTCACCAATGAGTGATATGATAATACTGGCTGTCTTTATTTTTTTGCTGCCATTAGTTTCTGCCTGAAAGGAGAGGTTTTGGATGGAAAGACACCTGCAGTGATCGACTACACACCTTACCTTAAGTTCACCCAGAGGTAGAAGGTTTTAATACATTTTATTTGCTGACCAAACACAAAGCCTAATCCTTTTAGTGCCCCTTAATATGCTGCTATTGATGTGGCCCTGCAGCTATGACTACTTGAGTGATGAAGAAGACCGCCGCAGTGTGGACAGCAGTGCCAGCGATGAGAGTGTAGCTGAGCATCCTTACATTCCTCTGGTCACGGACGAAGAGACCTGGAGCAACAAGTGCAGAAAGATGGAGCAAAGATTCAAGATTGTCTATGCCCAAAAGGTACTGGAAGTTTTTTTTTTACTTTCAGGCACTGGGTGATTTGGTTAACCTTGTTTAAATTAAAGGAGTAGTTCACTTAAAAAAAAAAACTTTTGCTGATAATTTACCCCCATGTCATCCAAGATGACCACTTTCTTTCTTCAGTTGAAAAGAAATTAAGGTTTTTGATGAAAACATTCCAGGATTTTCTCCATATAATGGACTTCATTGGGAACCAAACGGTTCAAGGTCCAAATGAGAGTTTCAGTGCAGCTTCAAAGGGCTTTAAACGACACCAGACGATGAATAAGGGTCTTATCTAGGACCCTTCGAGTTATGACTCGAAAAAAGATTTGTTCATTTTGATAAACGAGTTTGAACAGGAGAGTCACGAACGCTCATCGCAGAACGAAGGCGAGCATTATTCATCGTCTGGTGTCGTTTAAGCCCTTTGAACAGTTTGCAGTTTTCACTGAAACTCTCATTTGGACCTTGAACCGTTTGGTTCCCATTGAAGTCCATTATATGTAGAAAATCCTGGAATGTTTTCATCAAAAACTTTAATTTCTTTTCGACTGAAGAAAGAAAGACATGGACATCTTGGATGACATGGGGGTGAGTAAATTATCAGCAAAAGTTTTTAAAAAAAAAGTGAAGTCCTTTAAGTCTTTAGGTGTTTATTTCATTAATTAATAAACAAATAAACAACTGCCATGTTCCAACACACAGCTGTCAGGACTCTTTACACTCTTTACAATAAGGTTTCATCTGTGTTAACAGAAATTGTGCATTCATAAAGTAATAGTGAATTCATATCCTAATCCATGAATATGTGTAATTTTAGGGTTATTTAGAGGAATTGGTGCGCTTGAGGGAGTCCCAGCTGAAAAATGTTGAAACGGAGAACAAGAGGCTAGATGCTAAATTAGAGGATCTACAGGTCCAGAGTCAACAAGAGAAGAAAGAACTGGAGGCCATTATCCTGGAACTACAAGCACAACTGTATGCACACACATGCACACACACACGCTATTACACATTCTGCATTCGTGCCAACAAGAAGTCTTTTTAGCTTTATTCTGGTATGTTTTGCAGCACTGGCATCATTCCTTGCGAGTCCTCTCATTTAGTAAAAGGCTTATCTATACCACTCATTAACCAATGGACAACTGCACAAGCCGCCAACAACAAAGGAAACGTAAAGCTGTTCCGTCGGTAAGCACTGAGTCAAAATCTTAAGACCATCACCACTCAGAACACCTCCTCAGCAACTGGATAGCAATATCCTGGAAGTCAGGTTTTGCACAGGAGAGCCCCACTCAGTCTAGTCAATCTAATGTGTTTGGGTTTAGGAGAAGTTTTCACAGTTTGGACCTCTCAGCTGATGTGAGTTTGAACTCTGACTCTCAGAAGGAAGATGGCCATCAGAATGGAGATAATGCCTGGTCAGCAGGTAAAAAACACACGGATTAACATAAATTACAAGCCTGTCTGAGTACTGATTACTAATAAATCTTGTTCTTCTCTTCTCTTCTCTTCTCTTCTCTTCTCTTCTCTTCTCTTCTCTTCTCTTCAGCTAAAGACAACACTCCCTCTATGCTCGGTCTTTGTGGTTCTTTGGCTTCTCTACCCAGCTGCAAGTCTCTGGCAAGTCTCAAATCCAGCGAGTATTTGGTCAACATCAGCAGAGAGCCAAGTCCTGCCCTGTCTCCCAGCTAGGGTGCGCCAAAGTACAACCAACAAAACACTCTCTGTCTCAACTGTACTTTCCCGAAGAGACATCACATTATTGTGCAACCAACATCCTCCAACGTTCCCAAGGATCTGAAACACAACAGTGTGGATTGATTGTGTTTTATGGGTGAAGAAGGTGTTTAATCTGAATTTGGTATTTGTGAAGTGTAAGATCCAATCTTAAAAATCCATGAATGGCGAACCCTCCTGCACCTTCTAACTTTCCAATTTATTATTCACTCTTATCTTCCACCCTCCAGTAAACTCTTCATCAGAATGTTTGAATGTCTGTAACATTCATGCAAATATTAGAGCCCAAGGGCACAGCACCAAAGGCATAAATAAATCAAAGTGATCCTAAAAACTCAAGACTTGGCAGTTACTCATTATACATGTTAACCACAGCCAAATCTCTGATTTAGACATTATTACCTCCTTCCTATACTTATCAACTTTGAACAAAAGATACAAGGAAATAAAAGAGAGAGACCAAGGGAGTGAGGAGGCAGAATCTGATGCCTCTATCTGCATGTGAAATGCGCTTTATTGAGGCTGTAAGTGCATTGGCTTACTCATTGTATTTGTGCCTTTGACAGTTATATAATGTGACAGCAAGCATTTCAAGTGTTGTCAGCTAAGTTCAAATATTTGGTAATATTTATCTTATTGGTGTGTCGTCGTCCACCCCCCCCCCCCCCCCCACCCCAGTTTCTGTATAATTGTCTATTTTGTTATGCAGTGGTGGCTCTGCAGTTTTGAATTGTAATAAATGATTCTTCTGTCATCTTACCTCAGACTTGTTTCTCTGAATATTGCAAAAAGCACTTAAATCTTAAATTCTTATCCGAGAATGCTTCAGGGCAAACAGCACAACAATACCAGTACAGCACTTCCCGGGAGAACTCGACATCTAGTGGATATTGCTTGTAATGACTTTGCAAAGCAGGATACAAACGCATTGTACATTAACGCATTCTCACCCCAAGGCGTCACCTTTGACCATGCTTCAATATTTGACGTTTTAGGCGCCCTTTAGCGTCACTTACATGACGCGATCCTGGCGTCATCTAACTGACGCTAAAGGAAAGCGTCAGTTAGAAGACGCGGTTAGGTTTAGGTGTGGGGTGGGGGTAGGGTACACGCGATCCTAGGGCGTCATCTTACTGACACTAAAGGGCGCCTAAAGCGTCAGATATTGAAGCATGTCCAAATGCTTCCCAAGGCAGTTAGGTGACGCCTTGGGGGTGAGAATGGGCTGTTAAAAGTTGTCATTCATCTTAGTTTTTATCGATCCACTTTTGTTTACTGCTAACTTGAACACCTCTGAGCGTTCAAGAACTCAACAGATATGTTTGTGATTTGGCTACATTGCAAAATGCTGCAAAACGCGCTATATGATATTATTATGGAAATAAAATATCTTTGACCAGCTGCAGTTCTTTTACCTCTAAAAGCAATCAGAAACATCAATAATCAATCTATCATAAAAAAAAAACCCAAACAACAACAACTATATAGGTCGACCGACCACTCTATATTTACATTCCAATTAACAACACTTGAGACCCTAAGGTCAGGGGCCTGTTGGATAAACATAGCCATTATGTGGGGCAGTCTTACTTTTTAGTGGGCTATCAAATTACACCAGTCTACCTTGTAATATTGCCTAATTGACTTAAAACAGTTATGAACAGTCTTAAAGAAAAAAAAAGAAGAAAAACAACGGATGCCTAACCTTTAAAACTACGTTAGTCTAAGCAGTTTATGCAACTGGCCCCAGCTGGTTTCACAGATAGAGCTTAGATTAAACCGGATTAGGCTTTAGTTCATTTAGGACATTTAAGTAGCTTTTCCAAACATGCCTTAAAACATTACTGGTGTGCATCTCGAGACAAAACAATGACACTGACATATTTTAAGATATGGCAGTGCAAGTTGCTTTCAGTTAAACCAGCTCAAACATGCATTTTAGTTTAGGACTAGACTAGATTTAAAACTCATTTGTGAAACCAGAGGCTTATGTCTCGTCAAAAATTATTTTTGCTTCAATAAAACCCATTTTCTTTCAGTTAGCAATGAGATCTGTTAACCTACCACACATTATTTTTGTCTGTTTTGTTTATTTTACCAACAATATAATTTATTTACACTTGCTACTCACGGCAGAGCACAAATTATGTCCAGCTCCTCTCTGGACGTAAAGGGTGGAGCTAGACCTAGCCCAGCTCCACCTTCGTGGACCTAATGGGTGGAGTTAGATATTATTGGGTTATTGTAGGATTTGGGGTGTGGTTTAAGCGTCTATCCCCCCACCCACTACGTCCAGAGAGAGGAACTTGACGTCAAGCTCCACCCATTGGCTCTGCAGTGAGCAGACTCTCCTCTCACTGCTGGAGGTACTCTGACAAATATGAATCTTAATGAAGTGGGCGGGGAGATTCGACTTTGAGAACCACCCCCAATAGATCGATGCTACCAACGACCAATAAGGTGTGAGTAGTATTTTTCAGCAGCCAATCACAATGGAAACATGTGTTTAGACGCTGTGCAGTGCTCTGAACCCGACACGAGCGTGTAGGTTGGCTGTTGTCAGATTTTGCATTGAAGAAGAATTGGCAGCAGCCCATACAATGTAGTTCTGCTCCTCAACTATAAGTTTAGTAGGCCAAGTGGAATAAACCGTTTTGGACGGTGCATACAAGTTTGTGTTTTTTCACACAGAACAATAACGGCTTTTGTTGAAGTAATTAGTTTAGAAAAACTTCACTATCACCACAAAAGAAAGTAACGTTAGCTGACTAGCTAGCGAGTGTGCTAAATTAAAATATTTCCATAAAACTTTTATTTTTTGACGGCTAAGTTGGACGAAAACCTTTGCTGGAGTATCAGCTTAGGGTAAACGCGGTTGTTTGCGAGATTCGTGAACTTTTGAAAGACTTCTTAAAGCAATAAAGCTCCTGTGGGAATGTCGTGTCGGAGTGGAGTGACCCGGGTGGGTAATCAAGGACTGCAGCCCCTCCGAGCCACGGTACCGTTTCAGCTGCAGAACCGAACAGCACCGCGCTGCTGCAAAGACACAAAAACAGGTAAAGAAAACACCCACAAAAGCGCTTTTTAAATCATCTTGTTTATTTAGTAATATTCGCAAGTGTCATATCCACTCAAGCCCTTCTCCTTTGGTTGGTGGCCTATAATAATTATAAAAATAACGATAACAATAATAATGTGAATGGAAAATCTGCAGAGTTCTTGTGGTTTTGGCTTCAGTGCAACGGTGTTCAAGAAGTTTCTCAGTGCACTGAACGACCCCCCACCTTATTCCCTACATGTTTTGTGGCCAAGATGGTCACAAAGCATGGCATGGGCTTGAATAAACAAAGCAGGTCTGTCGTATCAAGACACTTTTTGATGTCTATTTTAGATGTTATTGCTTGCCTGCAATATTTTATAAACTCTGATCAATGTTTTTTGCCATGTTCAGCGCATAAACAGTGTGTCTATCCAGTTCTCAGGAGGTCTGTTTTTCTTCACCTTAAATATCTAACAGTCAGCATCAGGAAAAACAAATTGCAACTGTCACATTCCTGTGATCTGCTGTTACACACCTGTATGTCAGATTTGGAAACGATTCTTACATTGTTTTGTGTTGCTCAAGCATTTTACTAAATATAACTATTTTAATAGCCTTAGTATCATATATCAGTCTTCAAACTTTTTTCAGGCCCTCTTGTTGGCTAGAGAGACGGAGCAAGGACTCCTTACATGTTGTGTAAAATTGAGTGTTTCATATTAAACCTGGCCTATAATAACACACGTGTTGTACAATATTCATGCATTTACATAGTTTATGATGGTTACTTTACAATCCTTTAATTGACAAAGTTGTATACTTGTCTTGTACATTGTTTGTATTTAACAAAAATAGGTTTTAGATTTCAATGTGATAAATAATCTTCCACCAAAATGAGTTTTAGATAAGTAGTTCAGTTTGGCAACAATTGTTAGACCAATGTTTGTCTTACATGATTGACATAACTGCTATATTGAACAAAAGTGCTATGTTTTTAGTGAAAACATACTAACATACTTTGGTCTTAGTGTGACATTTTTCGTAGGTGTCAGGCTGTCTCAGGTATTTTACATCAACATTTCATCAACTAGGTGAGAATACTTTGAAAGTCTTGTCTTTAGTTTTAGGACAATGTGTGAATCACAAAGGGTCTTTTATATCTGAGTGCAACCAGATCGTCACAATGCCTTGTGGAGAGGAGTAGGTCTTCCACACAACAATCTACAGAGAGAGATAGAATGACCAAAATAATTTTTGTTTTATTGTTACCAAGGCGGTAAACAACAAATCCCTCTGGTCTCTTAGCATTTGTGCTCTTGTTTATTGTGTCATGTGCGCTGCTTAGCATTTCTTTTAGCTACCAATATTGAGTATAATTTTCTTAGCTTGAATTCCTTGGTGCAAAATTTCAGGAGTTTTTCCAAAAAAAAAATCAGTGCTGAATATGCGGTCAGATTGTTTTCTTCTTGGTCCGTTCATGTGTAATCTGTTTAAAAAGTAAATATGTTCTTAAGCTTCTTAAACCATCACTGAATTTAGCACAATATCATGGCATGTGTTTATATGCTTTGGGTGCACAAAGGAGCACAAGCGGTGGCCAGAGGTTCATAGTGTTAGGATGTTCGGCGTAAATTTAGTCCATATGCCAGTATGTGTATTTTTGTATCCTGCCCACTGTGCTTGAAGGGTTTGATTTTAAACTATGCAGCTCATTGGTCATGTTGATCCATGTGCAGCCTCATCGAGAAAACACAAACGCATGAAACCTGTCAAGAACATGTCCAAGTCATGTTTAAACACAAATCCCTATATATAAGTATGTACATGTATATGCGTGATACTTACAATAAGGTTTCATGACTTAAAGGGATAGTTCACCCAAAAATGAAAATTCTGTCAGTATGTACTCACCCTCATGTTGTTCCAACCCTATAAGACCTTCATTCATCTTCGGAACATGAATTAAGATATATTTGATGAAATCTGAGAGCTGGATCATTCCTCCATACTTGTCCATAGGCTTCTTGAGGGATTGAAACTTGCCGACCTCGAAAAGTTATATAAGACATCGTTAAAACCGTCCAAGTGACTACAGTGGCTCAATCTTAAGTTTATCAAGCGACGAGAACACTTTTTGTGCGCAAAAAAAAAAAAGACTTTAAAAGACTTTATTTCAAATATTCATTTCCTTCTCTCTGGGCCTCAAGTCAGGTTACTAGTTTAACGGCGTATGATCAGTTGTTTTACGTCACATGCATCACACACATGACCAGCGTCGGCCAATAGTGAGCCTATGTGTGATGTAGCTCTACGCAATTACACTAGTTTAACTGACTAGACGCTCAAACAGAAGGAAGTGAATAGCTGAAATAAAGTCGTTATTTATGTTTGTTTTTGCATGCAAAAAGTGTTCTCGTCACTTGATAAAGTTAAGATTGAGCCACTGTAGTCACTTGGACGATGTCTTTGTTGTTGTTTTAACGATGTCTTTAAAAACTTTTTGAGCCCAGCAATTTTCAATCCCTCAAGAAGCCTATGGACAAGTGATCCAGCTCTCAGATTTCATCAAAAATATCTTAATTAGTGTTCTGAAGATGAACAAAGGTCTTACGGGGTTTGAACAACATGAGGGTGAGTAAATACTGACAGAATTTTCATTTTTGGGTGAACTATCCCTTTAACTACTTTAGTGAACTAAGAATGAACAGTACTTTACAACATTTATTAATTTTAGGTAACGTTAAATGCTCATTGTTAGTTGCAAATGTTTTGCTCATTGTTAGTTCATGTTAGTTAATATACTAACTAATGTTCACTAATGAGGCCTTAGTGTCCAGTGTTACACACACACACACACACACATATATATATATATATATTATCAAACACCACACACATTACCTCATTTCGGTAATGAGAATGTGGAAATGTGCTTAATATGCAAAAAAAAAACTTGATTTGCAAAAAAAGAGGTTTTGTTTTTTTTATGCAAATGTATTTCTCGTGAAATTCACTTATACATATATTCTTGCAAAATATCAGATTAACCTTACATGTCAAAATCTTCTGCACATAGTCACCCAACCTGCTTTATTCCACACCCTCAAACTCCATGACAAAATACACTCTGTGCAAGACAAGTATGCCTTGTTTAACACCCAAGAGTAAACTTCCACCATCAAAAGTTTCCCAAAGACCCCGAGGCGGGGAGAGGTGAATGGATGAAGGAAGGACCTGACAAGTTCGGAGATCAGGTGTACCATTATTAGTTTCTATGACATGATCAATGCACAGAAGAAAACGATCCCGTGTACATGTGAAAATGATTCTCTGGAGTATTTCGGGCAGGAGCTTAAGAACAACCTTGTCTACAGTGTGTTGATGAAGCAAGCACCAGGATGTTCAGCATCCGTTACGACAACAGCGTCTATTTATAATGAGTCTTTCATGCTGGGAATGTGTCTCAGTGTGAGTTACAAGTGGTTGAAATGCCAGCTCATGGGACAAATATGAAAGGATTATTATTAAACGCAAACAAACATCATCAGAAACACGTTTAATGTCAGAGCTGTGGCACAGCTGCTAGCTGATCTTATACTCCTCCTTTCTGGCTATCAATGGACATTCAGGCTTTAGTGAATCTGTTTTTTTCTGTTAAAATGTTGTACCTTTTGTCAGTCCAATCGACTGATTTAGAAATGAGTAGACCATCTCCTTCATAATGACTTTTTGCTTTCCTGCAAATTAAGCGCATCTCTCACCTGATTTTCATTACCGTAATGCTAAACTAGTACTGAAATGAGTTTTTATACATTTAAAATACAATTATTCTGTTTTTTTAAAAAGCTTTTCCATTTGCCAGTGCAATTAAATTAATCAAAAAGGAGTTTACTTCTAGCTTATTGTTCACAGTACAAATGGAGGGTCAGTCTCCGCAAGTTGCATTGTTGGAGACAATATTTCATGCAATGTACTTTTTTTTATTTTAAATTGTTAAATTGTATTTATTTCAAAAAAGAAACGCATCTCACTGTTTTCATTCTCTCATTCTGCGTCCCCTGTCCTGTCTGTGTAGCCGAGTGCAAGACGAAGGGCCGCCCTCCGAAGCCAACCTTGCGACGCACATTATCTCTGGACACTTTGGTGGGACCATACCTGCAGGGCAGTTGGCCTAGGGAACCAGAGTGTCAGCCCCTTACCTGTGTCAATGACAAAGCCACACAGGTGAGAACTATTTGGTTTGGGAGGAATATTCCTTTAACCCAGTCAGTGATATTAATAACAAACAAAGGAGGTCCTGTCTGACCATGTGCAGTGAAGTCTTTACTACTCCCTGGGGAGTAAAACAGACCCTTGGTTAGATCTGCGCTATGTGATAAAACAACTCACTGTAAAAAATATTTTCAAGATTTGTTATCATAACATATTTTCTTTTGTCAAATCAACTTTATAATAATTTATTTAGTTGAGATAACTTATTATTTTGAGTTTCTGATGGTTAAATTAATCTCCTTCATTGTATTAAGTCACTTTTTCCAGGTCAATGAACTTAAAATTTTAAGGCAACCAGGTTACTTACTTTTTAAGTTAAACCATCAATATTTGTTACAGTGTGTTCATAATTGTGTATGTGGAAGTTGTAACACTTTTGTTGTTTGCAAAGTGTATTTCTTAAATGGCCGTGGCATGGCGGGGTTGTATAAGAAAGCAGACAGGGTTGTTAGTGAAAGATCTTGGCTTTGGGGAGAAAGAGTTCGGCTGGTAATGGAAGGAGTTTAGGAAAACACAACTGGGAATGGCAGCCATATTGTTTTTTTCCAAATGGTTTCCATATGGGTTCCTGGAGCACTGCTCCAACATGCCTGCTGGGGTTGGCCTTTTTCAGTCAGACAAAAAAGTTGAAAGTCTTTCTGCTAGGACTGTTCATTTTGTTTTTATTTGGTTATGGTTTGATTCTAATTCGATTGCATTTCAGTTGATTAGATTTTGATTCATGTGGACATAATCTAATGATCAAAAGTTTGGGCTCATAGTAACTAATACATTTTTAAATAAATGAATACCTTTATTCAGCATTGATACCAATGGTATCAAAAGTGACAGTAACAACTTTTATTATGTTACTTTAAGAGCTGTTTATTTTAACTTCCTATTCATCATTGAAAGCAGCACAACTAAATAAACGTTTCTTGAGCATCAAATCAGGACATTAGAAGAACATTAGAATTATATTTCTGATGGATTGTATGAAAATAATGATGCTGAAAATACTATCATAGGAATACATTACATTTTGAAATAATATTATGTAATATTACTGTTTTTAGGTTACTGTTTTCGTTCAAATAATCACAGCCTTGGTGAGCATATGAGACCTCTTTTAATGTTTGTCTATTTTAATTATAATATCCATTTTGCTTACATATGAAAGAAATTCTCTCTTTGTAAATTCTGCAAATAATACTGTGAAATGGAGCTGCGTGATAATGGTTAAACTGATAATACAGATGATTTATAATCACAATTAGTAATCAGAAAAAAAATGTCATCAGAATTATTGCACTTTCATGTAAGCACAAGAGATTCATATGCATGGTTTTCACCTCTTCTAGTTTTCTGATTTATTATATTTAGTCAAATTATATAATTCAAATAAAATAATTTGATAATAAATTTTTGTGATAAATTCACAAAAATAATTTGTTTAATAATTTTTTTATTAAAACAATAACACATTTTTTTCAAATATTTTTTTTTTAACAAAAAATTAAGTATTACTTCCAATACAGTTCCTCACTGAGATTTAGTTGCAGCAAACAGCACAAGCGTCCTTGTGAACAAACACAAATAGGCTTTTTGACACTCGTTTGAGCAGAATATTGCAATGGAGATCAAACACCAACAGACATGTTTGGCAGTGTTATCAGATCAGAGAGTACGTGACACATGGTTGTCAGTTTGGGAAGATTAAGTAAAACACTGGGAAGAAAATGTATCTATTTAAAAGAAAAGCTTATTTAAACTCTTGACACCTGGCAACCCCAAGCTTGTGGAGTCTTGTTACCAATGCAAGATTCAACATTTGTGGTGTGGAAAAAAAAACAACACTTGGAGGATGAACAACCAGTGGGCAAATATTTCGACGATTATGATTAATTAATTGAGAGAAGCATTAATTGTGATCAAGATTAAATGACAGATAACTCATCTTTTTGGACAATTAAAAAAAAAACTGTCTCATAGAAGTCATTTGTTTTTGAAACTACATAGCAACACCCTGGCAACCATCCTACAAAGATATAAAAATGTACTTGTATTTCTAAGACACTTTGCATCAGTGTCTGTTTGGATGGTCGTTGCTTCCTTCATAGATGCTGCTTCCAGTCTGGCTGTGTCTCTCAGCAGGTGATCTGCTATGCTTGCAGTGATAACCGGTCACCCACAAAAAGGTTTTGTTTAACATGACCTTTATAGTGACCGTCCCCCTCAACCCCTGCCACACACACACAATGCACAAGCAGATGCACACCCTACTTTCAAATATTCACTTTATTGACGAACAAATGCAGCTCACTTTCTAGTGGACCTGCAACAGTTAACAATTATACAGTCTTAAGACACTCTCTCTGTCCAACCCCCGATCCGTACGCCCACTTGAGTGCAGACGGGGACTTCTGAAACTTTAGCCAGCATCTAGCGTGCTGTGCATACAGACCCTTGAACTTAATGTCCGTTTATAGGCGTAATGCCACGGCAGCCTGGTGTGGGCTGGCAGACAAGCCGGTGTCCAGGCAGAAAGGAATCAGAGCTGAATTTAAATTTAAATCGACTCGCATCCCTGCCCCCGCTCAGCCACGTGAAACCTCCAGCCACTGAGCGGACGTGCTTGGTTCTGCTCTCGCACCCTGGGGGCCGGAGGTGATGACATGTTTCAATATGGGTTACTCCAACTGCGTGTTGTTACATTAGCAGCATCCACAATATATTCGTGACCGCTGACAGACACAGGAAGAGAGGGACCTGAGATAGGAGGACGACACTTTTTTGGGTTACGGTAGGCTCTGAGATGGAGCTAAGTGATTGGGTAACTTGGAGAAAATCGTTCAGTGTTCGGCGATACAGTGTGCTAGTGTGCACTAGGCGGGCTCTTCTATCTAGGATATCATGACGGTATGTACGTGTCTTTCTGTGTAAGTGCACTTGAGGACAAACACGTTTGTTTTTTTCTTCCACATCTATGAAATGTGGTGCAGCGGAGTCAGTGGTTTCTATCATGCACATCTCCGCACAGCTGTGTGTTGGGCGTATGTGTTTGTTCCAGGTGTCTCACACATTAGGTCCCGTATTCAAATACACTTAGTGAGGCGCGGAAGCAGCTTTGTGCCATTTGTGAAAAACATGTCAACACTTGGTGAATGTTGTGCACCACTCAGGAACGGATGCTTTCGCTCAAACTGGTGCATGAAAGAACAGAATCGCTTTGCATTGTGTTTGTGTCTGTTAAAAGAGGGTTATGAGCTGTCTTGTGTTCAGTGGAAAGGTCTGGAATACTTTGTGCAAAGACTCAGGGTGTTTAGGGTAGATGATATTCAGTGGAGGGAGGGAGGGAGGTTTTGATTATCCTGAATGAGCTGAAGCTTTTTTGTGATGTCTCTGAGAAACCATTTTTGGTGTGAGTATTTGAAAATCAGTAACTTTAAAATTAAAACACTTATTGAATGCTGGCTTTTTCGCTTTTCTTAGACTCCTAGTTCCTGGGTAGAGGAGACAAGGGGGCGGAGAGGGGGCGGTGGTCACAAGCGCTCGGCATCATGGGGTAGCGCTGAACACCTTCGAGAGGTAAGTACTTGATGTTGGGTGGAAATTGTTGTTTGCTATTTGAGACTAAAAGTAGGCCTACTTAAAGAAGAACTGTCCATTGGCCTACATTCAAATCTCATGTTTTTATTATTATTGTTACTATTATTGGAGCCAGTATAATTGTTTCAATCTATTAATTCCAAGGATTGGTAGCTGGGATAGACTTTTAAATTTGTAAAAAAAAAAAAAAAAAAAAGGAAAAAAATAGTGTATCCAAATATTGGATCCATATCCATAATCATTATGACACGATTAAATAATATATAAGCAGTTTAAAATGAAATAGTGAAATACACATTACCGTTCTAAAGTTGATAAGATTTTTGTAAAATGTTTTTGGAAAGTCTTTCTGTTCTGCTCACCAAGGCTGCATTTATTTATTTATTTTTAGCAGGTTAGCGTTCACCTCGTTATAAGTTTACATCTGATGCGTCATGTTTCTCTTCTCTCAGGTTGCTAAACTTCGCCAGTCCTTACAAAAACGCTCCAGACATGCACCTCCTGCCATGGACTGTGACCACACTCACCAACACATGCACAACAGCCAAACACACACACCTGGAAGTACACAGGTAAACATCAGCACAAACCTGAACAATTTCAGAATGTATCAAGTAAAGCTTGTTCACATTAGTGACATCAACGGAACAGTCAAGGGCATTTATAAAGGTTGTGCTTGTTTATGAGCTGTGATTATGAGCTAAGCCTCTCAAATGGGCCCACATCTCACTAGCAACAGATTTAAAAAAAGAGCAGCTTTACTTAGATGGTGTCAGTGAGCTACAGCCATTGATATGGCACACACACACACACACACACACACACACACACACACACACACACACACAGCTGGTTATGTTACTGTATGTAGCAGTGGCTCTCTTTGTACAGTAGACTATTTAAATAGAGGTGAGAATATGCACAAATCTGTTTGCATTAGATGCATGTATATTATATTACATGTATATACAGGTTAATCTCATGTGTTCAGGTTACGCCAAACCACAAAACCAAAAGATATAACCAATATATATATATATATATTAATTTGTTATAAAATAACAATAAAATAAAATGACTGAATGAATCGTACAATTCTTAATTTTAGAACTAAGACCAGACATTTTTTACACATCAGAACCCAAAACACATAAAAGGGGTGATGAACTGAGAAATCAAATTTTCCTTGAGCTTTTGACATCTAAGAGGTCATCATATTATAAGAATATCCTGTAAGTTTCAGAACTGAAAACGTCCTTGTTAGTCCAATAAAAGCTTTTATTGACACCAGCCTTAGCAAACGACTCGTTTTTCAAAGTGGGAAACTATGACGTCAAAGAGGATAAAACACCACCCCCGCAGAAGAAGATCAACACCTACATCAACACGGCCGGTTTAGCCCCGCCCACCGATTCGCGCATTACACGCATAGCTAAATAACATAGGCCTACCTTGTGATGACAAACCAGATCAAGCTACAGAGCAACACAGAATATTGTGCACTGCCTGGTTGTGGAAGAAGTCGCTGCATAAGCTTCCTCTGGACTCCAATTGGGTTGCATTGATAAACTTTATTTTTAATGACGTTCCAGCTGATGAGGGTAAAACATTGTCGTCTGTTCGCTTCATTTCACTGAGGATTGTTTTGTAAACAAGACTGGATTTGCAGACCGATTAAGAGTAAAGAACGGTGCTGTTCCGTCTATATTGGATCCGACAGGAATGACATGAACACACGGACTCTGGGTCGAATCATTTTCAAAACAATTTCCCCCAAGTGCATCAACAAGTGAGTTGAAACTCATTATAATATGCAAAACTGTTCTCCACTCACAGCAGTGGGCGTTTACTTCCAAGACTTAAGTGCGAGACGCCCATAAAAACCCAGCGTTTTTCAGCTAGGCTCAAAACTAAGGTAGAAAATAGCCTATTAATTATTCATTTTTATGTTTTTGAATGTAAAAACCAAGTGAACGTCATAAGTTGACCTCAAACAACAAGATAATAAAATTTAAAAAGCCAGGTCATGACCCCTTTAAAATTTGTAGCTTTTCTGTTGTGACATTTTGGTTTATAGGTCTCTTTGATTGTTTTGTGTGTGTGTACAGACGATGCCCCTCGTTCCGCTCAGCCGATTGGCCCCCAGACTGAGACGGAGTGTGGAAGGACTGAACCTGGAGCTGGAGGGAGTCTTTGTGTCTGAAACAGCAAAGGAACAGCATAAAGTCAGTGTGTGTTTGTATGTACTTGTATTTCTGACATACAATTTCAGCTCAAAATCATTTGTAACCACTGTGTGTTTTTAGATCCTTGATGTACCAGATGGTCACAGAGCCCCCGTCCCAGCTCAGAGGTACAGCAGCGCTTCACAGAGTGACCCTTCTCCTGCCCAAATGTCCCCATCACACTCTCCCTGCACCATCACAGATGCCGGTCAGTCACTCTCTTTGGTTGATTGAACGAGCGATGTGTCCAGTAGTGATATAGTAAATGTTATATCCAATATCAGTTGGTCTATTTTTGCCGTTTTAATGTTCCATTTGAAATTGGTACAAGACGGCAAGAATGTATGTGTTGATAGACTAACAATTAAAAAAAATAGCACAAACTAAACTTGCTCTTAGTTATGCCATTCATATTTTATCAATGCATGACAGTAAGTCTGTGTAAAATTGTTAATTTTTGAAATCTGTTCAGCTGATTATTCTGTTTCTCTGACTCTGTGTGTGTTGTGTTTAGATATGATTGTGTGCGGGCCGCTCTGTCCACCTTCCTCTCCTCCTCTATGTATGTCTGAGCCGCCATCCTCATCTCCTCGTCCCAACAAGACGTATGTCTTCCAGAGAGAACCTCCAGAGGGCTGCGAGAGAGTACGTGTGTCCGAAGAGGCCATGTAAGTTCAGCAAAAACATGAACTAGGCATATCAATTGAACACATTAATATAGTGTTATTAATAGTGTTGGTGATAATCAATATTCCTGTCTGCCACAATAATGTAAATGACATTATCTTGAATTAAGGGCAGAAATTGATAATCTGGGACGGGTATGGGGTTGAACGACTTTAGATTTTTTTTAATGTCAACATTTATGTAATGAAAGTCGTTCATTGATTCACAGCTATGGCATGTGACACAGCGCTCCTACATAACAGCTTATTTTTGCTAGTTTGTTTGTCTTTGGGTCATTATATTTCTCACAGATTTCTCTTTCTAAATCAGGTATAGATAAAGTAACAAAGTAACAACATTACATTTATTTGGATGTTTTAGTGTGAGAGAGAGAGCGATTGCATGTGAATTTATTTTATTGATAAATCACAGAAGAGTTTACGGTACATTTGTGCGCTACTGAATGATTGTGTGTGCATAATCTTCACATGATATTCACGCTACTGTCTGTGTGTGTGCATAATAGAGCAGTTTAGAACAACGATTAACTTACCTGTATAATAAGCTGTGTAAAACGTGCATTCACGTGATTGATTTTGAGAATCCAGATGGTATAATCAAACATATCTTATGGAGGGCTTTCTGGGTATGCATTTATTTTTATATTTTTAATATTTTTATTGGCCCTCTATAGGCCATGAATGATCAGAGACTAGTCTGTTCAACCCTTAATATGGGTAGAATATTAAATGAACATTTATTTAATCAGGGTGCTTAAAGGCTTTAACTCAGTTATATCAAATTTAAAGCCATAAGAATTCATAAATACCTTAAACTGTAAAAGAAAAGTAATGATTTCGAGAGGGGGACTGAAAAATTTGGGGACTGAAAACTTGAATCACGATATGGTTTAATAATCTTTTAAAATACGTTACTGTTGCGCACTCTACTGGCTCGTGTTTTCAGAGCAGTACACAATCAGTAAATATCGTGAGTTTATGACAAGCGATTGCTTATTGATCTACTGTTGATGAGTTAACATTGTTTACCTTCTTTTATATCATACGGGCAAATTCGGGGCATTTCTGAAGCAGCTGCATAGGGTTTACCCAAGCGGCAACATTCTAATCTGAAAAATGAAGCCTACCCGGAAGTGCGAAAAACTGCAATACATCTAAAATCCGCTAGGGGCAGGTCCCAAAAAGGAACAAATTTCCATAGACCCCATGTTAAAATGTCAGTTTTCACAGTATAAATTCATGCTTTTACAGGTTGGTCCCATGGACTTTTATTGTATTTTTGGATAGGTCCCGAGTGCCTGACAACTGTGAGGGGGGTGATTTTTTTTTTTCTAACTCGTTAGATCGTATTTAGATATAAAATGTATGACAAATAAGGCCGGTTAACTTTGATTGACAGCTGATAACGGGCTGCGCCGAGTGGAATTTGACATCTCGGCCATGATCTGACACATACCACCTCTGTATCCTTTCTGAACATTTGTATTTTCCAATATGGCGCCGCCCATACCCCCCATAAACAGCTTCAAAACTGTTCTTCAGAAAGTCTATGGGTGATATCACAGATGCTTTGTCCACATTTTTTACAGTCTGTATGGGTTTACCCCTATATTTCTGCTGTTCCATAAGCTCCACCTACTGTCAGAGAGTGAAACTCCAATACCATTCAGCCTGGGGATCGAAAAGAAGCTAATGTGCTGATTCCAAAAATTTAAACAATTAGGATAGGATTTATATTTTAATCATTTAAAATATAATTATTTCTACTTTGCATTTAAAAAAAACATTTTAAAGGCTGAAATGTGAGGTCTATCATTTTATAAAAATTTTTGTTTTCATCAAAACTTGTATTATTACCTGTTACTGTAGTTGTTTAAATCATGTTATTGTTTGGATGTTACTATAGATATGACTCTACCCAGTTCATCGGTATTGTTTACTTTTGCAGTTAAAAAAAAGCCTTAAATTGGATTTTAAAAACCCTGTTAATCAATCTGCTTATCATGCAGTTAATTTCATTAAACCAATCATTTGATCAATCGATCCTAATATTAACCATTTTCAAAACGTCGATTCTTTTCAGCCTTGCCTGTCATGGAAATGCGCCTCTTCAGCCTTCCTGTCCTGACCCAAACAAGGTGAATTTCACGCCTCACGGTGGCTCCGCCTTCTGCCCTGTCAGTCTCCTCAAGCCCCTCCTCCCTTCAATGGACCTCTTATTCCGTGGCCTGTCTGTTTCCCCCGTCACTGGCTGTTTGGCTCAAAGTGCCGCCCCCTGCCAGACACCGGGACATGGTGTGGGTGGTTATTTGAGTGGCGGCGCCCTCCCAGACCCTACCGCCACCTCTCTGTGAATGGGGGACATGCACAGCAAAAAAGAAAGAAAAACAAAAGAATGGTGTGCCTTTGTTCCTATCATCAGAGACTTGGACATTAAAGCGTTTCAGAGAGAAGTAGCTTTTCAAGAAACAGCTCGTGCCATCCACCCAGTAAATGATTTGTTTTTGATCGGCACAGAGATTTAAAAAAATCATGATGCAAGAATGAAATGGACAACTTTTCGTCCACTATAGTGGACTTTCTCCAATGTGATTTGCGTCCTTTTGACCTGAGGACACACTCCACTTGGCACTTGTGATCATTTTGTTTCACGTTATAGCAATTACCTTTTGGTATGTTTCCTCTAATTTCTATAAAACTATATTGATGACTATTCATCAAATGTGTAAGAATATATTTTTAGCTCTGTCAGAACAGAAAATGGTCATTTTGAACATTCATTATAATATTTTGTCTTTTGGACAGACTATCAAACATGTGTTTCACTCCATGATGATTTTACAGAGCTGTGGATGAGTTTCTTAATTCAGCATTTACAGATAAAACGAAAGAGACACTAAGAGAGTCTCTCATCAGCTGTTCATTGTAGTGGCATTTCATCTTGACAACTGATGTTTCAGGTATTTTGAAGGCTGGGTTTTTTTTTTTTAAATATGCTCTAGCATGTCTATTTAGTAGTTAAGAATGTATGCATTTAGACATCATTAAGATGAGCTCTGATATGTAGGCGTTCAATGAATGTCAACAAATCTTCAGAGAGAGTGAAAGGGTAAAATCTTAAGAGATAAGAGAAAATCTTACAAAGCTTATCAAGAAAATATCCTGGTCATACGTTACTACCTCCAATCAAAAGAAATTATTTTTAGTCTTTTTTTTTTTCATATTTTTTGTTACTGTATTAAAGTAAAATTAAAAAAATAAATAAATAACTATACTTATAAAATAGGTCCTAAAATATACTTCATTATTTTTCTATTTTTTTTTTTTTTTTTGGATTGAAATATGATGGGGATATTTTCTTTATGGATTCTGAGATTCACAGAACCTTTGTAACTGTTTACAGTTCTAATTTAATGTGGGAAAGAAGGCAGAGGCCATTATTCTGTTGTTTATTCAGAGGTCTTCATGAATAGTGGGCCGTTCACACATAAATTCAGACAATAACACAGACAGGACCCCATTAAGGGTTTATTTTGCTACACACTTGATTAGTGCGCTGTATGTTTTACTGAATTTCACTTCAGACTTGACTACTATTCTTACAACAGTGGTCGTATTGTTCAGTTCATTGAGCACCAAGCTGGTTATGCAAACACTTTACACAGGACACAAGCAAATTTGCTGCATTCAGGTTCAATATGTGCACATCATAAGGAACGAAACTTCCAGCAAATTATTGTTTGCTGACACTGCACTGTTATTATCCCATTTTTTTTAAACATGGATTGTGTCTCAGTCTTGGCATCATCCATTCAGTTTTTTAAGGTCTCGCTCGTTACCTTGTTCTTTAAGGGTGCTGTTTTGATAATATTGTTCTCAGATTGTTACTGTTATTGTTATGTTGAGTACAGTACAACAAATATTTTTGTCGCATATATTGTACATTTTATGTTACTCAGTTTTGGTTGCCATAAATAAGAAACAAACTAAAAGAAACTAGTGTGTTTTCTGGTTTGTATAAAATCTTTATGTATTCTTGAGCGTATATATATATATATTACATTTTAATATACAATTATATATTTGCGTTAAAATGCAATACCAGTTTAACCTAGAATAAAATTGAAGTACACATACACGTAATGCTTGTAGAAGAATTCTACGCCCCGCCCTCTTAAAGATTCCAGCACTGTGATTCGCTGCTTGTCGTCATCTTTTGCTTATTTGGACCAATTGAAGTAATACACATACCACTACGTAAAATCCTAACTGCTTATTCTCAAGAAAGCCCCCACAGATTATTTTATAGGGATTTGAATATAATGCCTACATTAAAGTAGCAGGGAAATATTTGTACAATAATGAATAAAAACATAGATTTAGAGGAAAACCCCATGATGTGAGGGATGTCACCGGGGTAAGGCAAATAACGACATGCACTTGGTTTAAAACGGTATTTTAATTCTTAATAATTTCAGGCATATCAGCAGATTGCACGAATTTCTTCGGGCCCTTCTACTCTAGAGTCATTTGACGCGTCAAATGAAAACATTTATTAGAGACTGCCCAAGCAGTAAATATCACTACATGTCAAAAACAGAGCATTAACTCAACACCTCGAGTACAACATTAGTTAAGCTTTTGGGGCATTATCTAGAGAAAAAAAGCCGCATTTTTAACCGCATTAACTCATTTTCATCATGCGGTTGTTTGGACACAGCTAGCGCGCGCTACAATAACATTACGGATCTGTAAATAAACTGAAACCTAAATAAACTGAGCAACACGACTGGTAGCGTAATATCGTTGTTATATTAAGAGGATTTAAGACTGTAACGTTAGATGTTTCATCGGAAGAAGGAGAGCATCATCATCAGTACAGAGAAGAGGGGGATCTAGAGTCGAGCTACCGATCACCGGTAGAGTGGATCGGGACGCAGTAGCACGGGGTACGGGGAGCGGAGCGGTTTCCGTGTCCATACCGAGAGTGCTGGACGATAACATGGCCGCCGTGAAGGCGACAAGCAAACCGTCTATCTGGCAGAATGAACGGCTCCGGTTCATCGTCTGCTTCTGCGGGGTGTTCGTGTGCTACTTTTACTATGGAATACTTCAGGAGACAATGTGAGTATGAAACCGCATTGCATTTGAAGAGCATACTGACACATAGGGTATAACACCGTTTAATCATCATTAGTTGCTGTTATTGCACTGCTGTCTCTGTCCATGTGGTTGCAAGAACAAGTAGAGACTAGAGAGTGGAAATTACCCTTCATCTATTTCACCTTGCTTGTTGACACTGCATTCTCTAGTATATTATAAAGCAGACTATGGTAAAGCCTGTTAACTGTTGTCAGCCTCTTTCAGAGAAAGAGCTCTGATTTATCGCAGACAGTTGTTTTATTGTTCTCAAAAAAACAAGCTTGTTGTGGCAAGCTCTGTTAACATGGCTTTTTTTTTTTTTACTTTTAACAACCTTTTTGACTCCAATGCTCACCTTGAATGCTCCTCTAATGTAAGCTGATGGCCTTCTGGTGCATCTGTTGTAATAAGTATGATGTCAGTTTAATGTTGTACATCTTTTCAGCATTTTTATTAATAAGTAACTCATTTTATGTTCCGGGCTTATTAATTAATATTATTCAGTACTTACTTGCATATATAATTACACTGTAACATGTACATCTTAAATTTAAACGTACCCACCAATAGTTTCCACACAGATCTAAAATTACACGGTAGTGTGTAATAAGTATTGCAGTGGTGTCTCTTCAGTTAGTACTGTGAAAAACTTGACTATTTGAAAAGTTACAAGCAACTAAGAATAAGTACTTTTACATAATGGTTAGTAAAACTGAAATGCGTACCAGCAATAATTGGAATATGTATTAGTTTGAATCACGGATCTTGCAGCCAAAACAATGTCAGCAAACTCAAATGTGCAAAAAACAGATCGATATGGTTTCTGATTGGCTAAAACGGTGCAGGCCACCTCCTTTCTCTAAATTGACAATCGTAAGATGTCAAACTGTGAGATCATTATAGATCATTAATTATGATTAACCGGGGGTAACACCCCTACTCTTTTCCGAAGGACATCCTGGGATTTTTAATGCCCACAGAGAGTTAGGACCTCTGTTTAACGTCTCATCCGAAGGACGGTGCTCTTTGACAGTATATTGTCACTGTCATGTTACTGGGGCGTTAGGATCCACACAGACCACAGGGTGAGCGCCCCCTGCTAGCCTCACTAACACCCCTTCCAGCAGCAACCTGGTTTTCTCAGGAGGTCTCCCATCCAGGTACTAACCAGGCTCAGCCCTGCTTAGTTTCAGTGGGTGACCAGTCTTGGGCTACAGGGTGATATGGCTGCTGGCAGTTGACCTCTCAATGTCATGAAGACTTTTTTTTATCAAGCAGTAAAATGAGTCGCTGTGGTAAACAACAGTTTCTTCCCCAGCCACTGTTGGTTATTTATACCACAAATGAAATGATCATTAAGTATCCTTGTTCCAAACAGCTGTTCCCTTCAATCCCACAATACCTCTGTCTTCTTTTTCGTCCAGCACGCGAGGAGACTACACTCACTCAGGGAAGACGGAGAAGTTTCGTTACGCCACCACCCTAGTCTTCATCCAGTGCATCATCAACGCTGCTTTCGCCAGACTCTGTGAGTCAAACCTTTGCATGTTCTGGTAGTGTTTTGGAGATCATGTCTGACAGTGCTTTAGGTTATAAATAGGTTGTCACATTATGGCACCACTTGTATGTGTTGCTGCATGTGTTTGAATTCCACTTGCAAGTAATTCTGCATTCTCTCTATGTTATGTTTGTAGTAATTCAGGCTTTTGAGAGCTCAAAGCAGGACCACACAAGAAGCTGGCTCTATGGCTTGTGTTCTCTATCGTACCTGGGCGCCATGGTGTCCAGTAACTCTGCCCTGCAGTATGTCAACTACCCCACACAGGTCTGCAGCTCTTTACTCTTGTATCGCTTTTTCTCTCCCTCACAACAACCTGCTCATGAGTCTTTCTTCCTTCTAGGTGTTGGGAAAATCCTGTAAACCAATTCCAGGTAAGAGACTTCAGTGTCCAAATACTTTTTGGGCTAAGGTAGCTGTCATTTTCATCTCATCTGGATGTATTAACCATATTTAACCAGGATAGTCTCTCTGAGAATAAAAATCTTTTTTTTTTCTGGCCAAGAATGGACTGCAGTTAAAGTCCCAAAATTACAAATCACCAATAAATATTAAATTACAACACTTACAAACAGTTGCACATCATTGAGTCTTCTTCCAGTGACCGAATAATAGTTTTGAAATATTCCGTAGGCACTAGAGTTTGTAATTTCAATTTCGTTTGGTGTCGATTCCATTCAAATGAAGCTGCAGACACGAAAGCCCTTTTTCCCAATTCAGTTTCTTTTATTTCTGCTTGCCTCACATGTTCAAAAAAGCATATGAAGAGTTCAGATGCAAAAGCCTCTAAGTGCCATTTGAAATTTTTTTTTCTAGAATTATCATTTTTATCAAGCTTGTATATTTAAGTTCAGTGATTTCACTTAAATGGCAATGATAATTACCTATTAATTGTTATTTAAGTGAAATTGCTGAACTTAAATATACAAGTTTGATAAAAATCATCATTAAAGAAGAAATTTTCAAATGGCATTTAGAGGCTTTTGCATCTGAACTCTTCATATATAATATTTATGTTTGTTCTCTTTGTTTCATGCACATTTTCTTAGCCACACAATAGAAACCTCTGTGGATTGTTGGCATTGGTCACATCTACTCATTTTGCTTGTGTCTCTTTGGTTCCACAGTGATGATTCTGGGTGTCACAATCCTGAGGAAGAAATATCCCACGGCGAAGTATCTGTGTGTGTTTCTAATCGTCGCCGGGGTCGCCCTCTTCCTCTACAAACCCAACAAAGGCTCCAGCGCATCAGATGATCACACATTTGGCTTTGGAGAAATGCTGCTGGTCGGGCTCTGTTTTTAATCTGTTCTGTATAACATTTCTAGTCCTCTGTGTGAAGATGATCTGAGGTGTGTTTCTTTGGTTGTAGCTGCTCTCTCTGACTCTGGATGGGCTGACAGGTGTATCTCAGGACCACATGAGGGCGCGCTTCCAGACGGGAGCCAATCACATGATGCTGAATGTTAATATGTGGTCCACACTGATCCTCGGAGTAGGTGAGTTGTTAAATAAAGGGTCCTGATTTATTATAGGAACATTGATACATGGTTAGTGAAGGTACTAGTTATTAAAGATAAAAAAAAACCAATAGAATAAATATTTGTTGATTGGATTTATAATATTTATAAGAAGATTTATGTTAAGCCCCTGGGGTAAAAGAGATTCTAAATACTTTTGATTTTGATCTTGCATATAAGTGTTACATCATTTGATCCTCTTAAGTGTCTATGTTTTGTGTATACACAATAAAAACAAAGTGTTGTGCTTTTCGCTAAATAAAGACAAATAAACATGATGTGCGTTCTGCCATCTCTCTCAATATGAAGTCCATTCTGAAACGCGTCTGAAAGTGAACTGTGACTCAGCGAATATTTGTCACACATGCATGAGAAATATGTCTTTATATAGCTTGAATTCTCTTTTTTTAAATGAAATAATTTATATATAAAAAAAACAAATATTCTCAGTTTATGTAATCTGTATGAAAAAAGAGATGTCAGTCGTTCTCATTTAAGCTCATTAAGTGCTAATGAGACCACGCCCACGGAGAGCGTGCGCTATTATTATCTGAGGCAAGATTCAAACCGGTCAACGCCCACATCAGCTGGATAAAACACATCAGGTTTAATCAGACTCATGTACTTTACGAATCTGAGGAATAATACTATCGTAATGATAATCCTGGAAAAATTACCTCGGAAGTGTTTAGTTTCGTTTCAAGGAGCAACGGAACCAGCTGAGGTGGGATAGTAAGTTATTTATTCTTAAGTGCTTTTTTCTAATCGTGATATGTAGTGTATGTAAACCGCAAAAAGACTTTAAATATGAATCGTGTTTCTGTGTGAGAATGAATGAGAATGAGACCCCTCTCAGTTTGATCTAATGCAGTCCATGAATTATTTTTATCATTATTATTATTATTTTTTTAAAGAATTAAAAATGAGAATAAATGAACTGCACAGATGCGTGCTGTTGTTTACTACAGAACAGCTTGCATCTGTGCCGTATAAGCAACGTTACAGACGAAATATTAATGTTTAGATGCTGCTCATTTGTTAATAAATATATTGTATTGGGATGTTTTGTCAAAAAATAAAGTATATTGAAGTATCTACTACGATGTTTTTATAGTGTTTGTTCCAATATTCAAACTAATGAATCCTTAACTTTGAAATGCGTATGAAATGTATACTTTTTACAAAGAAAGATTACACTTGAAATATTGTTAAAATTGTAATTAGGGCCCAAGCCCTGAAAGGGCGAAGGCCCTATTGTTTTCCTTAGGATTATTATTAGGGCCCAAGCCCTGAAAGGGCGAAGGCCCTATTGTTTTCCTTAGGATTATTATTATTATTATTATTATTATTATTTATACGACTATTCGGGCACTTTTGGGGCCCTTAACATGCTCAAAAACTCTTGAAACTTAGCACACGGGTCAGAATCCGCGGCCATCAGGGCCGGGCTGAAGATGGTACCCGGGCGTGGCAGGGGGGCTAGACAGCGCCCCCTGGAACGGGGTCCGAAAACTTGGTCCATAAATCAAACACGCTTGCATGTAATAATATGAAACTCGGTGCACATATAGATCTCATCGTTCATATATACCTCATACTATTACTTTTTACCCCAGCCCAACAGGAAGTCGGTTATTTAGGGTTGTTCATAAAACACTCGCAATGGAATTTGAAGTACTACTCCTAGAGAATTCAAACACACGGCACGAAACTCGGTCAGCATAAAGTCAAGGCATTGACGATGAAAGTTTGCGAGGGGATTTTTGATATCTCGAACGGTTTGGCCGTGGCGAGGAAACGAAATAATGGCGAGAAACGTGAAACAGGAAGTGTGTTATAACTTCAGCATACATTAACTGATCTTGATGAAACTTCAGCAGTATGTTCGCTGTAAGAGGACGATCACATGGATGTGACTATTGTGAGTCAAAGTTATAGCGCCACCAACTGGTAGCAGGAAGTGTGTCACTTTCAAAATGCTTTGAACTCACCCTTTTATTTTTACCCGATGTGCTTCAAACTTAATCTGTATAATGTAAATACATAGCAGATGAAGACCTGTGAATGGATTCTTGATATCTTTGATACTGTTGCCGTGGCAATGCATCAAACTTTAAAATTCTTTTTTTTTTATGATTTTGAGACTCTTAGCGGCTTTTGGGGCCCTTAACGGGTTTGAAAACTCTTGAAACTTTGCACACAGGTCAGATCCCACAGCCATCAGAGCCGGGCTGAAGATGGTACCTGGGTGTGGCAGGGGGGCTAGACAGCGCCCCCTGGAACGGGGTCCGAACACTTGGTCCATAAATCAAACACGCTTGCATGTAATAATATGAAACTCGGTACACATGTTGATCTCATCGTTTCATCTATACCTCACGCTCTTACTTTTTACCCCAGCCAAACAGGAAGTCGGCTATTGAGGTTTGTTTGTAAAACGCTCGCAATGGAATGTGCAATACTCCTCCTAGAGAATTCAAACACACGGCACGAAACTCGGTCAGCATGAAGTCAAGGCATTGAGGATGAAAGTTTGCGAGGGGATTTTTGATATCTTGAACAGTTTGGCCGTGGCGAGGAAACAAAATTATGGCGAGAAACGTGAAACAGGAAGTGTGTTATAACTTCAGCATACATTAACTGATCTTGATAAAACTTCAGCAGTGTGTTCGCTGTAAGAGGACGATCACATGGATGTGACTATTGTGAGTCAAAGTTATAGCGCCACCAACTGGCAGCAGGAAGTGTGTCACTTTCAAAATGCTTTGAAATCACCCTTTTATTTTTACCCGATTTGCTTCAAACTTCATCTGTATAATGTAAAAATACAGCAGATGTAGACCTGTGGATGGATTCTTGATATCTTTGATACTGTTGCTGTGGCAACAAATCAAACTTTAACATTCTTTTTTGATACTTTTGGGACTCTTAGCATGCTTGAAATTGCTTGAAACAGATAGATACAGATAGCTCGACAGATACATCACATTTATTAGCCAGTAGGCATGTGCAACTTTGGCAAAAGATTAAAGTAATGTCAAAAAAGTAAACAGTAAACACTAAAAGCCTCATATCTTCTAAAAATGTAATTATACATCATTTGTTTCTAAATTAAATTATACAAATATTATAATTAAACCAGTTTTTCCCCTTTTTTCATTTAAGAATTATGTTTACGTTCAAAAACAGCCAGAATGGTTTTAAAATTCAGAAGAAGAAAAAATAATCTGAGTCATACGTAGTGCTATACTGCCCTCTTGTGTTCAATATCAGTTAGGCCTATTGTGTATATTCCCACCGGTTAATCAACGTGTGACTCCGCTGGGACTCGGGAACTTTTAAATCGCTTACTTAAAACCGAAAGTCAAAATACAGATATCCGCACAAGACATTAATGTTGTGGAGTAGAGCAAGCATTTTAAATAAATTCCTATTAAGTAGGATTGAACTAAACAGAATGAACGTTCACTCTGTTCTGCTGGTTCCTCGCTGTTGGCGCGCACAGTTATGAATGCTTGTGCAGCCATGAGTTTTAGTTTAATTTTAAAATTAGCGCAATTTCGGGATTTGTATTATTTGAATTTATTTTTAAAAAACACAATGTTGAGTTTTATTGTAACACTGTTTAATCGCGCCCACGGTTATATTTTGTATATTATATATAATTATAATGTATTATCTGTATAAAATAATACTACAATAAAAAACACATTTGTGACCGACCTGATCCAGCAAAATTAGTCACAGTGACCCAAATTTAAAAATTGAGATTTTGATATTAATGGAAAGAGGACACTGTAAGCTTTCAAATGATACCTTGGTCATACCTTGAATGGTTGTAAAGATATACAGATTTGAATTCTGGTCGTCTGCCCTTTTTTTCCAATTGAAAACCTAAGAAAATCGCTTTTAAAGTTTTTTTGCCCGTTTTTTTTTTTTTTTTTTTTTTTGATATCTTTCAAAATCTATAGCATTTTAAGGGATAAACTATTTATTTTATATAGCTTAATTTGACCAAATAGATTAACATATATAAATGCAATTTAACGAGGCTGAAACTCAACTTATTTTTAATTTTTTTGAAATAAATAATTAAAAAGTCACTTTTACAAAAATGTTCTAAAATCAGAAAGATTAAAGAGGAGTCAGAGAGAAAATCAGTTTTCATACGGATTAGCCCACATAAGCAGAGAGCAGTCTGTTTTCTTTCATTTTGAATGGTTGTGTTTAAAAGTAGACATTTCAATATATATGTCTGTGAGGATACCTTATACGCTGACTTTCGGTTCATGAGACAAGCTTCAGTTCACGTGCCGCGCGTCTCCGCGTCGTGATTAGGCCTAGCCTATTGTCTGCAATTTATTTCTTATTATTAAATCCTAGTAATTGGTTGATGAAACATTGATTTAAATTAAGATAATTATTTTAAAACGAAATTTACTTTAAAGAAAGGCTTTGTGCTTGCATGTTTAAGCTATGTGAAAGTTTTAGTGCTGCTTCCAGAGAACGGTCACGTTCGGATTGTTTTTCCTCAATGCGAACACGGAAAATAAAATAAAGATTTTATGTTCTGGAGAGAGTCAACCCTTCTTCATCCGGTGAGTATTACTTTTGGTTTGTGCAGTGTGGTTCACATAGGCCAATTTATTAAAATATTAATTATCTGGGAATTGGATCTCCTCCATAATGCTGAAATTGCCCAATTTTTAAAAAATTTAGTAATAATTTAAGTTTTGTGGTGTAAGTCTACGTATTTATAATGTTAACTTCAAATAATACTAATAGTAATTTAAAATGTTGTAGCTAGCATTGGGTCTGGACGTGAAGGATAACTTCGGGAGTTGAAGGGACGTGTCGGTGTCGTGATTCTGTCTTCTCACACCGCGACACAGGTTCGTGGATCTGAGTGTCGCGATCGTTACGCCTACATAGGCTATATTCTTCTTGCAGATAAATATACTCACGCAGTTTAGGTTAGAAGCCTCCAGTGAGTTCAACGTTTCAGGGGATACCCGGGAAAATGCTCAGAGGTGACGAGGGGAGTTGAGAAGAGCAATGTTTATTTCAGCGAATTTAAAGCTTTGACAACTTTAATCGTTATTTAAATACCTTTACTCAATTATCTCGACTACGAACCCTGTGAGATTATTTTTGAATGTCTGTTCTTTGAAATTAGCAAAAATATATATATATAATATATTTTTTTTTTTTGTTATTTCATGGTTTTTCCACATAATCGGCCATATCTTAAAATGGAAGGTTGCAACTTCCGACTCATTTCGCCAGAGCGGTTCACATTTGATTTTTATTTTTTAAACAATGTATGTGTAACCTAAAAAATAAACAGATTATTGATTTGATAAATGGTATATTTAAATCTGCATATTGTAGCCTAATATCTGCAGGGCAGCCTAGTCTAAAAATGTATGCTTTCATTTTTCATTAGTAAATTTGATCAATAATTCAATAATTTAGAATAATAAGACACTATAGGGCTTTTACCCTAGGTAAGGCTGATCAAATTAAATCGGTTACACAATAATGTTACGAGATTGGTTTAACAGAGAGTCAATTAAAAATCGCTGTAAAGGAACGATACTTTTAAACATAACCCTAAATCACCATAAGGTGTCGCCAGATGACCGTCTTTAATGAACGAGTCATGGATTCAAAATGCTGAATCATTCAGTAATGAGAAAAACACATTGCTTTGAGATGCGCGATGGGTCGCTGTGATCTTTGTTTAACTATTTTTCTCTGCTGAAACAGAAAAAAGTCAATATTGCATCTAAAAAGTCAATATTGCATTAAAAAGTAAGTGACTTGACTTGTGTGTGTGACTATGTTTGTTTGTAGTGATAAGAGTTGCAACCCTTGTTAAAGTTTAAGGCCTTGTGTTTTTGGATATATATCTTTCTTTCTTTTTTTA